>JABWTJ010000053.1:2494017-3038881 GCA_016801875.1 Solanum sitiens
AGGAGTGTCCCGTCCCACATAGGGAATGTAGTATCACTAATATACTCTTGATATTGGAGACTACAATGCATGTAGCATAAAGAGGGTCCCAATTATATCTCCTAGTTCTTGAACTATGTTGCCCCCATAGGAATACTAGCTAGTGGATCCACGTAGTTGCTATGTTTTATGTTTATGACACCGAATTCCACACTAGGTCATGTGGTCTATGTCGGTTAGGGCTAGATGTTCCCAAAAGGTAAAATAAACTAAAGGATTGAACTCTAACTAGGATGACCTAAGGGGTCTAGCTTAGTCTAGGTAGGGGTATGAGACTCTACCTAAGCATTGCACTAGTTAGCGTTGAGGGGAGTCTTGGGAGGATGTTCTTATGTATGTTTATACCTATAATGCTATATGACATGTATATGACGAACTTGCATATTCTTTATACTATATGTTGATTAGTTCACTTATGAATATGTGTTGGTTTATATTGTTAAAGTAAGATGATATGTAAACTTAAATGCTATGTTATGTGAAGTAGGGTGTTAGTCATGATTCTTGTTGAGTTATTTGATTGAGTAAAGTTATGGGGCTTTACTTGGTCATTGCACTTGTTGACTTGATAGGGGTTCATGGGTAATTGAGTTGCTTTGTTATAATGAAATGTACTCTTATTCATGCTTATTGTTAATATGACTTGATGATAGAGTTACTTGAATATGTATCTAATTATGGGCTATGCATGTAGAATTGACTCGACTTGATGATGTTGGTTTGGTAATGTACATGCTTATGACTTAATGAACATGTCCTATGGATTGGTATGGTCTTTTTGAATATGTATAAGTGTTTTCAAAGTAAATTGCATACCTTTATGTAATGTCCCTTTTTCTTAGCATGTTTTAATAGTATGAGTGCATATTGTCTCATATTTAGTACAAGTGGTGTACTAACCCCATTTCTTCCTTTTTACCAATATTTTAGGTTCCGGTCGTTGAAGTGCTTGGAAGACGACTTGAAGAAGTCTTGGATTTCTTGATCATCCAAGTAGGGTAGGTACTCATTTTCCGAGGGCGATGCCACTATCTAGCTTACGTATTTTGCTTTGTAGTTAAAAACTTTTATAGTTCTTTCTTTCAATTTTAGTATGAAACATTGTATAGCCTATGTGAGGTATTTTTACTTTGATGTATGGGATTATGCCCAAGTTCTTACACTCTTATTATATTGTTATGAGAAGAGACAACTATTATGACTATTAAGTCTATGTTATGTTTTATATACTTATGTGAAATAAAAGTAGAAGTCTATGTAACCTTCCTATATGAAGGGTCTATGTATACTCGATATAGATATATATTATGTGCATTGAGAGGTCTATGTAAAACTCCAAGTAGAAGTAATGAAAAGTATTAAATTTTCCACATTTTTGACCTATGAATGTAATGATGTAAACTAAGAGGCTAGTATTAGTCCTCAAAGAGGACGCCGCCGCCAGTTACGTCTAGGGGGTAAACCTGGATGTGACAAACTTGGTATCAGAGCATGAGGTTGAATATCTTTGGGTCTATGTCTCTCTCTCAGCCACGTCAATGTAGGTTTGTATTCATAATTGTGAAGCGCGCCACACTTATAAATATGAATCTATGTGAAGCTTAGGAAACTCTCACTTTCTTGGAAATCTAATATCGTGCCACTAGAGTATACTTAATGTGTGATTTTGCATCTAATCCTTTCATTGTGATTATAGGCAATGAATACTCGAAGGAATGCGGCACGAAGACTTGAAAAAGAGATTACCAATGCAGGATCTCCTCCCGTGGTGATCAAGTCCCTTCTCTTGAGGAAGATTCTAATGTTGAACAAGATCCGATCAATCCTCCTCCTTTTAAGAATGAGAACATAAGGTACACTCTCTTGCAAATGGCCGAAGGCATTACTACCCAAGCACAATCCGCCACCGCTCAAGCCCAAACAATGACGGCCCAAGCTAATCGGGAGGTTGTAACCCGAGCTCATCAACAAGTTGCTACCATGGCCTCCCATCTACGGGATTTCACTCGGATGAATCCTCTTACTTTCTATGGGTCCAAGGTTGAAGAAGACCCCCAAGAGTTCATTGATTAAGTCTTCCAGATACTCTTGGCTATGGGGTTGTCTACTAGTGAGAAGGCCGAGTTAGCCACTTATGAACTTATAGATGTGGATCAAGCATGGTATGTCCAATGGAGGGATAATAGGCCATTAAGGGGTGGTCGGGTGACTTGGGAGATCTTCAAGAAGACTTTTCATGATAGGCTCTTTACTAGGGATGAGGGAATCTAAAGTGGTGGAGTTTATCAACCTTCGCCAAGGAGGTATGAGTGTTCATGAATACTCCTTGAAATTCACTAAATTGTACATATATGCTCCTTCTTTGGTTTCCGATCCTAGAGATGAAATGAGCCTCTTTGTGACGGGGGTGTCGGATGATTTACAAAAAGAGTGTCATTTGGCTATGTTACATGACAACATGAAAATTTCTCGTCTTATGGTGCATGCCAAATATGTGGAAGAGGCAAGGGCTAAAAGGAAGAGTATAGATGTTAAAAGGGCAAGATCTTTTGATAGAGGTTCTTCAAAGAATAGGCTTGAGATATAAGACAAGCCTAGATTCATGAAGTGGGTTTCTAGTCAAGTTCCTTCCAAGTTCCCTAAGGCTAGTGGTGATAAGGTGCCTAACCCTAAGCCTAAGAAGGGAAAAGGCACTAGTTCACCAATTGAGAAGCCAACTTGTTGAAAGTGTGGCAAGAGGAACTATGGTGATTGTCTTAAAGGGACAGACAATTGGTTTGGTTGTGGAAAAAGTGGGAACAAGTTATGGATTGCCCTAATGTGAGGGGTCAAGACAAGGGTAATGTAAGGCTCAAGCTAGTGGTTCCAATGAAGCTCTAAATAAGATGTCACACCTAGGTCCTAGACCCTAGATGAGACCGGCGTCGTTAACCTCTCAAAGGTCGCAAACAAGCCTCTTCTTAGCTTTCATCACAATCATACAGTTAAATTTAGCGGAAAATTTAAAAAAATTTAAATTTACTGAAGTTTACTTAGACTTCATATAGTACTTTCATAAGAGTGATATACTAACGACTAAAAATAAACAACCATCTATTAATAGATTGAACAATTGAAATAAATAATTCATAATATCATTAATAGTTGACAAACCGGCTTCAAAACAAAAGCTTGAACAAATGTTTGAAAGGAAACGCTAGGGACTACATCCACTAGCTATGTCTAATCTAATAAATCTAGAAAATGAAGCGTAGGCATCCTCGAACTAAAGAGGACCTACCAAAGTCTGGAGGTACTAGTCCAAACAGCTTCAATTGATCTACAATCTTCTTCAAGGACCTGTACCTATAGAAATAGTAATTGTATATGGGTTAGTACACACATGTACTAAGTATGGGTGTATGCACATAAACACATAAGGAATATGCATGATCAAGGAAAGCCCTTCCTATAGAAACATGCCATTTTTGGAAAGTGAAGTCACTTCACTTTCCTAATTCGTTATTTATGAATCATGCTATGAATATGACATATTTTCATGCATTTAAAGCACACAACTCATTTTCTATATGAACATATGACCTTGGAATCATGAACATAATTTTAGAACAACTCAAACAAAATTTAATATTTTTTCTCCCCTTAGGCCGAGAGCTCCCTTTCCCAGACTTAGTTTATTTTTTAGTCTTTTCTTCTTTTTGTTGTGTAGTTCAATGATCTCCTTTGATCCTATGATTTACTTACGATTGAAATGATTCGTTGTAGTCCCATTACTACAATGAATTAAGTAAGTAATCCAAAAGACTAAGGAAATGATTTGACTACCCTACTCACAAGTTGTTCTTTCCATTAATGTTAAATTGGGCTTGAAGTCTTTATAAGCCAATGTTTATTTGCTATGCCCATTCTTTGATCATTTGCATAATCTAAAACGCTGGGGCATATATTCATACTCCAATTGATGAGTCATTATGTTTTGTTCCCTTTATTGGCATAAATCAATAACTGTTAAAACTTCATTCTTATCAAACACTTATGATTTGATATTCTTATGCTTTTGCTTACTTAGTTCGCTTTGAACTTACATTTCTTTTTCTTTGATCTCATGTTCACTTTGAACATGCTAGGTTGACTTAGGATATTCTTTTAAGACTTCTATTGGGATATTTCTGTGCAATGACTAAGAATGACTTACATCATTACTTAGTCTAAGCTCACCCTTTGGTCATCCTATCCGAACACCCCTCATCTTACTAGTTCTTTCTTTCTTTCTTTCTTACTTTCTTAAAGAAATCTTTAGCATTTACCCGATATAGATCATGTAAGCTAACATGAAATCCAGTGTCTTCCCCACACTTAAAAAAGGTGGTTAACCGGGTAAAGTGAAACCGAATACTTCCTACCTTTCTTAGGTGGATCCACTAGCTAGTAACCTATGCTGGCGACATAGTTCAAAGACTAGGAGAATTTGGAGACCCTTATCCACCTTGGTTGTAGTCTTATATCATGAGGCTTACATGTGTTTGCACATGCTCATTACTAGTCTATCGGTGCTTAGCTCAATTTATTATACTTTACAACTTTTAGAGTTGACTCATACACTATGGAAGATTTCTTCTAGTATGAGCTATGCTTAGCTCAATGGATGACTTGTCATCCCTTTCTATACTTGCTGAATGTGAACATAAATCTTACATTATCATCATGGTGTGAATGAGACTTCTCTTACGATTTCTAACACCCTCTTATGTAAGTATCTTTAACATAATTGTTTAGGTGCAAGTGAGACTTGTCTCACTCTTTTAACACCCCATTCTAGGTCAATTTCATAACTCATAAGCTTTTAGTTATTTCATTACTCACCTTATCTTGTTCAATGTTATTCGGTAGTCTTGTACCATTCTTTATGAAAGTTATAAGGACTTATTCAATGTGCTACAATTTTCACAAGTTCATTTAGATAGGGTATGTTAGGACTTGTCCCAATCATTGGCATACCCTAGGTTATGAGTTCATTGAGTTACATCTTGTCAACTCAATCTTTAACATGTATTTGTCCTTACAAGAAACATCATAATTTACATTAGCTATATAAGATTGGTATGACTTAGTCATTAGCCAATTCTATTAGATATTTTGGAAATAATATTGCTGGCCAATTTATTGGCATAAACCAAACTTTCACTAAACACTTGTCATGATATTATCACTAGCCAAGTCAATTAACTTCATGTATATACTATAGTAATCTCATTATTTTAACCAAGCCAACTTTTAACATTTGATTAGCTTATAAGAATAATTCAGTGCTTAGTTTGGCCAAGCTATAAAGTTGATTTGGCATTGAAGATTCATTAACTAGCTTTGATTCTCATTCTTATTTCTTCTTGGAAACATTGCATTCCAAACACTTACAAACATATCTACTGTAAACACACACAGTAATCAAAAATTTCATTCTTTTCAACGGTAAACTGAATTTTATAAACGACTTATAAAAATTTCATCTTCTCGAACACAATTAGGCATTACAACATTTCTTATCTCATGTAAATGATACTCTAATCATACAGATCTAACATATAGGTCTCATTCGACATTATCAAATCAGATAAATCTACACATAATGATCAGTTAGCACCACATACCAACAACATGCTCGAGATTTGCATTATACATACTACTAGAATCGGAAATAGGGAGAAGTAGGGAGATAAACATTCAACAATTTCATTGGGAACAACCCTAGTTTCGGTTTTATTAAATTCTAAACGTTTGAAAAGCCTCCCGGGGAAAGAAATCAAAGAGAGAAACCCATACCTTACTGTAGAATTGAATCTACGAAGATCACCCCGTACTTTGCACGAAAATCTTGAAGAATTTCCTTGAACTCTCCTAAGGAGAACCGAGAGTATTTTTCTATTTTTTTCTTACTCTTGTTCACTGTTTTTTAGTCGTGAGTTTCTACTGGATAAACGTGAGTCTAAGTCTTGGGAACTACATATTGACTAATTCAACTTAGGCTAATTAACTTAATTAAATAAATCAATTAGCTAATTACCAAAATGCCCCTCCTAAATTGACTAAAAATAGGAGAGCTTTTGACATAGCCAAATTTTGAAAATTTGCTAAGGGTCTCGGGTTTGACAATGAATTTAAATTAATTAATTAAGTTTCTTATTTAATTAATTAAGTGACCTAGGGTAATTACTAAAGTACCCCTAAGTCACTAGGACCATAACCAACCCCTGTGGACCATCCTAGGTGAGGTACTAGGATATTTCTTTAGTTAGCTACTGGGCTAGTGTCACTCGGTTAGGTCTTATGATCTTGGGCACACTAGTTAGCTCATTTTAGGTCGTCCTAGGTTAGTTAGCTAGTTAGGTAAGTAAGTTAGAGCCTAGGATTGGTTAGCAAGCTTGGCCCCATGTGGCTTGACCCGACGCGTGCCGGCCCCCTAACTGCCCTAAACAAATCGGTTGGGCTTGGTCGCTTCGTCTCTCGGCCGGTAGCACATGTGTTGTCATGCACTTTCCTAACCGTGAACTCTATAGTTGCACTTGGAAAGTTCACTTCTTGTCCCAAGAATCCTCATTATGTCCTTGGGCACTGCTTAATCTTCATGATCATTTTAAATGATTATGTGCTGTGGTACCTAGGCTTGACACTTGGATGCCTCGTACCTAATGTGTGTAAGCGAAGAAATTAAGAATTTTAACTTAGGGTCTTCTATTGCAGGTACAATTCCTAAACAAGCTTGGATTGGAGCATTTGAACATCAAAGTGTATTTTAAGTTACTTGTTATTACATAGAAATTGGCTAACACCCTTAAGCCAATATTCTCTAACATGCCCAATATTACTCAATATTTGGCATTGGGATGCCTATGTACCCCAATACATATTCTTAAAACCTAATAGACTCTTCACTAGACAAGTACATTTTGTGGAATGTTACATTATCCCCCCCTTAGGAACCTTCGTCCCCGAATGACACTACACATCATTTTTAATCAAAGAGGGTATTTTTGAAAAACACTTCAACATACTGGAAACTTTAATCTTTCTGAATATCTGATTCACAACTTACTTTGGATGCTGCACATCACTCAAAGATTATCTGAAGCTTCATATCTGAGATTGAGGAACTTCCTTCTCAATCTCACTTTAACTCAATGCACATCACAACTCATGCGACACAAAAATCATGTCAACGCTATAAAAAACAGCAACAAGAATGCAAGCATGAACTCATATTAACTCATATAGTGCAAGTATAACACACACAGTGATGGACTTAAAACACCAAAACCAACTAATGCACTAAAATTTAGAGTTTCATAAATAGAATCAGACTTAGGAAGAGTATATCTAACCTCAAGAACTGAACAAGTGAGGGTAACGGGATCTCATGTCAGCCTCGTCCTCCCATGTTTCTCCCTCAACAAGGTGGTTCCTCCATAACACCTTTACGGTGGTAAACTCCTTGTTCCTCAGCTGCTTCCCTTGGCGATCTAAAATTTCAACTGGAACCTCTTCATAAGAAAGGTTCTCATCGACTCCTAACCCCTCAACAGGCAAGATGGATATTGGATCACCTAGACACTTTTTAAGCATCGAAACATGAAATACTGGATGAACAGAAGCCAAGTCATTTTGTAAATTTAGTTCATAGGCAATATTCCCTACTCGTTGTAAGACCTCATAATGACCTATATACCTCAAACTCAACTTCCCCTTCTTACCAAACCTCATCACCTCTTTCATGGGTGATATCTTCAGGTAGACTTGATCACCTACCTCGAATTCAACAACCCTCTTCCTATTATCAACATAGGATTTTTGACGACCGTAAGCAGTAGCCGATCTATCCCTGATCATTTTCACCTTTTCCAGAACCTCATGTATGATCTTAGGGCCAAGGATAGAAGACTCTCCTACCTCAAACCACCAAGCTGGGGACCTACATCTTCTTCCATACAATGCTTCAAAGGTGCCATCCCAATAATGAAATGGTACCTATTATTATTAGACAACTCAATCAATGGCAAGTGATCATCCCAACTCCCCTTTAAGTCAATAACACCTACTTTGATCATGTCTTCAAGGGTATGAATGGTACGCGATGCTTGTCCATCCGTCTGAGGATGAAAAGCAGTACTGAGCTTCACCTGTGTACCCAAGATCTTTTGGAAAGATCTCCAAAAGTGAGAAGGGAACTGGGCTCCCATATCCAAAATGATAGATAAAGGGATCCCATGCCACCTCACTATCTCATCAATATAAAACTTGGCATAATCTTCGCCCTTGTAAGTAGACTTCACAGAAATGAAGTGAGCAGACTTAGTCATCATGTCAACAATGACCCAAATGGAATCATGCAGTTTCCTGGTCCTGGGTAGACCAACCAAAAAGTCCATATTAATAGCCTCCCACTTTCGTGTTGGAATCTCAATCGACTGGGTAAGACCTCCAGGCTTAAGGCGTTCGGCCTTAACCTGTTGGCAATTGGGGCACTCTTCTACAAACTTAGAAACATCTCGCTTCATACCTTCCCACCAATAGATCTCCTTGATATCATGATACATCTTGGTGGAAATTGGATGAATGGAATACCTGGAGGCATGAGCCTGTGAAATAATATTAGGTCATAGATTATCAATATTGGGCACACACAATCTGCCCTGGTATCTAAGCACACCATCCCCCCTAGGGAGAATGATTCATTCATCTTACTCAACATTGAGTCTTTCAACTCCATGAGTACTGGGTCGAGATGCTGCTTAGCTTTAACATCTACAACAAATGAGGATTCAGAAATAGAATGAACTGAAACACCCCCACTTGGTGTATCTACCAGTCGTACACCTAACCTAGCTAGTTGGTGTACCTCTTTAACAAGCTCCTTCTTCTCATTATCAATATGAGACACACTGCCCATGCTCAATTGGCTCAAAGCATCGGCCACTACATTGGCCTTACATGGGTGATAGTGGACACTCATGTCATAATCCTTGAGCAGCTTTAGCCATCTTCTCTGACGAAGATTCAATTCTCTTTGTGTAAAAACATGTGAAGACTTTTATGGTCAGTAAATACATCAATATGTACACCATATAAGTAATGTCTCCAAAGTTTTAACGCAAATACCACATCAGCTAACTCAAGATCATGGGTAGGGTAATTCTTCTCGTGAATTTTCAACTGTCTTGATGCATATACAATCACCTTGCCATCCTGCATAAGACCACATCCCAAACCTACTCGGGAAGCATCACAGTACACCACATACCCTTCACCACTCCTTGGCAATGTGAGAATTGGGCTGAAGTGAGTTGGTCTTTGAGCTCTTGGAAGATCTTTTCACAAGTTTTAGACCACTCAAACTTCGCTTTCTTCTTTGTTAAAGCTGTCAATGCAGCAGCAATAGCTGAAAATCCCTCAACAAACCTGCGATAGTAACCAGCCAAAACCAAAAAACTCTGGATGTCTATAGGAGTGAGGGGTCTCAGCCAGTTCTTTACTGACTCAATCTATTTTGAATCAACCTCTACACCCTGGTCGGACACAACATGACCAAGGAAGGTCACTGATCTCAGCCAAAACTCACATTTGCTGAATTTTGCATACAACTAATGTTCCCTAAGTAATTGCAATGTCATTCTCAAATGTCGTTCATGCTCTTCCCTGGTCTTAGAGTATATGAGGATGTCATCTATGAATACTATGACAAAAGAATCAAGGTATTCACGGAAGACCTTATTCATAAGGTCCATAAACGAGGCTGGTGCTTTAGTGAGACCAAATGACATGATAACAAACTCGTAATGACCATACCTAGTACGGAAGGCAGTCTTAAGAATGTCCTCTTGTCTCACTCTAAGCTGGTGATACCCTGACCGGATATCTATTTTAGAAATGAAACTTGAACCTTGGTGCTGATCAAATAGATCATCAATTCTGGGAAGAGGGTATTTGTTCTTTATAGTGACTTTGTTGAGTTCCCGATAATCGATACACATTCTAAGGGTTTTATCTTTTTTCTTAACGAACAACACTGGAGCACCCCATGGGGATATGCTCGGCTGGATGAACCCCTTATCAATTAGATCTTTTAACTGCAACTTCAACTCTTTGAGTTCAGCTGGAGACATTCTATAGGGAGGAATGAAAATTGGTTAGGTGTTGGGATCTAACTCAACACCAAAGTCAATTTCGGGTTCAGGAGGGATTCCTGGTAAATCCTCCGGAAAGACATCTTGAAACTCATTCACTATGGACATAGAGTCTATGGAAGAAACTTCATGTTCTAAGTCATTGACTCTGACTAAGTGGTATAAATACCCCTTAGATAACATCTTATTGGCTTTAAGATGGAAAACTATTTGGCCTGCTGGATTTGAACTACACCCTTCCCATTCCATATCTAACTCATTAGGAAACTGAAACCTTACTACCCTGTTTCGACAGTCTATGGTAGCATAGCATTTATGGAGCTAATCCATACCCAAAATTATATCAAAGTCAAGCATGGTTAATTCTATTAGGTCAGCATAGGTAACTCTATCAAGAACAGTTATTGGGCAATCTCTATATACTCTTTCAGCTCTAATGTTGTCTCCTATGGGAGTACTAACTAGAAAAGGTTCATGCAAGATCTCAGGAAGCAAGTCAAATTTACTATCTACTATAGGAGAAACAAAAGACAAGGTGGATCTTGGATCTAACAGTGCATACACAGGAAAAAAAAATACATGCAAGGTACCAGTGACCACATCAGCTGACTTCTCCTGCCCCTCTCTACCTTTTATAACATAGTACCTATTCCTCTTGGGAGGCTCGGCTGCAGCAGTAGGATTAGGCCGAGGCTGAGTCTCTTCCTAGGCCTGATTCTTCACATGTGGGCAGTCCCTGATCATATGCCCACTCTTGCCGCACCCATAGCAGGCATTAGAACTTACCATGCACTCACCTCCATGCAAACGGCTACATTTACCACACAACTTTCTGTCACGCTGGACATTTCTATCATTGCCCTTTTTGGGGCCAGACTTGCCCCCTTTGGCATTAGTGTTCCTGGAAGGAGTAGGATTACCTGAGTGTTGGTGCCCCTTCTTGAACTTGGGTCTGTCCTGGACTCCAAATGAACTCCTACCAGTGCTAGGACCAGCCTAATCCAAGGCCTAGGCTTCTTGCCTTCTCGGCCTCTCTTCCTCCGACGACTCTCGTCCACCTACTGTGCATCTACCATCAACCTAGAAAGGTCCATGTTATCATGCAACATGTCTGCCTGATATAACTCCTCCATATCCTCCGATACACCAGTTACAAACCTGCTCATCTCATCTCTGCTACTGGACACCAAGAAAGAAGCATATTTGGAAAGTTTAACAAACTTCAAGGAGTATTCCTTGACTGACATACCTCCCTGACGTAGGTTGATGAAATCCTCAACCTTATCCTCTCTCTGCTCTCTAGGAAAGAACCTCTCTAGGAATGCAGTGTTGAGAATTTCCCAAGTGATGGGGACTTATCCTGGTGCTCGGCCATCTACCCATATCTTGTACCATACTTGAGCCACATCCTTGAGCTGGTATGCAGCCAAATCAGCCTTCTCCTCTTCATTAACACCCTTTCCACAGAGAATCTTTTGGACCTCGTCCACAAACTCATGGGGATCCTCATATAATTCTTGAATAAGAGTGATATACTAATGGGTCAAAATAAACAACCATCTATTAACAGATTGAACAATTGAAATAAAGAATTCATAATATCATTAATAGTTGCCAAACCAGCCTTAATACAAAAGCTTGAACAAATGTTTGAAAGGAAGTGCTAGGGACTACATCCACTAGCTATATCTAATATACTAAAGCTAGAAAATAAAGTGTAGGCATCGTCGAACTCAAGAGGACCTACCAAAGTCTGGAGGTACTAGTCCAAATTGCTTCAAGTGATCTTCAATCTTCTTCAAGGACCTGCACCTATAGAAATAGTAATTGTATATGGGTTATTACACACTTGTACTAAATATGGGTGTATGCACATAAACACATTAGGACTATGCATGATCAAGGAAATCTCTTCCTATAGCAATATGCCATATTTGGAAAGTGAAGTCACTTCACTTTCCTAATTCTTTATTTATGAATCATCCTATGAATATGACATATTTTCATGCATTTAAAGCACACAACACATTTTCTATATGAACATAAAACCTTGGAATCACGAACATCATTATAGAACAACTCAAACAAAATTTAATATTTTTGCTCCCCTTAGGCCGAGAGCTCCCTGTCCCAAACTTAGTTTATTTTTTAGTCTTTTCTTCTTTTTGTAGTGTAGTTCAATGATCTCCTTTGATCCTATGTTTTACTTACGAGTGCAATGATTCGTTGTAGTCCCGTTGCTACAATGAATCAAGTAAGTAATCCAAAAGACTAAGGAAATGATTTGACTACCCTACTCACAAGTTGTTCTTTTTGTTATTGTTAAATTGGACAGGAAGTCTTTATAAGCCAATATTATTGGCTATGCCCATTCTGTGATCATTTGCATAATATAAAGATGCGGGGGCATATATTCATACTCCAATTGATGAGTCATTATGTTTTGCTCCCTTTATTGGCATAAACAAATAACTGTTAAAACTTCATTCTTATCAAACACTTATGATTTGATATTCTTATGCTTTTTCTTACTTAGTTCACTTTGAACTTACATTTCTTCTTATTTGATCTCATGTTCACTTTGAACATGCTAGGTTGACTTAGAATATTCTTTTAAGTCTTCAATTGGGATCTTTCTATGCAATGACTAAGAATGACTTACATCATTAGTTAGTCTAACCTCACCCTTTGGTCATCCTATGTGAACACCCCTCATCTTCAAAGTTCTTTCTTTCTTTCATTCTTACTTTCTTAAAGAAATCTTTAGCATTTAACCGACATAGATCATGTGAGCTAACATGAAATCTAGTGTCTTCCCCACACTGAAAAGAGGTGGCTCACCGGCCAAAGTGAAACCGAATACTTCCTAGCTTTCTTAGGTGGATCCACTAGCTAGTAACCTATGCTGGCGACATAGTTCAAAGACTAGGAGAATTTGGAGACCCTTATCCACCTTGGTGGTAGTATCATCTTATGAGTCTTACATGTGTTTGCACAAGCTCATTACTAGTCTATCGGTGCTTAGCTCAATTTATTATACTTTACAACTTTAGAGTTGACTCATAAACTATGGAACTTTTTTCTAGTAGGAGGTATGCGTAGCTCGATGTATAACTTGTCATCCCCTTCTATACTTGATGAATGTGAACATAAATCTTACATTATCATCATGCTGTGAATGAGACTTGTCTCACAATTTCTAACACCCTCTTATGTGAGTATCTTTAACATAATTGTTTAGGTGCAAGTGAGACTTGTCTCACTTCTTTTAACACCCCATTCTAGGTCAATTTCATAACTCATAAGCTTTTAGTTATTTCATTACTCACCTTATCTTGTTCAATGTTATTTGGTAGTCTTGTACCATTCTTTATGAAAGTTATAAGGACTTATTCAATGTGCTACTACGTTCACAAGTTCATTTAGATAGGGTATGTTCGGACTTGTCCTAATCAGTGGCATACCCTTGGTTATGAGTTCATTGAGTTACATCTTGTCAAGTCAATCTTTAACATGTATTTGACCTTACAAGAAACATCATAATTTACATTGGCCATATAAGATTGATATGACTTTGTGATTGGCCAATTCTATTACATATTTTGGAAATAATATTGCTTGCCAATTTATTGGCATAAACCAAACTTTCACTAAACACTTGTCATGATATTATAACTAGCCAAGTCACTTAACTTAATGTATATACTATAGTAATCTCATCATTTTAAGCAGGCCAACTTTTAACATTTGATTAGCTTATAAGAACAATTCAGTGCTTAGTTTGGCAAGGCTATAAAGTTGATTAGGCGTTGAAGATTCATTAACTAGCTTTGATTCTCATTCTTATTTCTTGTTGGAAACATTGCATTCCAAACACTTACAAACATATCTACTGTAAACACACACAGTAATCGAAACCTTCATTCCTTTCAACAGTAAATTTAATTTCATAAACGACTTATAACAATTTCATCTTCTCGAACACAATTAGGGATTACAACATTTCTTATCTCATGTAAATGATACTCTGATCATATGGATCTAACATACATGTCTCATTCAACATTATCAAATCACAGAAACCTACACATAATGATCAGTTAGCACCACATTACAACAACATGCTCGATATTTGCATTATATATACAATTAGAATCGGAAATACGGAGAACTAGGGAGATGATCATTCGACAATTTCATTGGGAACAACCCTAGTTTTGGGTTTCTTGAATTCAAAACGTTTGAATAGCCTCATGGGGAAAGGAATCCAAGAAAGAAACCCATACATTACTGTAGAATTGAATCTACGAAGATCACCCTGTACTTTGCACGAAAATCTTGTAGAATTGCCTTGAAATTGGCTAAGGAGAATCGAGAGTATTTTTCTATTTTTTTCTTACGTTAGTTCACTGTTTTTCAGTCGTGAGTTTCTACTTGATAAACATGAGTCTAAGTCTTAGGAACTGAATATTGACTAATTCAACTTAGTATAATTAACTTAATTAAATAAATCAATTAGCTAATTACCAAAACGCTCCTTTTAAATTGACTAAAAATAGGAGAGCATTTGACTTAGCCAAATTCTGAAAATTTGCTCAGGGTCTCGGGTTTTACCATGAATTTAAATTAATTAATTAAGTTGCTAATTTAATTAATTAAGTGACCTAGGGTAATTACTAAAGTACCCCTAAGTCACTAGGACCATAACCAACCCCTTTGGACCATCCTAGGTTAGGTACTAGGATGTTTCTTTAGTTAGCTACTCGGCTAGTGTCACCTGGTTAGGTCTTAGGATTTCGCGTACACTGGTTAGCTCATTTTAGTTAGTCGTAGGTTATTTAGCTAGTTAGGTAAGTTAGTTAGATCCTAGGATTGGTTAGGAAGCTCGGCTCCATGTGGCTTGACCTGACGCGTGTTGGCCTTCTAACCGCCCTAACTGAATCGGTTGGGCTTGGTCGCTTGGTATCTCGGACGGTAACACATGTTCTTGCACATGTGTTGCCGTGCACTTTTCCAACCGTGCACTCTGTAGTTGCACTTGAAAAGTTCACTTCTTGTCTCAAGAATCCTCACTATGTCCTTGGGCACTGTTTAATCTTCATGATCATTCTAAATGATCATGTGCTATGGTACCTAGGCTTGACAATTGGATGCCTCGTACCTAATGTGTGTAAGCGAAGAAATTAAGAATTTTATCTTAGGGTCTTCATTGCAGGTACAATTCCTAAAAAATCTTGGATTAGAGCATTTGAACATCAAAGTGTATTTTTAGTTACTTGTTAATACATAGAAATTGGCTAACACCCTTAAGCCAATAGTCTCTAAAATGCCCAATATTACTCAATATTGGGCATTGGGATGCCTATATACCCCAATACATATTCATAAAACCTAATAGAATCTTCACTAGACAAGTATATTTTCTGGAATGTTACAGAAGAACCGCTTCTATGCTCTTCGCTCTAGGGGTGAGCAAGAGACTTCTCCGATGTGGTGACCGGTATGTTGAAAGTTTTCTCGATTAATGCATATTACTCACTTGAACCCGGTTCTACTTTATCATTTGTTACTCCTCTAGTAGCCAAAAAGTTTGAAATTTTACCCTATATTTTGTATGAACCTTTCATAGTGTCTACTCCGGTGGGTGAGTCGGTTGTTGCAAAAAGGGTGTATAAAAAATGTCCTATAATGTTGCCCAATAGAGTTTCTTGTGTTGAACTAGTAGAACTTGATATGATTGATTTTGATATTATTTTGGGTATGGATTGGTTGCATGCTTGTTTTGCCTCTATTGATTATAGGACAAGGGTGGTGAAGTTTAAGTTTCCAAATGAACCCGTTGTACTGTGGAAGGGGGGAAAATCTATTCCTAGAGGTCGTATCATGTCTTGTCTAAAAGCATGCAAAATGATCTCTAAAGGTTGTATATACCATATTGTAAGAGTCCAAGATCGAGACTATGAAATTCCTCCCATTGAGTCGGTCACCGTAGTGAATGAACTTCCGGAGGTATTTCCTTATGATCTTCTCGATATTCCTCCCGAACGGGAAATTGATTTTTGTATCTATTTGCTACCGGATACAAATCCCATTTCAATTCCTCCTTATCGGATGGCTCCGGCCGAATTGAAAGAGTCTAAGGCTCAACTTAAAGATTTACTAGACAAAGGCTTCATTAGACCTAGTATTTCTCCATGGGGTGCTCCGATTTTGTTTGTGAATAAGAAAGATGGTTCCTTAAGAATGTGTATTGATCACCACCAACTCAATAAAGTCACAATCAAGAATAAGTATCCTTTCCCTCGGATTGACGACTTGTTTGATCAACTCCAAGGGGCAAGGTAATTTTCTAAGATTGACTTGAGGTTGGGGTAGCACAAACTTAGGGTGAGAGGTGAGGACATACCAAAGACGGAATTTCGCACTAGATATGGTCATTATGAGTTCTTAGTAGTGTCCTTTGGTCTCACTAATTCTCCAGCGGCATTTATGGACCTAATGAATAGGGTGCTACGAAGTTACCTAGATTCATTTGTCATTATCTTCATTGAAGACATCTTGGTATATTCCAAAAATGAGGGTGATCACATGAACCATTTAAGGGTAGTGTTGCAAGTACTTAAAGAACATCAATTGTTTACCAAGTATAGAAAATGTGAGTTTTGGTTGAGGTCGGTGAAATTTGTTTGTCATATCATCTCTAGTGAGGGAGTTGAGGTTTATCCAAGGAAAACAGAGGCAGTGAAAAATTGACCTAGACCATTGACTCAAACCGACATTAGAGTTTCTTGGGTTTAGAGGGTTATTATCGGAGGTTCGTGGATAGTTTTGCGTCCATTGCATCTCCCTTGACTACTTTGACCCAAAAGTGTAAGAAATTTGAGTTGTCGGAGGCATGTAAGAGAAGCTTCCAAATGTTGAAAGATAGGCTTACTTCCGCTACTGTGTTGACTTTGCCGGAGGGTTCAAAGGGGTTTGATGTGTATTGTGATGCATCCCGAGTGGCTTTTGGGTGTGTTCTTATACAACATGGTAAGGTGATAGCCTATGCTTCTAGGCAACTTAAGGTGTATGAGAGAAACTATCCAACTCATACCTTGAGGTAGCGGCCGTGGTATTTGCCGTGAAAATATGGAGGCATTACTTGTATGGTGTCCATGTTGATGTCTATACCGACCATAAGAGTCTCTAATATGTGTTTACCCAAAAGGAGTTGAATCTCCGACGAAGAAGGTGGTTAGAATTGTTGAAAGATTACGACATGAGTGTCCTCTATCACCCCGGCAAGGCCAATGTGGTAGCGGATTCTCTAAGACGTATGACTATGGGTAGTGTGTCACACATAGATGAAGCCAAGAAATACCTAGTGAAAAATGTTCATCGGTTGGCTATGTTGGTTGTGAGGTTGGTTCATAATAACTCTGAGTCATCCTTGGTAGTTGAGGTGAAGTCTAAACAACACCTTGATAAACCATTGATGGAGTTGAAGAAGTTGGTACTTGATAATGAGTCATTTTCCTTGGGGGGGATGGTGTTTTGACGTACCAAGGGAGATTGTGTGTTCCCAAAGTAGATGGGTTGAGGTACCGGATCGTTGAGGAAGCCCATGGGTCCCGCTACTCCATTCATTCGGGTTCGACAATAATGTACCATGACCTTAGGGAGGTATATTGGTGGGAAGGTTTAAAGAAGGACATAGCGGAGTTTGTTGCTAAGTGTCCAAATTGCCAACAAGTAAAAGCCTAACATCAAAAACCGGGTGGCTTACTCCAAGAAATCCAACTTCCTACTTGAAAGTGGGAAGACATCAATATGGATTTTCTAATGTGTTTTCCTCGGACTCAACGGAAATATGACTCTATATGGGTGGTTGTGGATAGGTTGACTATGTACGCTCATTTTATTCGCGTCAAGTCTACTTATTTGGCGGAAGATTATGCTAGGATCTTCATAGATGAGATTGTGTATCGCCATGGTATTCCGTTATCCATCATGTCGGATCGGGGTGCACAATTCACATCTAGGTTTTTGAGGTCATTCAAGAAGAGTTGGGTACCAAGGTGAAGTTAAACACCGCTTTTCATTCCTATACGGATGGTCAAGTGGAGCATACTATTCAAACCCTTGAGGATATGCTTAGAGCATGTATTATTGATTTTAAGGGAAATTGGGATAAGCATTTTCCTTTGGTAGAACTTGCTTACAACAATAGCTACCATTCATGCATATCTATAGCTCCTTAAGAAGCCTTGTTTGGTAGAAGGTGTAGGTGTCCAATTGGATGGTTTGAAGTGGGTGAGCCTTCACTTCTTTGTCCCGATTTGATTTATAAGACTTTGGTGAAAGTTCATATGATAAGGAACCGGTTGCAAACATGCTATAGTCGGCAAAAGTCTTATGCCGATCATATGAGAAGGGATTTGGAGTTTGAAGAAGGTGATAAGGTGTATTTGAAAATTTCACCTATGAAAGGGGTGGTTATATTTGGCAAGACAGGGAAGTTGAGTCTTCTTTATGTGGGTCCCTATGAAATCTTGCAAAGGGTTGGTAAGGTTGCCCATGAATTGAAACTTCCTACTGAATCGGCTTCGGTTCATCCGGTTTCCATGTTTCCATGCATAAAAAGTGTATTGGTAATCCCGAGTCTATTATTCCTATTGAGGGTCTTGGTGTGAAGGATAACCTCTCTTATGAGGAAATTTCGGTTCAAATTCTTGATAGGCAAGTCAACAAGTTAAGGAATAAGGAGGTGGATTCCGTAAAAGTGTTATGGAAGAATCACCTAGTTAAGGGTGCAACATGGGATGCCAAGGCCGACATGAAGTCCCGTTACCCTCATCTATTTGATAACTAAGGTTAGTAGTTCTTACTAATAATGAAAATAATGACTAAAAATTGAGTTGCTTTGATTTTTTGTGAAGTCTTGCAAAATGTGCATTTTTGAATAGCTTTACAATTACTTACTAATAATGAAAATAATAACCCCTCTTTGTCTTGTTTGAGTTATCTGGTGCATTTTGATATGGTGAGTCTCTTTGAAATGATATGTAGCATATTGTCGGGATGAAATTTGATATAATTGACTCATAAATGTTAAGTTGATGCTCTTGTTGTTGTGTGAAGGATATTCCTCATAATGTAATGTTTAGCCTTATGTGTGGTAATTGAAGTTTTGAATTGCCTTGTGTAAGTGATATTATTGATGTTGTTATGTATTGTTGTTGGTTGGGCTGCTAGTCTTGAGTATATTCCTTTCTTCAAAAGATCTTATTATCATTCGGTAACGAATGTTCCTAAGGGGGGATAATGTAACACTTGGAAAACCCAAGATGTGTCTTAAAGCCTAGAATAAGTGTCTTCGCGGCTGTGACGGTCCGTAGGTGGCACCGTAGTGAAGGGTGAAGTTGCTGAAGGAAATTTGGGGAAGTCTGACCAAGTGTGGGATTACGGAAGTCCATGACGGACCGTCACAGCTACGACGGTCCGTCCTGCAGGTTCGTCGTAATGATCAGAGAGTAATCCCAGTACCCAAAATTCCAAAGTTCAAGTGTTTTGGAATGAAGACCCTCTACGGACCGTCGTGCTTGAAACGGTCCGTCATACCTGTCCGTCGAGGGGAATGAAGAAAGCAAAATGAGAAGATGTGAAGTATGGGACGATGGAGGCTATGACGGTCTGTCATGTCCATGACGGTCCGTCACGTGGTCCGTCGACCCAGACGCATTTGGACAGATTTTTAGTAAATAGAATCCTTATTTGATTAGGTTTTGTTTTTATTATAAATAGTTGGAAAAACCTCGTTTTTGGGGTTAGACATTCTGGATAATTTTTAGTTTATAGTTCTTGAATTATATTATTAAATTCTGGATTTTGGGAATTAAGATATTTTCCGGGAATTGATTGTTGTGGATTTCGTTGATTAATCAAGTTAAATTCTGGGAAATTATTGGTTCTCATAAAAGTAAGTGCATGAATTCTTCCATTAACCATATGAATTGTGTAATTACGAACATGGGTAACTAAACCTCATAGCTAGGGTTGTGGGAACCATGGGTGAATAACAAGGTAGTAATCTAACTTCAATAACAATTCTAGAGTGGTGTCTTGCATGTATTGATAATTCTTTCGTTTAGAATTATTTTTAACGGTGGCCAACGTTAGAACTTGCCTTAATGCTACTTGCCGGACCAAGGAGGTAGATAATAGGAAAAGAATTATCAACATAGATTTAGTGTAGACTATCTAATAGACTAGTATTGGTTGGTACGAGTTAATAGCTTAGTCAAATACCGAATACGATGTTTAATATGAGGTAAAGATAAGGGTTAGTATAGCAACACACGTAGCCGGACCAAGGTGCGGAGTGAAATTCTCTAGATGCCGGACCAAGGATTTAGAGATACATAACTTATCACTTTACGTGCAAGATATCAGGATAGAACTGTTATAGTTAGATTTACCAAGTTAGGAACCTGTGGGGAACACTAAATCCCTAGTTACTTTTATAATTTGATTAAACTCCGAAAGTTAAATTTGTTAGTTGTTCATTCTTATTTAGTTAATCATTTTCATTAATTTAGAAATAAAACCCCCATTTTTGTCTTTTGGTTTATTGGAAAATAGTTGGCTAAATAATAGTAATAATAAAATAAAGTTAAGTCTGAACTAGTTTCCTTGTGGGATCGATCCCAATCTCATTAGTTGGGTTCTTTACTTGATACGACCGCTTTACTTCTGATTTGAGAAGTAAGTTTGAGCGTATCAAATTTTGGCGCCGCTGCCGGGGAAAGTAGCTTTTAGATTAACTTAAATTTATTACTAAAATTTAGTCAATATTTTCCTGATTTTACTTTTTCTGTTGTTTTTGATTTTTGCCAGGTTTGAGGTCCTTGTATGCCAAATACACGGAGAGGAAGAGAACCCTTGTTTCCCTACGATCACGAGTTAGAGCGTACACTACGCAAAATGAATCCAAACTTGGGTATAAATGATGATAATCCAAACCTGATCATCCCAGCTCCGGTTGATGCTCATGG
This sequence comes from Solanum sitiens, assembly GCA_016801875.1. Lineage (NCBI taxonomy): Eukaryota > Viridiplantae > Streptophyta > Magnoliopsida > Solanales > Solanaceae > Solanum > Solanum sitiens. The sequence continues at coordinate 2,515,268 of JABWTJ010000053.1, forward strand.
TCGATTATTACCTGATGATCCTGATCAAGGTACACAAAGGGGACATAATCCCGCTCCACGTCCTCAAGAATACTACAGAGGGTATGACAATATTGCAGATTCTGATGGGCCACTTGTCTTGCCCCCTCTACCAGAAGGTCACACCTTTGTAGTCACTAGTAGTCTAATGCAAATGCTCACGGCTAGAGGTTTGTTTTCAGGACTACCGTCTGAGGACCCACATGCCCATATAGCTAAGGTGAGGGCAGTGTGTAAAAGCTGTGTAGGGAGGCCTGATTTGAATTTGGATGTAATAGGGCTAAGAGTATTTCCTCTCTCACTGACGGGAGAGGCTGCCATTTGGTTCACTGAGCTCCCTTATAACTCAATTTTCACTTGGAACCAATTGAGGGATGTTTTCTTAGCACGTTACTATCCGGTATCAAAGAAACTAAATCATAAAGACAGAGTTAACAACTTTGTGGCACTACCAGGAGAGTCAGTTAGTAGTTCTTGGGATAGGTTCACTTCATTTCTGCGAAGTGTCCCCAATCACCGCATAGATGATGAGTCACTGAAAGAATACTTCTACCGGGGACAGAATGATAATAATAAAGCGGTATTGGATACTATAGCAGGTGGTTCTTATGGGGAGTGTCCCTATGCTGAAATTGCCGAAAAATTAGAGAAAATCTCCCGGAATAATAAAGGATGGAGTACTAGGAAGACAGATACTGGGAGAAATACTTTTGCAGTGCAATCCACACACAATCCAGCCACAGATGAGATTCGTGAAGAGATGGCACAGATGAGAACTGAGCTTGGGTTAGTGTTAAAACATGTCACTGGGGGTACAGAAAAAATAAACGCAGTGAACTACTTGTCTAAACCACCACCACCAACTGATGAATATTATTATGAGGAAGATTCTTATGCAGTAAATGATCAGACGGGGGGTTTCCGACCAAATGCCCATGGCTCCAATCAGGATAATTGGCGCCAAGGTCAAGTAAATCAAGGTCGGAACTATGGTAACTACAACCGCGAGGTAATTATGTTCGTGATGGAAATTACAACCGCGACAACAACTTCAACAAGGGTAACTATGGCAACAGAAATGAGAGGAGTGGGCCTTATGTTCCTCCTCAAAATCGTGAAGTCGCTCCTAGGGATGGTGGAGGTAGTATGGCGCGAGTTGAGGATATGTTGCACAAGATGAGGAGGAGGTTCGATGCTAGTGATGAGCACACCAAAGAGTTAATGAGTGATGTAGCAGGTATTGGACAGAAAGTTGACACACATGCCATATCAATTAGGCAGCTTGAATTGCAAATGGCTCAATTATCTGCAACTGTGAACACACGGCAACCGGGCACTCTTCCTAGCAACACTGTCTAAAATCCGAAAATGATGGACACTGTATGACAATTACTACTCGTGGTGGTAAACAAACTATTGACCCACCTATGCCGTCTATTGTGGAAAAGGTGATCAAAAATAATAATATAGTGGTAGAGGTTAGTGATGAAGTAGAAGATAACATTGATAAAGATGCTGAAGTGCCTAAAAAGGTAACTCCCATGCCTAGACCTCCACCCCCCTTTCCTCAAAGATTAGTGAAAAAGACCGAGGATGGCAAGTATCGGTGTTTTATAACAATGTTGAAGCAACTTTCTATCAATGTCCCTTTGGTAGAAGGTCTTGAACAAATGCCCGGTTATGCCAAGTTTATGAAAGATTTGGTTACAAAGAAAAGATCGATCACTTTTGAGGATGATGACAGAATGCAGCATTGTAGTGCTATTGCTACAAGGTCTTTGGTGCAAAAGAAAGAAGATCCGGGTGCATTTACTATTCCTTGTACAATCGGGTTATTACATTTCGCGAAAGCATTATGTGATCTAGGGGCAAGCATAAATCTCATGCCCCTCTCGATTTACAAGAAGTTGGGTTTGGGTGACCCAAAGCCCACTGCGATACGGCTACTGATGGCCGATCGAACAGTAAAAAGGCCTATAGGGATACTCCATGATGTGCTAGTAAAAGTAGAGTCGTTCATATTTCCAGCAGATTTTGTCATTCTTGATTGTGAAGTCGATTTTGAGGTGCCCATTATTCTTGGGAGGCCATTCCTTGCTACGGGTAGAGCTTTAGTTGATATGGAAAAAGGGCAGATGAAATTTCGGTTGAACAATGAAGAAGTGACTTTCAACATTTGTAGGTCCATGCGGTAGAGTGGTGAGGTCCAATCGGTATCTGCCATATCCTACAAAGTTGGTGAATCATCCAAAACACAAATAGAAGAACGGCTAGGTGTAGAAGCACTGGCGGCAGTGATAATGAATCTTGATAATGAAGGTATTGAAGAATATATGTCATTAGTCACTGCCCTTGATCGTGGTAATATTCGGTTCAAACCGAAGAAATATGAGCTAGACATGAATAATCGCGAGTCTCCACCCGCTAAACCATCCATAGAAGAGGCTCCAAATCTAGAACTAAAAGCTCTCCCACCACACCTCAGGTATGAATTCTTAGGAAATGGTGATACATTGCCGGTAATCATTGCATCAGATCTGAATGAACAACAAGTTGAGAGTTTGGTCAAAGTGCTAAAAAGGTTCAAAAGAGCTATTGGGTGGACCATTACGGACATTATTGGGATCCCCCCTGGTATTTGTTCTCATAAAATCCAACTCATGCCCGATCATAAGCCAAGTATTGAACACCAGAGATGCTTAAATCCACCTATGCAAGAGGTTGTGAAGAAGGAAATCATAAAATGGTTGGATGCTGGAGTAATTTATCTGATCGCCGATAGTAGTTGGGTATGCCCTGTTCAGTGTGTACCTAAGAAAGGGGGAATGACTGTGGTCCCCAATGAAAAAAATGAACTTGTTCCAATGAGGCCGGTGACTGGATGGAGGGTGTGTATGGATTACCAAAAATTAAATGCATGGACCGAAAAGGACCATTTTCCCATGCCCTTCATGGATCAGATGTTGGATAGACTCACCAGAAAAGGGTGGTACTATTTTCTTGATGGTTATTCAGGGTATAATCAGATCTCTATTGCACCAGAAGATCAAGAGAAGACCACTTTTACTTGTCCATATGGGACCTTTGCGTTCAAGAGAATGCCGTTTGGGTTGTGCAATGCACCCGCCACATTTCAGAGATGTATGATGTCAATATTCTCCCACATGGTAGAAGATACTATTGAGGTTTTTATGGATGATTTATCTGTGGTTGGTGAATCATTCGAGCAATGTTTGAGCCATTTATCTGAGGTTCTTAAGAGATGTGAAGATTGCAATTTAGTTCTCAATTGGGAAAAATGCCACTTCATGGTCAAAGAAGGTATTGTTTTAGGCCATCGTATTTCAGAAAAAGGCATAGAAGTTGATCGAGCCAAAGTTGAGGTGATAGAGTGACTTCCTCCACCTATCTCTGTAAAAGGTGTGAGAAGCTTTCTTGGGCATGCAGGTTTTTACAGGAGATTCATCAAAGATTTCTCAGAAATTGCACATCCATTATGCAAACTGTTGGAAAAAGATTGTAAATTTTCTTTTGATGAATCCTCTCTTAAAGCATTCGGCGATCTCAAAGAAAAACTGGTATCTGCACCTATCATTATTTCTCCGGATTGGAGCAGTCTATTTGAGGTAATGTGTGATGCGAGTGGGGTTGCCCTTGGTGTAGTATTGGGACAAAGAAGGGACAAAATCCTTCATCCCATTTACTATGCTAGTAAAGCCCTCAATGAAGCTCAGAAGAACTATACAGTCACTGAACAAGAGCTCCTTGCCGTAGTATTTGCTTTTGAAAAATTTCGCTCCTATTTGCTAGGTACTAGAGTTATAGTGCATACTGACCATTCAGCCTTGAGATATTTGATGGCGAAGAAGGATGCAAAACCAAGGTTAATTCGTTGGGTATTACTACTGCAAGAATTTGACTTTGAGGTAAGGGATAGAAAAGGGACCGAAAATCAAGTTGCTGATCACTTGTCCCGTTTAGAAGATGAAGCTATGCGAGAGTTGGGGGATAAGACTGATATTGATGACACGTTCCCCGATGAGCATGTATTGGCTGCCTCACAAGACCTGATTCCGTGGTTCGCAGATTTTGCGAACTACTTAGCTAGTGATATTGTTCCATCGGACCTGTCTTTTCATCAAAGGAAAAAGTTCATCTACGATGTGAAGAAGTTCTTTTGGGATGAACCATACTTATACAGGAGCTGTGCTGATGGGCTTATTCGGCATTGTGTGCCGGAAGTTGAGATGTTGAGAATTTTAGAGGCATGCCATTCCTCACCCTTTAGAGGCATGCCATTCCTTAATTTGAGAGAAAATTGCAGAAGAGACCACCTACGGAACCTATGACGGTCCGTCGCGGCTGTGACGGTCCGTAGGTGGCACCGTAGTGAAGGGAGAAGTTGCTGAAGGAAATTTGGGGAAGTCTGACCAAGTATGGGATTACGGAAGTCCATGACGGCCCGTCACAGCTACGACGGTCCATCCTGCAGGTTCGTCGTAATGATTAGAGAGTAATCCCAGTACCCAAAATTCCAAAGTTCAAGTGTTTTGGAACGAAGACCCTCGACGGACCGTCGTGCTTGAAATGGTCCGTCATACCTGTCCGTCGAGGGGAATGAAGAAAGAAACATGAGAAGATGTGAAGTATGGGACGACGGAGGCTATGACGGTCCGTCGTGTCCATGACGGTCCGTCATGTGGTCCGCCGACCCAGACGCGTTTGGACAGATTTTTAGTAAATAGAATCCTTATTTGATTAGGTTTTGTTTTTATTATAAATAGGTGGAAAAACCTCCTTTTTGGGGTTAGACATTCTGGATAATTTTTAGTTTATAGTTCTTGAATTATATTATTAAATTCTCGATTTTGGGAATTAAGATATTTTCTGGGAATTGATTGTTGTGGATTTCGTTGATTAATCAAGTTAAATTCTGGGAAATTATTGGTTCTCATAAAAGTAAGTGCATGAATTCTTCCATTAACCATATGAATTGTGTAATTACGAACATGGGTAACTAAACCTCATAGCTAGGGTTGTGGGAACCATGGGTGAATAACAAGGTAGTAATCTAACTTCAATAACAATTCTAGAGTGGTGTCTTGCATGTATTGATAATTCTTTCGTTTAGAATTCTTTTTAACGGTGGCCAACGTTAGAACTTGCCTTAATGCTACTTGCCGGACCAAGGAGGTAGATAATAGGAAAAGAATTATCAACATAGATTTAGTGTAGACTATCTAATAGACTAGTATTGGTTGGTACGAGTTAATAGCTTAGTCAAATACCGAATACGATGTTTAATATGAGGTAAAGATAAGGGTTAGTATAACAACACACGTAGCCGGACCAAGGTGCGGAGTGAAATTCTCTAGATGCCGGACCAAAGATTTAGAGATACATAACTTATCACTTTACGTGCAAGATATCAGGATAGAACTGTTATAGTTAGATTTACCAAGTTAGGAACCTGTGGGGAACACTAAAACGCTAGTTACTTTTATAATTTGATTAAACTCCGAAAGTTAAATTTGTTAGTTGTTCATTCTTATTTAGTTAATCATTTTCATTAATTTAGAAATAAAACCCCCCATTTTGTGTTTTGGTTTATTGGAAAATAGTTGGCTGAGTAATAGTAATAATAAAATAAAGTTAAGTCTGAACTATTTTCCTTGTGGGATCGATCCCAATCTCATTAGTTGGGTTCTTTACTTGATACGACCGCTTTACTTCTGATTTGAGAAGTAAGTTTGAGCGTATCAGGTATAGACAGTGTTTTAAGGCCTATTTTCATGAATATAGGTCATTTAGCAATTTTAGAAACCAAAACGTCCAAGAACGTCCATGACGTACGAAAACTAGTTCTAGGCGGTACTAGTGTGCCTTAGCCTATTTGACTAGCTTTTAGGAGTTTGAAATCCATGAAAATTGATGTAAGGGTGGATAACATTTGTTTAAGTCGATTCATGGTTGAAATGTCTGGGTACGATTCCCCAAGTACCAACCAAGGGCCCTTGAGGAGGACCCTTGCAAGTTGGAATCAACACTGCCTCGGCAGTGTGCACCCACGAAAGGGCACAGACGGGCCGTTGGTGAATCAACGGGGCATCGATGCCACCTTCGATGGTCAATTAGCCAAAAGATTTTAGGGTTCATTTTGCATAGTCTCTTACCAAGAGGACAGATATGCAGCACGGAAGGGCATCGTGGCCATCGATTGACCCATGATCCGTCAATCGTGGAGTCGTCCATGGGGCCTATAATTCCTGTTAAGTAAGTCCTAACTAATTAATTAAGGGTTTTGATGGTTAGTTAGGGATTAAGGGAAGTCTAACTAACTTAATTAACCCCCCATATAAAGACCCCAACCTTATTAGTCTAATTAATACTCTCAAAACAAAACTCTCTTCCTTCTCTCTTCTTTCTCTCTCGATTGGAAGACACCATTGAAGACAAGCTAGTGGAGCGATTTGGGGGATGTAAAGGGATGATTTCACCATCAATTCTTCATCAAACATTAAGGTATGGGATCTAATTCACCTTTGAGACCTCTTTCCTCAAAGGGTTCCTTCAAAGTATTTTCAAAAGTTGGTTTTTAATGTGGGTTCTTCTCCATCTCGGAAATTACGTTATGAGTTGGTTTGTTTATGTTTACTATTGGATAATATGAGTAGATTAACATGAATTCTAAATTAATTATGATATATCTTTATGGTTTGGTCTAGTTTGTAGATGATGACCCTTAACCCTTAACCCTAGGTTTGATCTTGATATGAATTAGGTTGTAATTGGTTCAATTGACTTGGTTATTGGTTGAATTACTATTAAATGATGTTGTTACATTAATCATGAACAAATTTGAGTGATTTTTAGTCTTTCATGCTAGTTCTTGAGAAGATGATCTAGATTAGGAAGTGAATTGACATAAGTATCTTGTCTTAAGCCATGATCTAGTATTGAATGGTGATGTAGTGATTCTTCTAGCCTTGTTATTATGTTGATTATTGACTTATGATGATGTATACCTAAATTGGGTTGAATTGAGGGTTTATGGTAAGACCTTGATGATGAACTATTGTAACAACCCTAAAAATGAATAAGATAAATGCTTAAGGTGTCAAGAATGCTTGCGATTAGACCAAGGTTCACACGAATTGATACGCGTAGAACCAGACCTCAGAACCCTTATTACGGCCAATCCAACTAACTTGGGGAGTTAGTTGAGCTTGGAAAGGTTGGAACCAACCATGTAGGGCTCTCGAAAACGAAGATTTAATCGAAAGAGTCTTTATCAGACTTAAAAGAGGAACTTTAAAGTTTTGAGGGTCCATGGGTAAAATAGTCTTTTCCAGGCCAAGGGTAATATCGTAATTACCCTAAGTAATTAGTTAATTTAATTAAAGAACCAATTAGGCTCGGGTTGACCCTAATTGGTCCATTTCGCAAGGGTCACTACACCCGAGTTCGAGCCCCATTGGAAGCAACAAGTTGGTGATTTAATTAATGTTTTATAATCTGATTTTGTAAGGGCATAATGGTCCTTTCACTAAGCTAATTAAATCAAGTTTTTATTTAAATTAATAAGGAGTCCTAGTTTGACTAATTCCTAAACTAAAACTCCTAGTCCTAAATTACTCTCTCACGATCTCTCTCTCATGTTTCACCATCTCTTTCACATTTTCTCTCTGCCAATTAACGTGAAGAACAAAAAATATATCAAGAGTTCTTCACACTTGTAGAACTCATATGAAATTTTACGAAAAACAAAGTAACCAAAAATGTTGAGGCAAAGAGAAGTTGTCCGTCGAGTGGTGTGTACGTTGAGTAGGCTTGGACTGATTTTGGAGAGAGTTTTGGGCAGCAAATTCAACGTTTGAACATCAATTAAAGGTATGGGTTTCTTTCCTCTTGGTCCCTTTCCCAAGTGACCCCTTAAGATTCAAGATATTCATTCTGAAAACTAGGATTGTTCCCCGTTGCATGTCCCTGTCACTAGCTCCCATTGAATTTTAGGTTGGGTATGTTTGCTGGTACAAAGTAGGGATGAAATGTGTTTTCGTGATGTTTATGTTTAAGTATGCATGTTAGATATTTTGTGAATATTGATTATGTTGATCGAAATCATGTGAAAAAGTGATGTGTGTGTGCAACGTGTGGTAGTGAAGTTAGTCACTGTTTGGAGATGTGTAAAGGCATGTTAATCCTTGTATTTTATGTGCTAAATTTGTACACAATGTGATGTTCATATGGGGTGTGAGGTTACTGATTTTGAGTGAAAACGCTTGACTAATGTAACCCCTAAACTACACCTAACTATACACTAAATGCTTGGTGAAATGCCCTAAGAAACTAACATGAAAAGGTTGATGAAAGGAAGCTAAAAATCATGAATAAAATTCCAGCTTGGTGTACCTTAATTTCGGTCAAAAATAAGGTTGGAATCTGGAAATTTAATACATTTTTAAAGGGGTGAGGCCACCAGGATTCGAACTTGTGACCTCACCCGTTTGGCTACTATGAATCGCGAGAAAAAGATGAAAAAATGGGGCTGGAAGGGATCGAACTCAGGCTGCTGGTTGGGAAAGGAGAGGGAAAAAATTAAACAAATGAATGGGAGGAGTGTGATTCGAACCCACGACCTCCAGGCAGCGAGTGAAAGAAGAGAAAATAAAGAAAAGAAAATGTAAGGCGTATGAATCGAACCCACGTCCTCAAGGCTGAAAGGAGAAGGATAAATAATTAAGAAAAATAAATTGAGGCTCTGCGGACTCGATCCCACAACCTCACTGCCAAAGCGCCTAGCCTAGGGAATTTAATTAAAAATAAAATAGGAGGCTGTGGGGGTTCGAACCCACCACCTCACAGCCTCTAGCTAAATTAAAAGCAAAAACAAGGAGGCTGTGGGGGGTCGAACCCACAACCTCCCAATTCCCCAGCGAAATAAAGAACAAAAATAAAAGAGGCTGTGGGGGTTTGATCCCACAACCTCTTGGTTTGGGCGAAAAGGGGCAATGAGATATTAATGAAACATAAAAAGGGGTTGTGGGGGTTCGAACCCACAACCCTTCGGCCAATTTAAGAAGAAAACCAAGTAGAAAACTAATGATACAATGTTAATGTAGGGGTTCAATCTAGAGTCCCAATGTCATGGAGATTAAAAATAAAATCAATGAAAAATGTAAATGTTATCCAAGTGATTCAAACTTGGGTTTCCTTGCCCAAACTTCCGTATTGATACATAAGTCATACGTGAACAAAATATCCAAGAATAATGCCACCTACTAAGATGGAAATCAAGATCTTGGCATATATACAAGATACATAAGTCTTGTACTACATAATCTTAGGAATGTATGAATCACTTCACGAACTATGAATGAAGCCTCATGGCTTGTGTGTATAGACTCATAAGTCTAGCATACGCTTAAAAGTAAGTGAACCTAAGATGTATGTACTGAATGATGAAATGAACAATGAAATGATGAAACCCTAGAAGGGTTAATTAAGAGTATGAAACACACAAATGGCCAAGTATATTGGCATATGATGAAATGAACATTCACGTAAAATGGGGTGAGTAATTATGAAGAGTAAATGTGCTAATGTTAATGAATGTGGTGACAACATGATATGAGGCTAATGTAAAAGATGAGAACAATCTCAAATGATCCTAAGTAAATGTTACCAAAACGTACTCACCTATGAGAGTGTAAAGTTAATGAAGAGACCAGTCTCTATGAACACTCTAATAAAAGTATTGAGATTAACACACTTAATACTAATGATGAGATGAGAAATCATTTATTGAGCTATGATGTCCTCATACTAGAAGCCAGCTTCCATGACGTATGAGTTGAATGTAATGGAACTGTATACTGAGTACCGATAGACTAGGTATGAGTGGTGATGCCTTATTTAGGGAAGGGCGGAGGTTCACGTAACTCTTATGAGATGAGACTGTCCGGCTTGCCGGGTGTGGGTCTCCTTATATCTCCTGGTCTTCGAACCAATACTGCCAATATAGGGATCTAGCGGGGTTAAATTCCATGTACGCTAGCATATTTTGGGTCACCTTGGCCGGTGATTCCACCTCTTTTCGGTGTGAGGGAGACACTGGATTTCATGATGCTCACATGATCTATGTCGGTTAAAGTTAAAGTTCCTAATGAATGAATGGGGCCAGCCTCAAATGAAGCACATAATGAAATGAATGATACCAAAGGTGTTAGGATAGGATGATCAAGAGGTGATCTAGACTCAGGTAATGACACTAGGTTATTCTTGATCATTGCACAGCAAACCCGATGAAAGTCTTAAACTACACCCTAGGTATAGCTGGTGTTCACACTGGCCTATTAACGCAATGAAATAAAGTACATATGAATGAATGAAGCAGACTCTGTGTTTGCTAATGAAGACTCCCTAGTTGAGGTCCCATATGTTGATCCCTCATTTTGGAAAGTCTTAATGTCAAGTCCATGACTCCAAGGTCTCATGCCATATGAATGAATGATATGAAAGAAGTTATGTGCTATATGTTATGTGCTATGATATGTGCTATGTGTAAGATGTTATGTACTGTGTGCAATATGATATTTATGATGATACATGTTACTCTCATGGCATGAGTTTCCTAATCCAAATTTGGAAAGCTCATTGACTTTCCTAATCCAAATTTGGAAAGATCACTGACTTTCCTAATCCAAATTTGAGAGGTTCACTAACTTTCCTAATCTCAATTTGGCAAGTCCACTGACTTGACTTTCCATAATCATGTTGTTAGGAAAGAGCTATCTTTTCTCATGCATGTCCTTGGTGTGTGCTTGCATATACCCATACTTAGTACAAGTGTGTACTAACTCTATACAACTCTACAATTTTAGTGCAGGCACATGTGGACGCTAGAGCTACAGGTTGACACTGAAGCTATCCGGACGTCGCGCATTCATCCGGACTTGGTAGGCCCTCATGCTTTCAAGGATGCTGCCATTTATATTCTAGCTTAGTTTTAGAGTTGAGCTAGTGGAGCATGTTCCACTACCGTTTCTTTCCTGTTTTATTCAGACATTGTATTGGTGCCATTTTGGCAAGTACATCTTTATTACTATGTTAGACTATTCTTTCATTTGATAATCTTGATCTTAGATGGTTGATGGTGAACAATTATGTATTAATGAGAATGTTTAATAAGTAAGTTAAGAAACAAAAAATTTCAAATTTTCCGCTAAAATTAACCTAGATGAAGTAAGAATGACGTAAGTAGGCTTGTCTGCGACCTCTGAGAGGTCAACGACGCCGGTCTCGTCTGGGGTCTAGATTCCAGTCGTGACAACTATGAAGGAGATTTGGTAAGTCTTATGATCTCTATCCTTTACTTCAAATTGTGGTTAATTGTGATTAAGTCATGATGTTGTATTGGAGTTTGCCTTGTATTAGTATTGATAGGGTGGTATGATGTTGAATTGAAATATCTTAACTATGTTTGTGCGGCTGATTAAGATGTAAATGTTATAAGGATGGTGATGTTTACCAATGTGCCTTATCATGATATGAATATGTTAATATGTTAACCTCACCTATACGAATTGTAACGAAAGGATTTATACTCATGCAATTCTTATTGAGATATTGATGATGATGATTATACAAGGGGTAGACCCTATGACCTAAACTAAGTTATGATTGATAATAAAGGCTTAAATACATTTAAAAAAAGGGACTCTAGCTTAGCACCGAATAAACTAGATTGAGGAGTGTCCCTTCCCACACAGGGAAGGTAGGATCACTAATGTACTCTTGATATTGGAGAATACAATGCATGTAGCATAAAGAGGGTCCCAATTATATCTCCTATTCTTGAAATATGTTTCCCCATAGGAATACTAGCTAGTGGATCCACGTAGTTGCTATGTTTTATGTTTTGGTACTACCTTGCCAACCAGTCCCCCTTCCTTCGGTGTGGGGTTTTATGACACTGGATTCCAAACTAGCTCATCTAGTCTATGTCAGTTAGGGCAAAATGTTCCCAAAAGGTAAAATGAACTAAAGGATTGAACTCTAACTAAGATGACCTAAGGGGTCTAGCTTAGTCTAGGTAGGGGTATGGGACTCTACCTAAGCATTGCACTAGTTAGCGTTGAGGGGAGTCTTGGGAGGATGTTCTTATGTATGAACATTCTTATAATGCTATATGAAATGTATATGATGAACTTGCATATTGACGATACTATATGTTGATTAGTTCACTTATGAATATGTGTTGGTTTAAATTGTTTAAGTAAGATGATATGTACACCTAAATGCTATTTTATGTGAAGTAGGGTGTTAGTCATGATTCTTGTTGGGTTATTTGATTGAGTAAAGTTATGGTGATTTTCTTGGTCATTGCACTTGTTGACTTGATAGGGGTTCATGGGTAATTGACTTGTTTTGTTATAATGAAATGTACTCTTATTCATGCATATTGTTAATATGACTTGGTGATAGAGTTACTTGAATATGTATCTAATTATAGGCTATGCATGTTGACTTGACTAGACTTGATGATGTTGGTTTGGTAATGTACATGCTTATGACTTAATAAACATGTCCTATGGATTGTTATGGTCTTGTTGAATATGCATAAGTGTTTTCAAAGTAAATTGCATACCTTTATGAAATGTCCCTTTTTCTTAGCATGTTTTCATAGTATGTGTGCATATGGTCTCATACTTAGTACAAGTGGCCTACAAATCCTATTTCTTACTTTTCCCCAATATTTTATGTTCCGGTCGTTGAAGTGCTTTGAAGACGACTTGAAGAAGGATTGGATCTATTGATCATCCAAGTAGGGTAGGTCCTCATTTTCCGAGGGCGATGCCACTATCTAGCTTATGGAGTTTGCTTTGTAGTTAAAGACTTCTATAGTTCTTTATTTCCATTATAGTATGAAACATTGTATAGCCCATGTGAGGCATTCTTACTTTGATGTATGGGATTATGCCCAAGTTCTTGCACTCTTATCAAATGGTTATGAGAGGAGACAACTATTATGACTATTATGTCTATGTTATGTTTTATATACTTATGTGCAATAAAAGTAGAAGGCTATGTAACCTTCCTATACGAAGGGTCTATGTATACTCGATACGGATATATATTATTTGTATGTAGAGGTCTATGTAAACCTCCAAGTAGAAGTAATTAAAAGTTGTATATTTTTTGCGTTTTTGACCTATGAATGTAATGATGTAAACTAAGAGGCTAGTCATAGTCCTCAAAGAAGACGACGACGCCGGTTACGTCTGAGGGGTAAACCCGGATGTGACATCCTATGTCATTAAGCTAGTCTAACGCCTACCAAAATATCCGAAGTCATTAAACTAGTGTAAAACCTCATAACTCCCAAAACCCAAAAGCTCTCATCTATCTCTATTTTCTCTCACTACCCCAAGGACCCCCATTGAAGAAGAAGATTAAGCTTTCTCTAGGGCTTCAATAACAAGTCTTTTATTCACAATTAACTAAGGATTGATAAGGTATGGAGACTCTTCACTCTTGGGAATCATTTTCCCAAGAGGTTTTTCAAAATTGAATTTCAATGTTCTTCCAAATTCTAGATTTCACTAAAATTCGTGGGTCACCATTCAAACATGATTAATTGGTCTTGATTTGAGTAACAATGATGGATTGTGAATGTTTATGAGTAAATTGATGTGTTATCATGGGCTTTCACCTAACTCCCTAAAAGACCCATGAATATCCCTCTTCTCCTAACCCTACTTTTTGAATTATGTGAATTGATGAATAGAGCTGATGTAGTTAAGTGTGTTCTTGTATAATTTACTATTGCATGCCGATGATGGTTGAATTTTTGGGTAAATATCATTGATTTTGGGGTAAAGCCTTGAATGAGTTTTCTTGGAGGCCATTATTAAAACCTTCATGGTCATGAACACTTTATTGTAAAAATATTGGACTATTCTTGATGATGTTGCTCAATTTAAATATGAATGATGAAGTTATGAATGTAAGATCATGCTATAAATATGATGAATTGTGAGATGATGATAGGTGTGTTACTATGTAGAATTGAAGGTAACTCTCAAGTACATATTATGACAATGTTATGAAATAATGATCTCACATGATGTTGGTTTTGATGAAAGAACATTCTCATCATATAACCTGTGAGCTATGTACATGTTACATAAGGGGTTAATCCTCTAGGTCCTATATTATGAGCTAATGTTTAAGAAAGACTTAAAGGGTCATCAAAAAAGGAATTTAGCTTAGCACCGAGTGAACTTGACAATGCGATGTGTTCCTTCACAAAGGAAGGGAGGTTCACACTATGTTTTCTCATCAGCTGGAAACTACAATGCTAATTAGCATAAAGAGAGTTTCTAGTAACAACCTCCTAGTTACTTAACTATGTGCCCCCATAGGAAACGTAGCTAGTGGATCTACCTAGATGCTATTATCATGTAAATGTCCTACCTTCACAAGCAGGATGCCCTCCTTTCGGTGTGAGGAGATAACACCAGATTCAGTGTTTAGCTCACATGGTGTAATGTCGGTTGTGACGAAGTTTCTCGAAAGTAAAATCAATGAATAAAATTAAGAATATGAACACTAACTAGGACTACTTAATAAGTGTTACTTAGTGTAGGTAAAGGAATGAGACTTTGCCTATACATTGCACAAGTGGACCTTGACAGGAGTTCTAGGGTTGGTTCTTTATGTATATATAATATGTATGATGTTGGTCAAAATTGTTATGTATGATGTTGACTACACTTGTTATGATGCTATATCAGGTAAGGACAATACTTATGGTCTCTTTGCTAGTTTACTTCGTTTATGTTGGGTTATGGGACTTCACATACACATTGCACTAGTAGACTTGGATTGGGGTTATTATTAATGTCTTGTGATGTATTGATGAAATGGACTCTAAAAATTAAATGTTTAATATGGCTTTATTATGATGTTACTCTTGAACATGAACATGAATATGTCTCATTGTTGTCGTGTTATGGACTTGTATATGTTCTTGGAATGTGCATAAAGGCTTTGAAAGTTAACTTGACATGCTTATAAACAAAATGTCCCTTCGTGCATGTTTTCAAATGATTTACTTATATATGTTTCCATACTTATTACATGTTGTTTGTACTAACCCATATCTCTTCTATTTTTACAAAAATGTTGGTTCGGGCCATTGAGGTGTTTCAAGGTCATTTCTCAAAAAAGCATGGATTGTTCCCAAGTTGGTGAGTCCTCAAGTCCGTGGACGAAGCCTATGAATCTAGATTTTGTTATTTTGCTAGTAAAGACATTGTTCTATTTCTCTGATTTCAAGGACTATGTTGTATTCTCTTATAAGACGTATTGTAATGCTGTAAGGGCTAAGTCCCATTTCTAATTCTCTTATGTTAGATGGTCATGTGAGACAATTGTAGTCTATTTTTGATATATGTGAAGTGAAGGTGAACTTCAAAGAAAAGTTTTAAATTTTCCGTATTTTATTCTATCTATAATGCAATGATGTATGCTAAGGGCTTGTCTAAGTGCTCTTCGAGGATGAAGATGCCAGTTATGACTAGGGGGTACTCTATGGTCGTGAAAAACTTGGTATCACAGCATGAGGTTGAATAAATTTTATGAATGATGTCTCAAAAAATTACGTCTATGTAGAGTCTTGTTCATAAATGTGAAGCATGCCACACTTATGAAGAAAGGCTATGCGATGCTTAGGAAATTCTCATTTCTTTTGGTATTCTTAAGTCATGCCCAAAGAGTCTTAACTATATGTATCATTTTCTTCTAATCCTTTTCTTGTTGATATAGACTATGACTACTAGAACGGAAGCCCTAAGAAGGGTTAAAGAGGAGATTGCTTGTAAGTCCCTCATAATGAACTGGGTTGAGATAGAGCTTTGCAAGTGTTTCATGAGTCAATAATGTGTTCAAATAACTAATTTTAATGTTTGAAGTCAGTTTTTTAAGTTTGGAAGTCAATCGTCAAGGGAAGTCCAAGACGTTCGACGACTAGACGTCTATATGCTTAAGTGAGTTCTTGTGTGCCTTGGCATGTTTGGTCAGTTGTTTGGAGTCCAAATTGCTGGTGGAGGTTCCTAATACCTAGATAACCATGTATATGGGTTTAATTTCCGGGTACAACTCCACCTAGGACAAACAAGGGGCCCTAGAATAGGACCCCAACATTTAGGCAGAATCTGCCCAAAACTGTGTAACCTACGACCCCTAATCCGCGGACCGTAGTCTTGTTGATGCCCCATCATTTGGGGGAGTAGATCCAACCTTAGTGGTGAGATCGTAACCCCCGTGGACCAGCCTCTGAACAAATTGACGCCCCATAAGGATGGGCCATCGATCAAGCGACGCCTCATAGCTAGGGGTCTGTCGATGGTCACTCTAAAAGCTGTCTAAAATTGATTGAGCTTGGGGTGTTTTTTGTATATTCACCCCAAGTATTTTATGAAACTTTGATGATTGTTTTAGGGTATTTAGGGTACTTTAAGTTTGTTTATAGCCCTAGACCTATACAAGACTTGATTTTGAAATATCGAAAACCCCTCTCTCAAGAAAGAAATCTCCCAAACTCCATAGAAGTTAGAACTCAAGAAAGGGCTAGAAGTGAAGGTTTTTGACGTTTTCTTCATAAACCTTTCTTGGGTTTCTTCTCATTGTGGTATGGTAGTTCATTCTTGAACTTACTTTCATTAAAGGAGCCATTCCAAAGAGATTTCAAAAAGGGTTTTGAACTCCAACTTCTTTTATCTTTGACTCTAAGCATGGGTCTTTGCATGAAACCATTTTAATAATTGATACATGTTATTTTTTGTGTTAGCTCATAATTTTGATATCAAAACTCTAATGAACCCATGATTATGCATATTTCAAACTTTTAGCTTATGAAATGGGTTTAATGAACATGATTAGATAATGTTAGAAGTATGGTTTCTTTATGGTTATATTGTGATTAGATACTGCCTTAAATACAATTTTATGATGAATTGTTGGAGAAATTGAGGAAAGGTGGTTGAAGCTTAGAAGGATGGTAAGTCGGTTATATTGTTTAGCTCTTATTGGGAAATGATCTTGAGTGGTATGGTCCACCTTTGGTGGTGGTGTTTACCTAAAGTATATGAATATGTATTTATATGTGTATTGTGAGTATGGCCCTGAAGGCTTAATATGTGAAGTAAAGTGATAATGATGATGTTCATGTTGATATGCTTTATGAAGCTTGAATTGTATATTTTGTAGAGATTATGTCTAAGTGAAGTATATGCATATTTGAAGCATGCTAGTGTGTGATATATGATGAATGAAGGTATGAGTATGTCTAAGGGTCAATGTTATGAAAATAATAATTATGTGAAAGATATGCTCAGATGTACTCACACCCACACACTTTGAATGAATGAATGAAGTTAATGAGTGTGAATGGGGATTTAAGGGTGGACACTCTTCGTGAGTAGAGATGCAGTGTGTAGACCACCTCTACTATTCCTATAGTATGACAAAGGGGAGTTTTTGGGTGAACACTCTTCGTGAGTTGAGATGAAGTGTTTAGTAGCAACCTCACCATTCACAAGAGCTTTCTAAGATAAGTTGGAGGATGGATAACTTTTGTGAGTTGAGATGTAGTGTTCACTAGTTATCCCTCAACCTTTAGTATTGAATGTTTAAGATTTCGTGGGGGAGTTATGCTTAGCACTGAGAGGATTTGAAGAAGGGGTGCATACATTTCGTGAGTAGAGATGTTGTAACCAATGTAGCTGTTGAGATGAGTACTCATCGTTAGTAGAGAATGAGTTACTTAGAAGAAATCCCTCATCCCTTAACTATGCGCTCACATAGGAGTAGCTAATGGAGAATCCATGTAAAGGTTTAATAATGACCCTACCCTAGCAAGTGGGGATACCTCATCCGGTAGGGGTTATACCTGGATTCCATGTCTAACTCTCATTGTCTATGTCGGTTAAAGCTAGCACCCACAAAAGAATGTAATGAACTAAGTCTTCTAAAGGGTGTACTACTTAGGGTAGATGGTGGTATTGGACGATATCTATCCATTGCACAAGTAGGCATTTGGAGGGAGTTTTGGTGTGTCTTTATATGAAATGTATGAATGGGTCATTATGTAATGTAAATGAAGTTATGTGACTTAGTGTCTAATGTCAAGAAAGCATGTTAAGGTTATATATTGTATGATGAAGTTTATAATGGTGAATGTGGCATACCTAATCTAAGGGAAACTTCAAGGAGCACTTGGTGGGAGTAGTAGTATGGGATTCTACTTTCACATTGCACTATGTGTAACTTGGGGGTTGTTTTGGAGAAGGGTTCTTATGTGAAGTCCTAAAATGTAAATACGTTTCTCTAGTGTCTTGATGTTGAGTGTGGGCTTGTTACCCGTGTGAAGTAAGCCTATCGTCGGTAGTCTTGAGGATCACTTAGGTGTGTATTGAAGGGATTATTTGGGAAGTTCCTTCATGCCTTACCTTAGTGAGTCTTAGGATAACTTGGGATAGGGAAACTTCAAGGGAAATGAGTTCACTGTAAGATGAAATGAAGTAAGTTCACTGTAAGGTTTAGTCACGACCCGAGACCACACCCTAGAGGATATGTCACTCTCGGAATGCAATCGGCGTACTTGACCTCTCGGAGGTCTTGTACAAGCCCTTTCGTATCGTTCATCGCATATATACATATGAAAAGTAGTGCGAAATTTAAAATTTTCACAAACATTCGAATATTCCTTCAAAAATACTTTCATATAAAATCCATAGGAAATACTAAGTCTCATTTCATCAAATCTTAGACACGAGAGTGCTTTTGGATACGACCCATATAATTGAAAATATAGTACTACTAAGTATATTACAATACTTCAATAAGAGAAATAAAAGACATCTATGCTCTCGAGTAAAATGAGGACATACTTCAACTTGCTTGAACGATCCTATAATCCAAGCTTAGCTCCCAAAGGCACCTTCACCTATGAATCACTTTAGAGATAGATAAAAGCATGGAATTAGTACAAACATATGTACTAAGTATGACTTAATGCATAAAATCATGATAACGGACATTTAATGGAAATATGCTCTTTTTGATTTAAATATCATAGTATAAGCAAAATAACAACATTTAACACCCTAGAAACATATAAGATAACACATAAGCATTTAACAACATTGTTTTAGGAACATTACTGTGAACTACTTTAAGCTTCACAGTGAACTCATTTTACATGATACCTTCTCATTAAAAGTTATCCTAAGATTCATTTAAGTAAGACAAAGAGAGACCGACCATTCACCCTCTCTAAGAACACCTAAATGATCCTCGGGACTACTTATAACGAGATGAATACACTTACAATACACCAAAACACATAACATATATATAATATGGCATTCTCCTTACCTAGGTTATCAAAAGACTTACTTAAGTAATCCTAGAAGAGAATGCCCATACACCCTCTTCATGTCTAATGTATCAACCAACTTTCCTATTTAGAGTCATTCTTAAGACTTCCCTATATAAGACATGACGAGATCATCTTTTATGCCCCCTTCACACTTTAACTAGGAAATCCTTAATGTCACACTAGATTAGGTACTCATTAATTTACATGCTTTCTAATCTTAAGTTACTTCATTAGTTCATTTAAGAGACATTCATCATATAAGGACATTCAAGTAATGGCCTTGGAGAAGTCCTAGGGACTCTCACTAACATCTTCAAAGCTTATTGTGCAATGTCTAGATAGTGTCCTATATCACCACCTAAACTTCATAGAACTTCTCGAATACTAGTAGGCATCCCATATGATGAGAATAGGCAATAAGATACATACACCATGGTAGAAAAGCATGGCATCCGGAGTTGTAACCTACTCCGATGGAGGGTGTTCTACTTGCCAATGGTAGAACTTGGACGCATCCCATGTAGGCACATGGTTAAGGAATATGAAGGGTTTATTTGTACTCTAGTCTCGTTCATCAATAGAGCTACTTACCAAACCATACTCACTCAGTGCTAGCCATTGTTCTCATAGAGTAATTTACACTATGGATCACATTAAGAGGTTCCATATCTAGTTCATAACCAATCACATTCATTTTACCAAAGAGGTACCCTAGGGCTGCCTTTCAATGGAAAAGAGGATAGCTTAATGACTTTCCTAAGGATGATTTCATGCCGTTCCATCCAACCAACCTTAAGTCCATCGTTTATACAAGAAGGATACCATTATGATTTTCGACTTCAAGGTTCACAACCTTACCACTAGGGTTAAGATTCCACATAAAGGACCTTCTTAGCAACATTCAAGGTCTCATGTAATTCATACATACAAGACTAAGAGTCTTTAGCATCCTAAGTAGATACATCTCATATTCACATTCATGCATGTATAAAGTAAGGGACACAAGTCTACCACACAAGACACACCAATACTTCACTTTAGCACATATTGCATATCATTCTAGAAGCACATAGGAATAACCATTATCATCTATAAGTCATCCTATACACTACTATAAAATCATCAATATAACCACCATAGACTCATATAGTTAAGTAGGAATAACCAAGCATCAACTCTAAGACTACACACACAAGGACATAGTTAGAGTCTAACATGATCACCTAATAACAATAAAAGAACACATGCTTTCACTTTGATCACAAGTAGGTAAATATGATCATACCTCAAATCAATCACTACACAAAGCATCATAATACTTCAAGTAGTTGCCGACAAGGCGATGATCATCATAATACATAAAGTAACGCCGACAAGGCCATGATCATCATAATACATAAAGTAATGCCGACAAGGCCACATCATTCACAAGTAAAGCACATCGCACCGCCGCCATAAGTGTACCATACCAATCACAAAATAATACAAGAGCTACACTACTTTAAATAAAGAGAATTAGGGCAGCATACCACCAATCCATTCTCACCACTTCAATCCATAGCTAAATCATCCAATTCAATACTAAGGCCCTTACCCATGGCCATGATCATCAATTCAATACAAAAACTGTAATACTCAATGAAACTAGGTCAATTCAATAAATATTTATCAATATAAGACAGCTTAACATCACTTGAATACAATTATTACATCATTCAATAGCACATAGAAAAGTACACTACAATTCATAAGCATTAAGACATAATCAAGTTACCCACAAAGTAGTCATAAACTAGGGTTCATGAATTACATGGGTTCATAGAGTTTTTAGGTTAAAATAATCAAATTAACCACAATTCAATAATAATTCATTGATAAAAAAACATTTTATGCAAGAACCCATGGCTAGATTTCAATTTAGAAGTTTTCATCTTTTTGATCATTTTTGAAATCATTGAAATTGACTCCTTGAAGAAAGAGATTTCAAGGATGAAGAACCATACCTTAATTGTAAAGAAAACCCATAATATTGATGGAGAAAAACTTGGAAAATCTATCTTCTTCCTTGGAGCTTCAAAACTTCATCAATGGAGCTTTTTGGAGAGAAACAATGGAGATATTTTGTTTTGGACTTGAGGGTTATGATTGGAAGGGTTAATTGGGGTTTAAAAAGGTCTAATAACCTCCAATAACTAGCCCCTAAAATACCTAAAAGACCGCTGAAATTATAGGACCTTTTAACCAACTCAAATTGAACCTCAATTTCCGGAATCTTCGTCGGAAAACAAGTCGGCGATGCGGAGAAATTTTTTTTCTCTTGGTGGACCAAGTCCACTGTCACGACTGCAATCTAGACCCAGACGAGACCGGCATCGTTGATCTCTCAGAGATCGCAGACAATCCTACTTACGTCATTCTTACTTTATCTAGGTTAATTTTAGCGGAAAATTTGAAACTTTTTATTTCTTAACTTACGTATTAAACATTCTCATTAATACATAATTGGTCACCATCAACCATCTAATATCAAGATTATCAAATGAAAGAAACAGTCTAACATAGTAATAAAGATGTACTTGCCAAAATGGCACCAATACAATGTATGAATAAAACAGGAAAGAAACGCTAGTGGAACATGCTCAACTCTAAAACTAAGCTAGAATATAAATGGTAGCATCCTCGAAAGCATGAGGGCCTACCAAGTCCGGATGAATGCTCGACGTCCGGATAGCTTCAGCGTCAACTTGTAGCTCTAGCGTCCACCTGTGCCTGAACCTAAAATTGTAGAGTTGTATAGGGTTAGTACACACTTGTACTAAGTATGGGTATATGGAAGAACACAACAAGGACATGCATGAGAATAGATAGCTCTTTCCTAACGACATCATTATGGAAAGTCAAGTCAGTAGACTTGCCAAATTGAGATTAGGAAAGTTAGTGAACCTTCCAAATTTGGATTAGTAAAGTCAGTGAGCTTTCCAAATTAGGAAAGTCAGTGAGCTTTCCAAATTTGGATTAGGAAAGTCATGCCATGAGAGTAACATGCATCATAATAATTATCATACTGCACACAACACATAAGATCTTACACATAGCACATATCATATTGCATATAGCACATAACATCTTTCATATCATTCATTCATATGCCATGAGACCTTGGAATCATGGACTTAACATCAAGACTTTCCAAAATGAGGGCTCAACATATGGGACCTCATCTAGGGAGTCTTCATTAGCAAACACAGAGTCTGCTTCATTCATTCATACGTACTTCATTTCATTTCATTCATAGGCCAGTGTGAACACCAGCTATACCTAGGGTGTAGTTTAAGACATTCATCGGGTTTGCTGTGCAATGATCAAGAATAACCTAGTGTCATTACCTGGGTCTAGGTCACCTCTTGATCATCCTATCCTAACACCTTCGGTATCATTCATTTCATTATGTGCTTCATTTGAGGCTGGCCCCATTCATTCATTGGGAACTTTAACTTCAACCGACATAGATCATGTGATCATCATGAAATCCAGTGTCTCCCCCACACCGAAAAGAGGTGGAATCACCGGCCAAGGTGACCCAAAACATGCTAGCGTACATGGTAATTTAACCCCGCTAGATCCCTATATTGGCAGTATTGGTTCGAAGACCAGAAGATATAAGGAGACCCATACTCGGCAAGCCGGACAGTCTCATCTCATGAGAGTTACGTGAACCTCCGCCCTTCCCTAAAGAAGGCATCACCGCTCATAGCTAGTCTATCGGTGCTCAGTATAAAGTTCCATTACATTCAACTCATACGTCATGGAAGCTGGCTTCTAGTATGAGGACATCATAGCTCAATAGATTATTTCTCATCTCATCATTAGTATTAAGTGTGTTAATCTCAATACTAGCATTAGAGTTTTCATAGAGACTGGTCTCTTCATTAACTTTACACTCTCATAGGTGAGTACGTTTTTGTAACACTTACTTAGGCTCATTTGAGATTGTTCTCGTCTTTTACATTAGCCTGATATCATGTTGTCACCACATTCATTAACATTAGCACATTTACTTTTCATAATTACTCACCCTATTTTACGTGAATGTTCATTTCATCATATGCCAATATACTTGGCCATTTGTGTGTTTCATACTCTTACTTAACACTTCTAGGGTTTCATCATTTCATTGTTCAGTTCATCATTCAGTACATACATCTTAGGTTCACTTACTTTTAAATGTATGCTAGACTTATGAGTCTATACACACAAGCCATGAGGCTTCATTCATAATTCGTTAAGTGATTCATACATTCCTAAGATTATGTAGTACAAGACTTATGTATCTTGTATATATGCCAAGATCTTAATTTCGATCTAAGTAGGGGCATTATTCTTGGATATTTTTTCACGTATGACTTATGTATCAATACGGATGTTTGGGCAAGGAAACCCAAGTTCGAATCACTTGGATAACATTTACATTTTTCATTGATTTTATTTTTAATCTCCATGACATTGGGACTCTAGATTGAACCCCAACATTAACATTGTATCATTAGTTTTCTACTTGGTTTTCTTCTTAAGTTGGCCGAAGTGTTGTGGGTTCGAACCCCCACAACCCCCTTTTATTTTTAATTAATATCTCATTGCCCCTTTTCGCCCAAACCAAGAGGTTGTGGGATCAAACCCCCACAACATCTTTTATTTTTGTTCTTTATTTCGCTGGGGAATTGGGAGGTTGTGGGTTCGAACCCCCACAGCCTCCTTGTTTTTGCTTTTAATTTCGCTAGAGGCTGTGAGGTGGTGGGTTCGAACCCCCACAGCCTCCTATTTTATTTTTAATTAAATTACCTAGGCTAGGCGCTTTGGCAGTGAGGTTGTGGGATCAAGTCCCCAGAGCCTCACTTTATTTTTCTTAATTATTTCGCCTTCTCCTTTCAACCTTGAGGTTGTGGATTCAATTCCCACGCCTCACACTTTCTTTTCTTTATTTTCTCTTCTTTCACTCGCTGCCTGGAGGTCGTGGGTTCGAATCCCACGCCTCCCATTCATTTGTTTAATTTATTTCCTCTCTTTTCCCAACCAGCAGCTCGAGTTCGATTCCCCCCAACCCCATTTTTTCATCTTTTTCTCGCGATTTATAGTAGCCATACGGGTGAGGTCACAGGCGTGAATCCTGGTGGCTTCACCCCTTTAAAAATGTATTAAATTTCCAGATTCCAACCTTCTTTTTGACCGAAATTAAGGTACACCAAGCTGGAATTTTATTCATGATTTTTAGCATCCTTTCATCAACCTTTTCATGTTAGTTTCTTAGGGCATTACACCAAGCATTTAGTGTATAGTTAGGTGTAGTTTAGGGGTTACATTAGTCAAGCGTTTTCACTCAAAATCAGTAACCTCACACCCCATTTGAACATCACATTGTGTACAACTTTAGCACATAAAATACAAGGATTAACATGCCTTTACACATCTCCAAACAGTGACTAACTTCACTGCCACACGTTGCACACACACATCACTTTTTCACATGATTTCGATCAACATAATCAATATTGACAAAATTTCGAACATGCATACTTAAACATAAACATCACGAAAACACATTTCATCCCTACTTTGTACCAGCAAACATACTCAACCTAAAATTCAATGGGAGCTAGTGACAGGGACATGCAACGGGGAACAATCCTAGTTTTCAGAATGAATATCTTGAATCTTAAGGGGTCTCTTGGGAAAGGGACCAAGAGGAAAGAAACCCATACCTTAATTGATGTTCAAACGCAGAAGTTGCTGCCCAAAACCCTATCCAAAATCAGTCCAAGCCTCCTCAACGTACATACCACTCGACGGACAACTTCTCTTTGCCTTAACGTTTTTCGTTACATTGTTTTTCTTAAAATTTCATGTGAGTTATTCAAGTGTGAAGAACTCTTGATATATTTTCAGTTCTTCACGTTAATTTGGCAGAGAGCAAACATGAAATAGATGGTGAAATGTGAGAGAGAGATCGTGAGAGAGTAGTCTAATATTAGGAGTTTTAGTTTGGGAATTAGTCAAACTAGGACTCCTTATTAATTTAAATAAAAACCTGATTTAATTAGCTTAGTGAAAGGACCATTATGCCCTTACAAAAAATCAGATTTTAATCAAGAATTAAATCATCAATTTGTTGCTTCCAATGGGGCTCGAACCCGAGTGACACCCTTTCGCGAAAACGGGTAACTTCGGGTCGACCCAACCCGAATTGATTATTTAATTAAATTAATTAATTAATTAATTAATTCCTTAGGGTAATTACAAAATTACCCTTGGTCTGGAAAAGACTATTTTACCCCTGAACCCTCAAAACATAAAATTTCCTCTTTTAAGTTTGATACTTTCGATTAAATCTTCGTTTTAGAGAGCCTTACATGGTTGGTTCCAACCTTTCTAAGATCAACTAACTCCCAAAGTTAGTTGGCTTGGCCGTAGTAAGGGTTTTGAGGTCAGGTTCTACGCGTATCAATCCGTGTGAACCTTGGTCTAATCGCAAGCATTCTTGACACCTTAAGCATTTATCTTATTCATTTTTAAGGTTGTTACATTATCCCCCCCTTAGGAACATTCGTCCCCGAATGACACTACCACTACATATCGTAATGTCAGTCAGATAATAACATAATCACTATGCACAGTCAAGCAATAGCAAAAAAAATACGGAGAGATAAGGAAACTTAGACTTAAGAGTACGAAGTCTAACCTCAAGAGCTGAAAAGATGAGGGTAGCGGGATCTCATGTCGGCCTCAGCCACCCACGTAGCACCCTCAACAAGATGATTTCTCCACAATACCTTCACTGTGGCAATCTCGTTGTTCCTCAGCCGCTTGACCTTTCTGTCTAATATCTCAACAGGTACCTCCTCATAAGAGAAGTCTTCACCAACCCCCAAACATTCAACAGGTAGAATCGATGCAGGATCACCTAGGCACTTTTTCAACATAGAGACATGAAAGACTGGATGAACAGAAGCTAGTTCCGCAGGCAATGCCAACTCATAGGCCACCTCACCCACACGCTGTAGGATCACGTATGGCCCAACATACCTCGGACTCAACTTCCCCTTCCTGCCAAACCTCATCACCCCTTTCATAGGTGATATCTTCAGATAGACCTGGTCACCAACATCAAACTATAAGGGTCATTTTCTGTTATCTACATATGACTTCTGTGGACTGTAAGCAGTAGCCAACCTGTCCCTAATCACTCTGACCTTCTCTAAGGCCTCATGAATGATCTCTGGACCCAAAATGGATGATTCTCCAACCTCGAACCACCCAACAGGAGATCTACACCTCCTACCATACAGTGCCTCAAACGGTGCCATTCCAATGCTGGAGTGATAACTATTATTATACGAGAAGTCTATTAATGGCAGATGGTCATCCCAGCTACCTCTCAAGTCAATCACACACACTCTCAACATGTCCTCCAATGTCTGAATGGTGCGTTCTGCCTACCCATTTGTCTGAGGATGAAAGGCAGTGCTAAGCTTTACCTGTGTGCTCAAGCTCTTCTGGAAAGATATCCAGAAATATGAAGTAAACTGAGCTCCTCTATCTGAAATGATAGACAAAGGAATCCCATGCCATCTCACAATCTCATCAATATAGAGTCTCGCATAATCCTCGGCTCTATAAGTAGACTTCACAGGGATAAAGTGGGCAGACTTAGTCAATCTGTCCACAATAACCCATATGGAGTCATGCTGCCTCCTAGTCCTCGGAAGACCAACCACGAAGTCCATATTAATGGCCTCCCACTTTCAAATTGGAACCTCAATAATCTGAGTCAGACCGCCAGGCTTAAGATGCTCTGCCTTAACCTGCTGACAATAAGGACACTTGGCCACATATTCTGCAATGTCCTTCTTCATGCCGTCCCACCAATAAATCTGCTTAAGATCATGATACATCTTGGTGGAACCTGGATGTATGGAATATCTGGAACCATGGGCCTCTACAACAATCATGGTACGCAAATCATCCACATCTGGTACACACAACCTGTCCTGATATCTAAGTATGCCATCACCTACCAAAGTGAAAGACTCATTCATATTTATCAACACTGAGTCCTTCAGCTCCATCAACACAGGATCTAGATGCTGACTCTGCTTGACCTCAACTACCAAGGATGATTCAGAACTAGGATGAACTGAAACATCCCCACTAGTAGAGTCAACCAATCGCACACCCAGTCTGGCCAGTCTATGTACATCTTTCACCAACTCCTTTTTCTCATCCTCAACATTGGCTGTACTCCCCATGCTCATCCTGCTTAAAGCATCAGCTACAACATTAGCCTTACATGGATGGTAGTGAACATTCATGTCATAATCCTTCAATAGCTCCAACCATCTACACTGACGTAGATTCAACTCCCTCTATGTGAACACGTACTGGAGACTCTTGTGGTCTGTGAATACATCCAAATTCACTCCATACAAGTAGTGCCTCCACAGCTTTAGTGCAAATACCACAGCTGCCAATTTAAGGTCATGAGTGGGATAATTCTTGTCATGAACCTTGAGTTGTCCGGACACATAGGCTATCACCTTACTAACCTGCATAAGAACACAACCCAAACCAACCCTAGATGCATCATAATAAATAGTGTAATTCTCACCACACTTAGGCAAAGTAACCACCGGGGCTGAAGTGAGTCTGTCCTTGAGATCCTGGAAACTCTTCTCACAAGTCTCCGTCCACTCAAACTTGGATTTCTTCTTAGTCAGTGCTGTCAATGGGGAAACAATGGAAGAAAAGCCCTCCACAAACCTGCGGTAGTAACCAGCCAATCCCAAAAAGCATCGGATGTAAGTGGGAGTAAGAGGCTTTGGCCAGTTCTTAACAACCTCAGTCTTCTTGGGATCCACCTCCACGCCCTGATCGGACACAACATGACCCAGGAAGGTCACTAATCTAAGCGAAAATTCACACTTGCTGAATTTGGCATACAGCTGATGTTGTCTAAGTACCTGCAAGGTTAGTCTCAAATGCTGTTCATGCTCTTCCTTGGTCTTAGAGTAGATGAGAATGTCATCAATAAATAATATGACCAAAGAGTTAAGGTATTCACGGAAGACTCGATTCATGAGGTCCATAAATGCAACAGGTGCATTCGTAACACCAAATGACATGACTAAGAACTCATAGTGACCATAACGGGTACGAAAGGCTGTCTTTGGGATATCTCCATCCCTAACCCTAAGCTGATAATACCCTGAATGAAGATCAATCTTAGAGAAGAAACTAGACCCTTGGAGCTGATCGAACAAATCATCTATTCTGGAAAGTGGATACTTATTCTTCATAGTGACTTTGTTGAGCTGCCGATAATCGATGCACATTCTAAGGGTTCCATCTTTCTTTTTCACAAACAACACTGGAGCGCCCCAAGGGGATATGCTCGGCTGAATGAAACCCTTGTCAGTGAGATCTTTTAACTGTAGCTTCAACTCTTTGAGTTCAGCTGGAGCCATTCTGTAAGGAGGAATTCAAATTGGTTTAGTATCGGGTTCTAAGTCGATACCAAAATCAATCTCTCCAGGGGGAGGGACATTAGGCAAATCATCAGGAAATACATCTAGGAACTCATTCACTACAGGTACTGAGTCTATGGAAGGAATGTCATGATCTAAATCATTAACACTCACAAGATGACACAATAACCCCTTGGACATCATTTTATTGGATTTAAGGTTAGAATCTAGAGGTTAGGACGACTCGTGTTGTACCCCTCCCAGACTAGATCCTCTTCATAAGGGAAACGAAATCTCACCACTCTACTACGACAGTCCAAACAAGCATAACAACTGTGAAGCCAGTCCATACCAAGAATAACATCAAAATCATGCATGGGTAACTCAACCAAGTCTGCACACATAGTCTTACCACCTATCACTATTGGTCACTCCTTGTAGACTCTATCAGTTCTTACATTTTCTCCTACAATTGTACTAACCACTATAGGATCATGGAGAACTTCAGGCAATATCTCAAAAGTGAGAGCAAGCAAAGGAGTTACAAAGGAAAGCGTAGACCCTTAAAGCATAAAAAGAGTTGAGAATACTTGCAGCATACCTGTGACCACATCAGCGGACTTCTCCTGCTCCTCCCTTCCCTTCAAGGCATAGAACCTGTTCCTCTTAGGAGGCTCGGCTGCTGCTGCACCCTATGGATTTGGCCTAGGCTAAGCATTACCTCCAGTCTGACCTCTGTTCTGTGGGCAGTCTCTAACCATGTACCCACTCTTACCGCAACCAAAGCAGGCATTAGTGCCCTGTCTGCACTCTCCACTGTGAGCACGACCACACTTAGCACAATTCTTTTGAGGATGCTGCATCTCACCTCCATTGCCCTTCTTGGGCTCAGTTCTGCCTCCTCAAGGTGCTGTACTCCTCTGAAAATTTGAGTTCCCAGAACTCTGTTGCCCCTTCTTGAACCTGGGCTGCTCACGGATGCCAAAATTATTTCTGTGGCCTCCATGTATGGGACCTGCCTGATCCTGAGGCTTAGGCCACCTAGCATCACGAATACCCACTTTTTGCGGCTTTCCTCTACCTGCTGGACATGCACCATCAACCTGGAGAGGTCCATATTATCATGGAGCATCGCAGACCGACACTCCTCCTCCAGATCTCCATTGATTCCTGTGAAAAACCTGCTCATCTCATCCCTGCTGTTAGACACAAGGGAAGTAGCATACCAAGATAATTTAACAAACTTCAGTACTCACCTTATCCTTGCTGTTAGATACTAAGGAAAGTAGCATACCTAGATAGCTTAACAAACTTCAGGGAATACTCCCTGACTGTCATAGATCCCTGCTTAAGGTTGATGAACTCCTCAACCTTGGCCACCCTCAATTCTCTGGGAAAGAATCTCTCCAGAAAGACTGTCTTAAACAGCTCTCAAGTGACTGGAACTCTGCCCAAAGCTCGGCTATCCTGCCACATCTTGCACCAAGTCTGTGACACATCCTTGAGTTGATAGGAAGCCTTCTCAGCCTTTTCATTATCTGTGGCCCCCATAGCCACTAAAATCTTATGCACCTCGTCCACAAACTCCTGGGGATCCTCTGAAGTCTTGTACCCTGTCAAAATAGGATGATTCATCCTCGTAAAGTCTCTCAGCCTGTCAGCCATGCTACGAACCGGTGGGTTCTCCCTCTGAACATCCTGCCGGTTGACCTGGGCAGTTATAGCCTGGGCCTGCATAGTAATGGCCTGTGCCATCTGGTCCAGAGATGCCCTCACCTCAGCATCAGTCAACCCAGCTGGGTTAACTGGTATATCCACTCCTTCAACTGGAGCCTGGGGTGGAACCTGATTGTTCCCAGCAGCTGCTCCTCCTCTCCTCTAACCAACATTCCTCCTAGTATTCATTCTCTGAAAACAATAATAATTGATGTTAGACATGCTCATAACGCCAAGAAATCAGACATTAGGAAAAGCACGATAAGATTAGAAGAAGGGAAATTTTCCTACGCATCATGCAGTCTCTAATCCAGGATAGTGGTGCACTTCACTACCATGACTTAGAAACTACTCAATGTGGTTGATGTGTTAGAAACTACTCAATGTGGTTGATGTGAACTTATTATTCTCGGAATTTAACCTAGTGCTCTGATACCAACTTTGTCACGACTAGAATCTAGACCCCAGACAAGACTGGCGGCGTTGACCTCTCAGAGGTCGTAGACAAGCTACTTACGTCATTCTTACTTCATCTAGGTTAATTTTAGCGGAAAATTTGAAACTTTTTATTTCTTAACTTACTTATTGAACATTCTCATTAATAAATAATTGTTCAAAATCAACCATCTAATATCAAGATTATCAATGAAAGAAATAGCCTAACATAGTAATAAAGATGTACTTGCCAAAATGGCACCAATATAATGTCTGAATAAAAGAGGAAAGAAACGCTAGTGGAACATGATCCACTAGCTCAACTCTAAAACTAAGCTAGAATATAAGTGGCAGCATCCTCGAAAGCATGAGGGCCTACCAAGTCTGGATGAATGCTCGACGTCCGGATAGCTTCAGCGTCAACCTATAGCTCTAGCGTTCACCTGTGCCAGCACCTAAAATTGTAGAGTTGTATAGGGTTAGTACACACTTGTACTAAGTATGGGTATATGCAAGCACACACCAAGGACATGCATGAGAAAATATAGCTCTTTCCTAACAACATGATTATGGAAAAGTCAAGTCAGTGGACTTGCCAAATTAAGATTAGGAAAGTTAGTGAACCTTCCAAATTTAGATTAGGAAAGTCAGTGAGCTTTCCAAATTTGGATTAGAAAAGTCAGTGAGCTTTCCAATTTTGGATTAGGAAAGTCATGCCAAAAGAGTAACATGCATCATCATAATTATCATACTGCACACAACACATAACATCTTACACATAGCACATATCATATTTCATATAGCACATAACATCTTTCATATCATTCATTCATATGCCATGAGACCTTGGAATCATGGACTTAACATCAAGACTTTCCAAAATAAGGGCTCAACATATGGGACCTCAACTAGGGAGTCTTCATTAACAAACACAGAGTCTGCTTCATTCATTCATACGTACTTCATTTCATTTCGTTCATAGGCCAGTGTAAACACCAGCTATACCTAGGGTGTAGTTTAAGACTTTCATCGGGTTTGCTGTGCAATGATCAAGAATAACCTAGTGTCATTACCTGAGTCTATCTCACCTCTTGATTATCCAAACACCACTGGTATCATTCATTTCATTATGTGCTTCATTTGAGGCTGACCTTATTCATTCATTGGGAACTTTAACTTTAACCGACATAGATCATGTGAGCATCATGAAATCCAGTATCTCCCCCACACCGACAAGAGGTAGAATCACCGGCCAAGGTGACCCAAAAACATGCTAGCGTACATGGGAATTTAACCCCGCCAGATCCTTATATTGGCAGTATAGGTTCAAAGACCAGGAGATATAAGGAGACCCATACCCGGCAAGCCGGACAGTCTCATCTCATGAGAGTTACGTGAACCTCCCTTCCCTAAAGAAGGCATCACCGATCATAGCTAGTCTATCGGTGTTCAGTATAAAGTTCCATCACATTCAACACATACGTCATGGAAGCTGTCTCCTAGTATGAGGACATCATAGCTCAATAGATGATTTCTGATCTCATCATTAGTATTAAGTGTGTTAATCTCAATACTATCATTAGAGTGTTCATAGAGACTGGTCTCTTCATTAACTTTACACTCTCATAGGTGAGTACGTTTTGGTAACACTTACTTAGGCTCATTTGAGATTGTTCTCATCTTTTACATTAGCCTCATATCATGTTGTCACCACATTCATTAACGTTAGCACATTTACTCTTCATAATTACTCACCTCATTTTACGTGAATGTTCATTTCATAATATGCCAATATACTTGGCCATTTGTGTGTTTCATAATCTTACTTAACCCTTCTAGGGTTTCATCATTTCATTGTTCATTTCATCATATGCCAATATACTTGGCCATTTGTGTGTTTCATGAGTTTATTGTAAAGTGTAGTTTGGTGCTAAAATTATGGAAGTTTTACCTTTTGTGCTAAATTATATTTTATATGTTGTTTTACTTCAATATTCATGAAGTTTTACTTATATATCATGGAAGCTTTATTTAGACTAAAATGTCCTCTTTTGGATATTTTTGCATATGCCATACTAAGTACAATATTTGTACTAACTCCAAACTTTTCTATACACTGTAAGTATAGGTTGGAGGCAAGTGGAAGTTTAGTAGGAAATCTTGGGAAGTCCACTCTCTCAAGACTCCGTATGTACTCATATATTCGAGGACATAATTCTATGTTTCCTTAGTTTTTCATTAAGATTTGTATAAGACTTATTATGTATTTGTTTCAATGTGAAAGGCTGTGACCCTAAGATATTTAAGTTGTCTCCTTATGTTGGATCGTGATGACGAGAACCTTAATATTTTATGAAAGATGTTTCTTATTATTATTCTTGCGAAAAGTTTTAGTTCTGCACTACTTTTCATATATTATGTAATGAACGATAGGTAAGAGGCTTGTACAAGATCCCCTAAGGGTAAAGTACGCCTTGTAACGACTCAAGAATGGTCCCTTGTTCTAGGGTATACATGGGGGTTGTGATAAACTTGGTATCAGAGCATAAGGTTTTGGAAGTAGTTTAGGGTCCAAAGTCTCACAAGCCACGTCTAGTAGATTCTTGTTCATTGGTGTGAGTCGTGACACATCTATGAGAGGGAGTATATAAGATGATTGAAGTTCAACTTCCTTCATTATTCTAGTGTCGTGCCACATATTTGAAGCCTATAAGATGTATTTTCTCAACCTCTTCTTTTGTATTTATATGACATGAATACGAGGAGGACAACCGCTAGAAAGGAGGAGGGAGGAGTAGCTAATGAGAGGATCCCTCCCCGTGGTGAGCAAGTCCCTATAGTTGACCAAGAGGATGTGAACGTGGAGGTTCCCCCTCAATAACCTCAAGGACTTCAAGTTCCCTAAATGCTTCCAATGCCCCAAGTTCCTCAAGCTCCCTATGTTGAAGGGGACATGACTAATGCAGAGATAAGGTCTGAACTTAGGGTCTTGACCCAACTAATGATGACTCAAGCTCAAGTCGTCACTAATCATGTGGCTGCCCAAGCTAACCTAGGAGTTAGACCTCAACCAAAGGGAAGTACTCCCTCTTCTAGAATCCGCGATTTCATGAGAATGAACCCTTGTACTTTGCATTGAACCAAGGTGGATAAGATCCACAAGTCTTCATAGATGAGGTGGTCAAGGTGGTGGATTCTATGGGTGTGACTCCTAGAGATAGCGGAGCTAGCCGCTTATCAACTCAAAGATGTGAATCAAGTGTGGTTTGAGAAATGGATGAATGAGAGACCCTTAGGGGAAGGTCCGGTAAATTGGGAAGTGTTCAAGTGGCTTTTATTGATATCTTATTCCCCTTAGAGTTAAGGGAGAGAAATGAGGGGGAATTCATGAACTTTCGTCAAGGGAGTATGAGTGTGAAGGAGTACTCTCTCAAATTCACACAACTCTCTAAGTATGCCCCAACCTTGGTAGCCAACCCTAGGGCTAAAATGAATAAATTTGTGATGGGGGTGTCTAGCTGATGGAAAAGGGAGCCATACGACAATGCTCCTTAAAGATATAGATATCTCTAGGCTAATTGTGTATGCTAAACAAATTGAGGAGTCCAAGCTTCAGGAGATAAGTAGAGAGGGGAAGAGGCCTAGGCCGGATGAACCAAGTCAACTCAAGTATAAGATAAGGTTTTATAATCAAGACTCTTCCATGAGGAACAAGGATAGGGTTCCAAACCAAAATTCCCAAGGAGGTGGCCATGCTTTTGTGAGGTCTAGGTGTGCTACTTGTGAGAAGCAACACTTGGGTAATTGTCTTGCCGGTACGGATGGTTGCTTTGGGTGTGGTAGTAACGGTCATAAGATGAGAGATTTCCCTAACCTCAAGGCAAAATGGAAGGAGGTCATCCAATCTCCTCATGGTGGTCTGGATCCTAATGCTCCGAAGAAGAACCGTTTCTATGCACTCGAATCTAAAGGAGAAGACTAATCCGTAATAAAAGCCCCGATAATTCTTAATTCTTTATGGTTATGTGTTTCTTCTTAGATGAGTTTACCCTAAGTGGGGGAGTATTAGTTGAGTAAATGAGTAGTTGGTATCCTTTATCTTTTCCTTCTATTCTTATTCAAGCTTGAGGGTTAGAATGTCATAGTGCATGTTGCATGATGTTTAGGATTCTAGTTGAAGATGAATTTCATTGTTCTTCTTGCATTGTGCATTCCGTCAGATTATTTTTATGTTGTAAGATGAGTTTATATGGTCCTGTCTCTCATATTGTCATGACTTCTTGATAAATTTCTTAAAAGATGAATTATTTAATTGTTAAGCATGCTTCACGTCGAAGAGTTGGTGTTCACTGTAAGGAAATTGAAAAAAATATATGAATAAATTGTATTTTTTTGAAGAATGGTTAAATGTGTGTAGAAATTATTTATATGAGGATGTCTAATTTTGGAGAAGGTAGTTCCTTCATAAACAAAGAAATAAGTGTGTGTTTTGAATTGTGGAATTTGTTCCAAAAAGTTACCTATGTTGCTAAAAATTCTTATTAATGTGTAGTTTGTATTCCTTGTTAATTTGGTGCATTGACTATAAATATTTTACCATTATATGATGCTTTATATTCTGGGATTTGAGTCCTTGATGTCCTTCACAATGTTTAGTGTCATTCGAGGACGAATGTTTTTCTAAGTAGGGGAGAATGTAAGGACCCTCAGAATGAACTAGATTGAACTAGAACTTCGCTAGTGTTTCATGTGTCAATAATGTGTTAAAATATATAATTTTAATGTTTGAATTCAGTTTGGTGATTTTGGAAGTCAAACGTCAAGGGATGTCCAAGATGTTCGACGACTAGACATTTATACGCTTAGGTGAGTTCTTGTGTGCTTTGGCCCGTTTTGTGAGTTGTTTGGAGTCCAAATTGATGGTGGAGGTTCCCAAAAACTATATGACCATGCATAGGGGTTTAACGTCTGTGTAAGATTCCACCTAGGACCCACAAGGGGCCCTAGAAGGGACCCTAATGTTTAGGCAGAATCTGCCCAGAACTGTGCAACCTACAACCCCTAATCAACGGACCGTAATCCTGTTGACGCCCTGTTATTTGGGGGCATATATACACCCTTAGTGGTGTGAGCTTAAACCCCATGTACCATCCTCTGAACCAATCGACGCCCCAGAAAAATGGGCCGTCGATCAAGCGACTCCCCGTAGCTAGTGGTCCGTTGAAGGTCACTGTAAAAAAGTTGTCTAAGAAATCGTCTGAGCTTGGGGTTTTTCTATAAATTCACTCCAAGTTTTTTATGAACCTTGGATGATTGTTTATGGTCTTTACGGTATTTTAAGTTGGTTTATAGTCCTAGACCTAGACAAGACTTCATTTTCAAATATTCAAAACCCCTATCTCAAGAAAGAACTCTCTCAAACTCCATAGAAGCTAGAACTCATGAAAGGGATAGAAGTGAAGGTTTTGGATGTTTTATTCATTAAAATTTGGTGGGTTTCTTCTAATTGAGGTATGGTAGTTCATCCTTGAACTTTCTTTCATTCAAGGATCCATTCCAAAGAGAGTTCAAAAAGGGTTTTAAACTCCAACTTCTTCTATCTTTGACTATAAGCATGCATCTTTGCATGAAAACGTTTTAATGATTGATATATGTTATTTTTGGTGGTAGTTGATGATCTTAATGTCAAAACACCAATGAACCCATCCTTATGCATATTTCCAAATTTTAGCTTATGAAATGGGTCTAATGAACATTATTAGATAATGTTAGAACTATGATTTATTTATGGTTATATTGTGATTAGTTACTGCCTTAATTACTATTTTATGATGAATTTTTGGAGAAATTGAGGAACGGTGGTGGAAGCTTGGAAGGATGGTAAGTTGGTTATATTGTTTAACTCTCATTGCGAAATGATCTTGAGTGATATGGTCTACCTTTGGTGGCGGTGTTTACCTGAAGTATATGAGTATGTATTTATATGTGTATTGTGAGTATGTCCTTGAAGGCTTAATATGTGAAGTAAAGTGACAATGATGATGTTCATGTTGATATGATTTATGAAGCTTGAATTGTATATTTTGTAGGGATTATGTCTAAGTGAAGTATATGCATATTTGAAGCATGCTAGTGTGTGATGTATGATTAATGAAGGTATGAGTATGTTGAAGGGTCAATGTTATGAAAATGGTGATTATGTGAAAGATGTGCTCACATGTACTCACACACACACACTTTGAATGAATGAATGAAGTTAATGAATGTGAATGGGGGATTTTAGGGTGGACACTCTTCGTGAGTAGAGATGCAGTGTCTAGACCACCTCTACTATTCCTATAGTATGAAAAAGGGGAGTTTTTGGGTGAACACTCTTCGTGAGTTGAGATGATGTGTTTAGTAG
Source organism: Solanum sitiens (assembly GCA_016801875.1). Classification (NCBI taxonomy): domain Eukaryota; kingdom Viridiplantae; phylum Streptophyta; class Magnoliopsida; order Solanales; family Solanaceae; genus Solanum; species Solanum sitiens. Next base: position 2,552,802 of record JABWTJ010000053.1, read on the forward strand.
CAACCTCACCATTCCCAAGAGCTTTCTAAGATAGGTTGGAGGATGGATACCTTTCGTAAGTTAAGATGTGGTGTTCACTAGTTATCCCTCAACCTTTAGTAATGAATGTTTAAGACTTCATGGGGAGTTATGCTTAGCACCGAGAGGATTTGAAGAAGGGGTGGATACATTTCGTCAGTAGAGATGTTGTAACCAATGTACCTCTTGATATGAATACTCATCGTTAGTAGAGAAACTTCAAGGAGCACTTGGTGGGAGTAGTAGTATTGGATTCTAGCTACTTTCACATTGCACTATGTGTAACTTAGGGGTTGTTTTGGAGAAGGGTTCTTATGTGAAGTCTTTAAATGTAAGTATGTTTCTCTAGTGACTTGATGTTGAGTGTGGGCTTGTTACCCTTGTGAAGTAATTCTATCGTCAGTAGTGTTGAGGATCACTTAGGTGTGTATTGAAGGGATTGTATGGGCGGTTCCTTCATGTCTTACCTTAGTGAGTCTTAGGATGACTTGGGATAGGGAAACTTCAAGGCAAATGAGTTCACTGTGAGATGAAATGAAATGAGTTCACTATAAGGTTCATGATTTCACTGTAAAGTTTAGTTTGGTGCTAAAATTATGGACGTTTTACTTATATATCATGAAAGCTTTATTTCCACTAAAATGTCATCTTTTGCATGTTTTTGCATATGCCATACTTAGTACAATGTTTGAACTAACCCCATACTTTTCTATACTCTATAAGTATAGGTTTGAGGCAAGTGAAAGTTTAGGAGGCAAGCTTGGGAAATTGACTCTCTCAAGACTCGGTATGTCCTCATATATTCGAGGAAATAGTCTATGTTTCTTTAGTTATTCATTAAGATTTGTATAATACTTATTATGTATTTCTTTCAATGTAAAGGGCCATGACCCTAAGATATTTAAGTTGTGTATTTAAGTTGGCTCTTGACGACGAGACTTATTCCTTAGTATTTTATGAAAGATGCTTCTTATTATTATTCTTGTGAAATTTTTTAATTCCGCACTACTTTTCATATCTTATATAATTAACGATAGTTAAAAGCTTGTACAAGACCACTCGAAGGGTCAGGTACGCCTTTTGACGACTCAAGAGTGCTCCCTTCTTCTAGGGTGTACTTGCGGGTCGTGACATTGCTAATGCGGGAGTTCCTCCCAAAGACAACCAATCTCCTCCTCAAGAGCAAATTCCTCTAGGTGGCCAAGAATTTGTAAATCCTCTGATCATGTCAGATGGAGAGATAAAGGCGGGTTTCCTAAAATTGACTCAATTCATGGCTAATCAATATCAAGCTGTAACTACTCAAGCTTAAGCTATGACGGCCCAAGCAAATCGGGAAGTTGCTCCCCATGTGAATCAAAATGCTAGTACCATGGCTTCACATTTGAGGGACCTCATTAGAAAGAATCCTCCAATGTTCTTGGGTCTAAGGTGAATGAAGATCCTCAAGACTTTCTTTCTAAGTCTTATAAGATCTAATATGCTATGGATGTGAGTTCAAATGAGAAGGCCGAGCTAGTCGCTAACCAACTCAAGGATGTGGCTCAATTATGGTACACTCAATTGAAGGACAATAGGGCTTTGAGAGAAGGTCCTATCTTGATAGGTTCTTCCCAAGGGAGAAAAGAGAGGAAAAAGTGGAAGAGTTCATCAACCTTCGTCAAGGAGGTATGAGTGTGCAAGAATACTCTTTGAAATCATCAAGTTGTCCAAGTATGCTTCTTCTTTTGTGTCTAATCCTAGAGATAAAATGAGTCATTTTGTGACGGGTGTGTTCGATGATCTTGTGGAAGAGTGTCGGGCTCCAATTATTAATGACAGCATGGTCCTTTCTCGTTCGATGGTGCATGCTCAACAAGTTTAGAATATTAGGTTTAAGTGAAAGAATAGGGATGCGAAGAGGGAAAAGACCTATGATGGATGTACTTCTAATGGTAAGTTTGAAATCCAAGACAAAACAAAGTTTAAGAAGAGATTCTCCAACCAAGTTCCTTCTAATTTCCCAAAGGCTAACAAGGATAGGATGTCTAACCATAAGCCGCAATGGGGAAAAGGTGGTGGTCCAAAAGGTGAGAAAACAAAATGTGCCAAATGTGGTAAGAAGTATGTGGGTAAAATTATACTTGTTTTGGTTGTGGAAAGAGTGGCCACATAGTGAGGGATTTTCCCATGGCCAAGTCCCAAGGTAGGGAGAGTAGTCAAGCACAAAAAAGTCATCACAATCTGATGCTCCTAAGAAGAACCACTTTCATGCTCTCAAATCTAGGGGTTATTAAGAGGATTCTCCCGATGTTGTTTCCGGTATGTTTCAAGTATTTTCAATAAAGGTTTATGCATTGGTAGATCCCGGTGCCACTTTATCTTTTGTAACTCCTTTAGTGGCTATGAAATTTAATGTGCTCCCCCGATGTCTTAATTGAACCTCTTTTTATTTATAGCCCGCTGTGTGACTTTGTTGCTAAAAGAGTCTAAAGGAGTTGTCCCATATTGTTTTCCAATACAGTTACATTGGCTGATTTGATAGAACTTAATGAGTTGGACTTCGATGTCATATTGGGGATGTATTGGTTACATTCTTGTTTTGCTTCAATTGATTATAGAACAAGGGTAGTTAAATTTCAATTTCCGAATGAACACATTTTATAATTGAAGGGGGGGGGGGGAACTCAATCCCTAGAGGTCAAATTATTTCATGTCTAAAAACTTGTAAGATGATTTCTAAGGGATGTCTCTAAAATGTTGTGAGGGTGAAGGACCTTGAATTCGAGTATCCTCCCATAGGGTCGGTCCCCGTAATGAAGGACTTTCCAGAATTTTTCCCCGATGACTTACCCGGAATCCCTCCCGAACGGGAAATAGATTTAGGCATAGATTTATTGCCTAATACTCAACACATATCAATTCCTCCTTATCGGATTCTTCCAGCTGAGTTGAAAGAATTGAAATCTCCACTCAAGGAATTGCTAGACAAGAGTTTTATTTAACCAAGCATATCTCCATGGGGCGCTATGCTATTATTCGTGAAAAAAAAGATGGGTCTCTTAGAATGTGTATTGACTACCGGCAATTGAACAAGATCACTATAAAGAATAAGTATCCTCTTCCTAGAATTGATGATTTGTTTTATTAACTACAAGGTGCGACTTACTTTTCGAAAATTGACTTGAGGTTAGGTTATCATCAACTTAGAGTGAGAGGTGTTGACCTTTCAAACCGATTTTCCAACAAAGGTATGGTCTCTATGTGTTCTTAGTCTTGTATTTTGGTATAACTAATGCCCCAACGACTTTCATTGACCTTGTGAATAGAATGCTCCAAAGTTTTCTTTATTCATTTGTTATTGTCTTTTTTGATGATATCTTGGTATATTCCAAGAGTGATGATGAACACATGGGTCATTTGAGGGTAGTATTGCATGTCCTCAAGTAATGTCAACTCATTTCTAAATATAGTAAATGTGAATTTGTACTGAGATCGATTGATTTTCTTGGTCACATTGTTTTGAGTGAGTCTATAGAGGTCAATCTGAAGAAAATGGAGGCGGTTAATAATTTTGCTAGACCTTTAACTCTCACCGACATTCAAAGTTTCTTGGGTTTATGCAAGTATTATATGATTTTTGTTGATGGGTTTGCATCTATTACTTCTCCTTTGACAACCCTAACCCAAAAGAAAGTCAAGTTTGAGTGGTCAAAATCTTGTGGAATAGGTTTTCAAGAGTTGAAAGATAACCTTACCTCTGCTCCGGTGTAGACCTTACCGGATGGAACTGAAGGGTTTGTTGTGTATTGTAACGCTTCCCAAGTAGGTTTGGGTTGTGTCCTTATGCAACATGGTAAGGTTCTCATATGCCTCTAGAAAACACAAGGTGCATGAGAAGAACTATCCAACTCATGATGTAGAGCTAGCGGTCGTAGTGTTTTCTTTTAAAATATGGAGACACTATCTATATATAGTACATGTTGATGTTTTCACCGATCATAAGAGTCTCCAATATGTGTTCACTAAAAAGGAGTTAAATCTCCAACAAATAAGGTCGTTAGAGCTTTTCAAAGATTATGATATGAGTGTCCTTTATCACCCCGGAAAAGCCAATGTTGTTGCGGATATTTTGAGTCGGATGTCTATGGGTAGCATAGCCCATGTTTATGATCGTAAGAAAGAGTTAGTGAATGATGTGCATAGATTAGCCCGGTTGGGTGTTTGACTAGAAGATTCTCCAAAAGGGGGTTTCATGGTTCATCATAACTCTAAGTCGTATTTAGTGGTTGAGGTGAAGTCTAAGCAAAATCTTGATCCTCTATTGATGGAGTTGAAGGAATCGGTTATTAGTAAGTCCAATAAATCATTCTCCCAAGAGGAGGATGGTGTACTCAGGTACCAAGGTAGGTTGTATGTGCAGGATGTGGATGACTTAAGAAGACAAATTTTTGAAGAGGCTCATGGTTCCCTATATCCCATTCACCCAGGTGCCACCTAAATGTATCGTGATCTACAAGAGATCTATTGGTTGGAATGGTTTGAAGAGGGATATAGTGGAATTTGTGGCCAAATGTCCTAACTGTCACCATGTCAAGGTCGAACATCAAAGACCGGGAGGGTTAACTCAAGATATAAATATCCCTACTTGGAAATGTGAAAATTTCAATATGGATTTCGTTGTGGGTTTTCCTCGTACACGAAGGAAAAATGATTCGATTTTGATTATTGTCGATAGATATACAAATCATCCCATTTTATTCTAGTTAAAACTACTTATTTGGTGCAGGAACATGCTAAGTTATATCTTAGAGATATTGTGAGAATGCACGGAGTCCCCTTGTTGATCATTTCGGATAGGGGCACTCAATTCACTTTTCATTTTTGGAAACCATTCCAAAGATCACTTAGTACCAAGGTAAAACTTAGTACCACATTTCATCCACAAATGGATGGTTTGGCGGAACGAACCATCCAAACCTTAGAAGATATGTTGAGGGCATGTATCATTGACTTCAAAGGTAATTGGGATGACCATCTACCATTGATTGAATTTGCCTACAATAACAGCTATCATTCAAATATCACCATGGCACCCTTTTAGTACATTTATGGGAGGATATGTAGATCTCCAATTGGATGGTTTGAGATAGGTGAGTCTACTCTAATAGGTCCCGAATAAATTTATGAGGCTGTGGAGAAAGTGGACTCATAAGGATCGTTTGAAGATGTCCCAAAGTCAGCAATAATCTTATGCCGACAATTGAAAGAGGGACCTTGAGTTTATGGTAGGTGACTTAGTTTATTTGAAGATATCACCAATGAAAGGGGTTATGAGGTTTTAGAAGAAGGGGAAACATACTCCCCGATATGTGGGGATATATGAGGTTTTGAAACGCATAGGAAGTGTTGCCTATGATTTGAAATTACCTATTGAGTTGGCTCCGGTGCATCTGTTTTTTCATGTGTCAATGCTCAAAAAGTGCATAGGTGATCCTGTGTCTATCCTTCCTCTAGAAGGTTTAGAAGTTGATGCTAACCTTTCCTATAAAGAGGTCCCAGTTGAGATTTTAGACCGGCAAGTAAAGAAGTGTAACACTATGAAAGTCCAAGACCTAATATAGATCCTCACATGAGTGTCAAAGGGTTGTAAAACTGTTTTAAGGTCAAAATAATGTTGACGAGTCATTTAGGAAGTTTTAGAGTCAAGACGTCAAGAAACGTCCATGATGTCCAGAGAATTGTGAAATAGGTGTTAATGTGCCTTAGCCTATTTCACAAGGTTTTAAGAGTTGTAAATTGATGAACTTTTGTGGAAATATTTCAAACTACTATTAAAACTTTTCTGGGGTCGAAACGTCCGGGTACGACTCTCCAAGGACCACCCTAAGGGTCCTTTAGGAGGACCCTTACATTTTGACCAAAAAGATGTCTCTAGGCAGTGGGCACCTACGCCCACCATTGATGGGGCGTAGGTCAATCCACAGGGCGTTGATACCTCCGTCGATGGACACTTAAAAGTTTTGCCAAAAAGTCCAAATTTCACAGTCTCTGACCAAAACTACGGACGTGCAGGACGGTTGGGGGTCATGGCAGTCGACTAACCTACGACCCGTAGGTCGGGATCTCGTAGGCTAGGCCTGCACTTTTCTGTTAATTTTAATTGGGTTATTTAATTAAGTTAGTTAGTTAGGGAGTTTATTAGGGATTAGGGAGTGGTTAATTAGATTATTTAAGCAACTATATAAACTACCCTAATACTAAACCCAACTTAACACTTCATAATTCCCAAACCCAAATTGCTCTTCCTTCTCTCTACTTTGTCTCTACAAAAGAATACTCCATAGAAGAACAAGGTGTAAGGGTTCTAGGGCAGAGAGAAGACTACTTTTATCCATCCTTATTCAAGGATTACCAAGGTATGGGAACCTTTCACCTTTGGGATTCCTTTCCCCAAACGGTTGTTCCAAAATTGATTATCAAAAAGATGATTTTATATGAATTTCTTCCTAATAAAAATTTGAATTTCTAAATTCTATTGTTTATGGTTTCTTTTTGTTATTATGATTAGATTATTTTGTATTATGATTCAATTACATTTGTTCTTGATGAATTAACCTTGTAGGTGGAGTAGATCATGAATTGACCCAAATTCCCTAACCCTAGGTTATGAACTCATGTTGAATTGATTAGTATTGATACAATTGAATTAGTGATTGTGTTAATTAATATTGAATGATGTTATTACACCTATTGATGGATGAAATTTATTGGTTTAGGGAAAGACCAATGATGATGGCTTTGTGAAGGAGAATTGGTAAGACTTTGTGATGTTGATTCTTTACTTCAATTATGATGGCTTGTACTTGGTGATGAAGTTCAATTGAAGCATGTCTTATGATTATATTAAGTAGGTGTTGTTATGATGATGCAATTGAAATGTCTTGATTATGTGGAGGTGTGAGATTATGTTTAAGATGAAATGATATAAGGTTGGTTATTAATTGCCTATGTGCCTTATTGTGAGATGATGATGATAATAATGTGTTGATCTCACATATATGGGTTGTATTGAAAGGACATTCTCATGCAATTCTTAATGAGCTAATGATTATGAATATACAAGGGGTTAGACTCCTATGGCCTATACTAAGCTATAATTGTTAAAAGATTTCTTAAAGACATTTCAAAAATAGACTCTAGCTTAGCACCGAGTGAACTAGATGTGAGATGTGTCCCTTCCAAAGGTGGGAAGGTAGGTTCACTATGATACTCATGAGATTGGAGACTATAATGCAATGAGCATAAAGAGGGTCCCAAGTATATCTCCTAGTTCTTGAGCTATGTTGCCCCCATAGGAATACTAGCTAGTGGATCCACCTTGAATGCTATGTTCATGTTTTGGTACTACCTTAGCAAGTAGTCCACATTGTTTCGGTGTAGGGTTTCATGACACTGGATTCCACATTTAGATCTTGTGGTCTATGTCGATTAAGGCAAGTGTTCCCGAAAGTAAAATGAGGTAACATAGTGAACACTAACTAAGGTGACTTAAGGGGTTGACTTAGTATAGGTAGGGGTATGGGAATCTACCGACACATTGCACAAGTTGCCTTTAAGAGGATTCCTATGTCACGACTGGGGAGCACCCCCTAGAAGTAACATGGCATACTTGACCTCTCGGAGGTCTTATACAAGCCCATAGTTATCATTCATCGCATTCTCATAGGTTAATTTAGTAGAAAATTTAAAACATTCTTAGCACATCATATGCTAGAACATCACTTTCATTATATATAAAATATCATAATACATTGTTAAAGACTCTAGTATCTTTTCGCCATCCTAGACTCAACATCGTTACAGTACATTAGGGACATGACCCTTACAACATAAATCATAAGTACAATATTAAAAGACTTTACAGTAAAGACTCATACCATGAATTTTATCAAAACAAGTATACAACACTACAAAGTCATGCATAAGGAACATAAACATAGTCACATGCATTAGAACACCTTCTTAGGACTTCCCTCAAGAGCCACTTGTGCAATGCATAGGTGAAGTCCCATACCCCACCTACACTAAGCAACTACCCTTAGGTTATCCTAGTTAGGGTCCTTACTTTACATCCATTGTCCATTTTACTTTAGGGAAACTATAGCCTTAACCGACACTAAGAACATGGGTGCTACATGGAATTTTGTGTTGTAGAGCCTTACACCAATGGAAGGTGCTCTACTTAGCCAAAGTAGAACATTAACACATGCTAGCATACCAAGTGAAATCACTTGCTAGATCCTATGTGGGAAGCATATTTTATGGAACTTGGAGGTACATGTGGAAACCCTCTTTATGCCAAATGGGGCATTGTAGTTATCCACTATGGAAACATCACTCTATGACCTTTGGGCTATGAGGCTAACCACCTCTTGAGGACTATGGTGACCTACCTTCCTACAATGGGAAGGGACATCCCTCAACTTCAAGTTGTCTCGGTGATAAGCTAAGTTCCCTTTTATTAAAAATCCTTTATTAACATTACTTTATAAAAACAAAGGCTTTAGGAGAGTTTACTCCTCATATGCTTAGCTCATAGGTCATAGATGAGAGTTCATCAACCTAAATCATGTGAGAAAGCCTTTCACATGGACATAACATATTCAAGCACCTATCTAGTTTAGGGTACTCTTGAGCACACCTTTCAAGTCCACTCCATTTACTAGATTATCATACATGTGTATGTGTATACTTATACGTGAACAAACCTTTCACATAACGCATTAAGGCAACACATGTTCATACATTAATGCATAAGTATATAAGTGTAACTATATGAGAAATACTTTCATATAAACACATTAAGACACTATGCACATTCATACTTCATCATATCATATACTTGACATCATAGCATACAATTCATATTCATAACATGCTCATACATTCCGTATGCATGTATTTAGAAGACCAACCTAGGAACTATCCTATCAAAGTACACATGTGCAATGCGTAGACAAGGTCCCATACCCTTTCCCATACTAGTACACCTATGAAGTCATCCTAGTGAATGATACATCACATAACACCATAGAATTGATAACATAGTATAAGAAACCTTTATTGAGAACTTACTACATCATTACAGTAAGCTCTACTCATTGTGCACACATGCTAATTTTACTTCACATAGAACATTATAAGACCTCATCATTGGCATCACATATACATAAACTTAACATAACCATTTACATGCTCATAACATTAGCAACACAATCTAGATCATAGCTAGATAGGAAATTATGCATAGGCTTCACATAGGGTGATCATCACCATCACACATTCATAATGCAACTGCTTCAAGTCCATGTTCACATCACATATATATTGAAAATAAAGTAAACACCGTCACTTTAAGTGGACCATACCACACAATGTCATACAAGGCGTCATGAACTACCAATTCTATAAGAAAGTAAAGGAGACATGCAATCTTACCAATTTCTCATCCTTTGATCATCATTGATCAGTACTCCTTTTTCATCAACAATTCAAGTACATGAAAATATCTAATTATACTTTAACTTAGGCTAGATTATACATAAGCCACTACAAGATCATGCTACTAACAAGTACACTACATCACCAATACACTAGAATTAAAGGAATATAGTTAATCCTTACCAAAAATCCCTTGGTTTGACCATCCATTACTTATACAGATAATTCATCAATAATAGGAGTATAAGTCACTAGCTACAAGTATCTTCACATAACAAAATTCTACATTCATGCACAATATAAACGAGATTACAGTGAATAGCATGCTTTAACAATCAATAGGAAATAGAGATCAATTCTTCAATCACTAATCCGTATTGGACCAAAAGTACATAATTCGTCATCACATGATATTATAGGTAGTAGCTAACCATCAATTTAACATAAATGAATCACATAACGATGAAGCTAGAATCAAGATCATAAGATACTACATTATAGACTAGCCTTATTCAAATCTTCAAACATTCATTATCATGGATTACTCACCAACAATTCACCATTAATACTCATACTAGGCAGTAGATATAAGTATATTAACATCATTGAAACACAATTAGATTTACATAAGATTAAAATAACAAAGCCCATACCTTGCTAAAACGAGACTTTGAAGGGAGCATGGGTTCATCATGCAATTGTATTGAAATTCATGTTACAATAAACATATTAACATCAATTTATCATGAGGAAGCCTTTAAAAACGTATTAAGAAAGAATCCATGGCTATATTGAAGAAGGAGAAGTTTATTATATTTTTCTCTTTGAAAACTTTGAGAAGAGCTCTCTAGATAGAAAATTAACTAGAGATGAAGGATCACCATACCTCATTTTAGAAGAAAACTACTAAAAGTTGATGAATAAAGCTTGAGAATCCATCACCATTGTAGCGCCACTTTCCGAGAGATACTACAACTTGACAAGAAACCTAATTTAATACTTGCGATATTCAAAGAGATTAACGAAGGTATACTGATTTTTTTATCTAGTTGAGGGATTAGGTTCATAATGAATAATTTAGTTAAGGATGTGCATCTGGCCCATATTAAACATACATTCAGGGAAAAAAATTATGTGGCATGGAATTTTAACTAATGACGAAAAAGACTCCCAAAATCTGTTAAGCAAAAAATACAAGTTTTCTGTGCTAATATTAGCTTCACACTTAAGGACAAAATAACAAAAATGTAACCAAATTTCGTGTACAAAAATCAGACGGTTCACACTTCACACAAACTTACAAAACATAAAGCAAATTAGTATTTTACAAGACATGGGTTTACACACCCCAAAAAGATAATAATGTATAGTCGTACTTATATTACAACCCATATGTGACATGACCAAATCAGCCCTCAAATTCTCATGTAAATATACAACACATAGATCATGTACAAGTCCAAAGGTTTATGCAAAAATATATATATATGTCTATATGAAAAAGTGATCTTTCTTTAAGGCTTTCCAAATCTCCATCTTCAATGACCAAGTTCAACCGTCCTCTCGAACATTCTTGATGATAGAAACAACTATCGCTAAGTATAAATCTTAGTGGTGTAAAAACTATAGAACCGACGCCCTTAGATTCATCAAGTCATCATTCTCAAGTCAAGGGCAACATAATTAAAATAAAATCAGTAAATCAAGTAAACAATATACAAAGAGTATCAAGTTGGATAATTAAAGCTCCAAATGTCAATAACGTTCATAGCATAATTTTCCAAGAGGTTCAATAACAAAACTCGCCCAATATATACATCATGTCTTCACACCAAGCACGAGAAGAAACAAAAAGGGTCGACGCCATTTATCAAGAAGAATGAAAGTCCAATAATCAAGAGGACCACGAACCATATTAAACATGGCTTTCTAGTTCGTACTTAAAATGGACAACTCCCATACTTAAGACGAACTAAAAATACAGAGTCAAGATGGCAAATGATCCGAATCAAGAGGCATTCCAATAGTGACAAAGTCATAGCAACAAGAAGGACAGAGTCCCAACAAGAATGCTAAGTGATCAAACAATTCGGACAAGTGGGCGAGTTACACAAGATTCATTAACGTTTTAAACGACAACAACACAACAATGCAAAGAGACAAGAGGTAATCAACGTACCAATATAAACTTTCAGATATACCAGAAGGTAAAATAGTACAAGTACAAGTTTATACACAAAGCTAAACGCGTTACCAAAGAAACAATCCAACACGACTTCAAGATTTAAGACCATAGTCCAACTAATGTATGAAGGTCCTCAACTTGTTCACGAGTATATACAACCTTAAAAATAAAATTAAATAACTTATTTAAGTCCTAGTATCTAAATAATGTAGAAGTAAAACAGGATAATTATCACAAGTAAGCCTAGCCTGTGCAAATACGACTAAGCTCCCAAAACAGTGATTCTGTCCAACAAAAGTACTTCATGTCGCAACTTAGTTTTGAAACAGGAAACGGCAAGACTTTATACCCTTCATAAAAGATGTAGGTACATCTATTAAGCTTGCAAATAATAAAGTATCACCTCACAATACGTTTTTTACGAATAGATAGAATACAAAAACTAACATTTATACAGACATGATTTCTAAATCAAGAAGCTGGACAGAACTTTTCCTATATTGAGTCCCATATTTTGAATCTATAACAGCAAAATTACAGTTTTCCATAAACTTATGAGTTGTACAATTACGAATTATCTTTCCAAATCATATTTACTCACAGTAAACAAAGTTCTATTGAAGGAGATATGATTAAACTACCAAACACTACCCAGTATTAAAAGAATTTCTTTATCACTTACCAAGATGAAGTGTGTGTGTCGAATTCAGCCAAAAGGAGCTAGTTTTTCTCTTGATTTTGAAGAAAAAACTGTTTATCTAATATTATAATGTTCTTAATCTTTAGAAAAACAAAATCAACCAAAGGAGGTGTAAAATATATAGATACAAAATGATCCTCATCACATGTTCACATGTCACTAAAAGGGGCTGCCCCTAAAAATAATTGGTTGCCCAAAAAGCATACATATATACCCATTTTAATGAACCTTATACCCACACTTGCAATATATATGTAAATATAATTAGAAAATTATGCAATTACCCCATAAAATACGTTAAATTACGATAACAATTTATGTTAAGCACGTTTTCAATTGTCACAAACTTTAAAGTTCCCAAAATGAGAATAAAACATATTATAGTAATGTATGGATATGTAAATAATGGTCTAGTATCTTAGGGGTGTTACAACTGTCTCCCCCTTAAAGAATTTTCATCTCGAAATTACCTTAGGCTAGTCCCGAAACTAATGCGGATATTGAGTCCTCATGTCTTCTTTTCTCTCCCACGTAGCTTTTTTTCCGGAATGATTCATCCAAAGTACCTTTACTAAGGGGATTCTCTTGTTCCTAAGCTGCTTTACTTCTTGAGATTAAATTAGGATAGGTTTTTCATTAAACGTCAAGTCAGGATACACCTCAAAAGATTCAACTAGAAGAACATGAGATGGATCAGAACGGTATCTTCTAAGCATAGAAACATGGAAGACATTGTGGATCTTGTCTAACTCAGGTTTTAAAGCCAATTTATATGCAACTGGTCCGACCCTTTCAAGTATCTTATAAGGTCCAATATATAAGGGCCTAAGTTTTCCTTTTTGTCCAAATCTCATAATCTTTTTCCATGGAGACACCTTTAAGAATACTTTCTCTCCAACTTGATATTCAATGTCACACCTTTTTAGATCAGCGTTTGACTTTTGTTTATCAGAAGAAATCTTTAAATGATCCTTGATAATTTTCACTTTTTCCTTGGTTTGCTGCACCATTTCAGGACCAATAAGCTTTCTTTCACCAATTTCACTTCAACTAATGGAATCCGACATTTTCTTCCATATATAGCTTCATAGGGAGGCATTCTAATCCTTGATTGGTAGCTATTATTGTAAGAAAAATCTATCAAAGCAAGTGTTTGTCCCAACTACCCTCAAACTCAATAATACAAGCTCGAAGCATATCCTCCAAAATTTGTATCACTCTTTCCGATAGGCCGTCTGTTTAAAGATGGAACGAAGTGGTAAATTTCAATTTTGAACCTAAAGCTTCCTACAAGCTGCCCCAAAATCTAGATTAAACCTTGGGGCTCGGTCAGATACAATAGACACCGGGATACCATATAGTCTTACAATCTCATTAATGTACAACCGAGCTAAATGCTCAAGTGAATAATCCATCCTAATTGCTAAGAAGTGAGCACTCTTTGTTAGCCTATCTACAATCACCCATATTGTATCATGATTTCTTTGAGAGCGAGGAAGTCCAGAAACAAAGCCAATAGTTATTCTCTCCCATTTCCATACCGGTATTGACAAGGGCTGTAGTAAACCTACCGGGACTTGATGTTCTGCCTTTACTTTATGACAAACTAGACATTTTGAAATGAAATCCGCAATGTCTCTCTTCATACCATTCCACAAATAATTTTCTTTGATAGTATGGTACATATTTGTACCTCCAGGATGCATTGTATATGGTGACGTATGTGCTTCTTTCAATATTTCTCTCCTCAAGTTGTCATCATTAGGGACACATAACCTGTTTTGATAAAGAAAGATGCCATCCTTTGTTGATGTAAAATCAAGTTTCTCCCCATTTTGGACCTCTCTAGTTAATTTTACAAGTTTCTCATCCAACTTTTGTGCTTTCTTCACTTGTTCAAGTAATATTGGCTTTACATGCAAATTAGCAATAACAGAACCATTTGAATCAAGTGTAAAACAAATATTCATGGATCTTAACTCAAGGAGAAATGTCAAAGGACTCAAAGAAATGCTTGTGAAATATTTTCGACTTAAGGCATCGACAACCACATTAGCTTTACCTGGATGATAATCAATCGTGCAGTCATAATCATTGATGAGTTCAAACCATCTACTCTGTCTTAAGTTCAGCTCCTTTTGAGTACCAAGTACATTAAGCTCTTGTGATCAGTGAATATATGACATTTCTCTTCATACAAATAATGTCGCAAAAATTTTAAAGCAAACACTATAGCAGCAGGTTCAAGACCATGAGTAGGATAATTCAATTCGTACGGATTTAATTCCCGAGAGGCATAAGATATTACTTTCCCTTCTTGCATCAAAAAAGATCCTAGACCATTATGAGAAGCACCGATGTACACTACATATTCTTTCCCTTCAATTGGTAGAGTAAGTATAGGCGCTTGAGTCAACAAGGATTTGAGTGTTTCAAAGCTCTTTTGACATTTTTCATCCCAAATAAACTTTACTTCCTTCTGCAAGAGTTAAGTAAAAGGGAAGACAATAATGGAGAAGCCTTTCACAAATCTTCTACAGTATCCTGCTAAGCCCAAGAAACTTCTTACTTAAGTCAGACTTTTGGGAGGTCTCCATTCAACAACTGCCTGTATCTTACTAGGATCCATCTTCACGCCTTCACTTGATACAACATGTCCCTAAAAATACACCTCATCAAGCAAAACTCACACTTAGAAAGTTTAGCATAAACTTCTATCTCCTTCAAAATCTGCAAAATTATCCGTAGGTGTTTACCATGGTCTGCACTACTTCTAAATATATTATGATATCATCTATAAAAATTGTCACGACTCGGATTCTGGAATCTGAACCACGACTGACATCGTTAACCTCTCAGAGGTCGCAGACAAGCCTCTTCTTATCTTTCATCACAATCATATAATTAAATTTTCAGAAAATTTAAAACTTTTTAACTACTTAACGAAGTGTACATAGACTTCATATAGTATTGTATAAAAGTGATATTCTACTAGGTCAAAGTCAACAACCATCTATCAATAGATTAAACAAATGAAATAAATGATCGTAATAATAATAATAGTAGTTTACCAATTGGCCTTATTACAATGCTTTGAATAAATACATGAAAGGAAACGCTAGAGACAGTAGTCACTAGCTAAATCTTATGTACTAAGCTAGAATAATAGAATGTAGCATCCTCGAACTCAAGAGTACCTACCAAAGTCTGGATATCGCTATTCCAAACTGCTTCGTCGAACTTCAACCTTCTTGAGAACATGCGCCTATAAAATAATAAATAGATATGGGGTTAGTACACACTTGTACTAAGAATGAGTATATGCATATAACACATAAGGGACTATGCATGAACAAGGAAAGCTTTTTCGTAAACAATATGTCAAGTTACGGTCACAACGTTACTTCTTACTTAAAACGTTCATCTTGATTTGTGATATAAATATGTCACGTTCTCATTCAATTAAGGCACACAACTCATTTCCTATAAGAACATAAGACCTTGGAATCATGAACATAATTTTAGAACAACTTATACGACGATTATTATTTTTGCTCTCAGACCGAGTGTTGCCCTATCCATACTTAGATTATTTTTCAGTCTTTTCTAACTTCTATTGTTTAGTTCAATGGTCTCCTTTGATCTTATGTTTCACTTACAAGTGCAATGATTCATTATAGTCCCATACCTACAATGAATCGAGTAAGCATTTCACAAGACTAAGGAAACGATTGGCTACCCTACTTATGAGTTAGATTTTTCATTCTTCTTCTTGTTGGGTATGATTATATTAATAAGCCGATCTTTATTGGCTATGGCTCTTATTTGATTATTTACATAATATATAGTTCTTGGGACATAATCCATGCTCCATTATTGGCTAGCCCAACTTGTTATGTCTATCAAACAGTAGTGATTAATGTTCATTAAGCTCTTACTTTACTTCGTTCACTATGAAGTTATGATTATACTTCTTTGCTCGATTGTTCTCTGTGAACATGCTACTTTATTCTTTCTTACTCTCTTAAAGAATTCTCTTAGCATTAATGGAAGTATATCATGCGAGCTAAATGAAATCCAGTCTCTCCCCCAAACCGAATAGGGGTGGTTCACCATTTAAAGTGAACCAGGCTCTGTGTCTTCCCCACACCGAAAAGAGGGGTTCACCGGCTAAGGTGAACCGTGTCGATTTCTTCTCCACACCATAAGGGGGGTTCACGGTTATAGTGAACAGGATGCTTGTCCTGATCTATAACTGACATAGATCATGTGATCTAAACATGAAATTCGGTGTCTCCCCCACACCGAAAAGAGGTGGATTCACCGGCCAAGGTGAACCCTAACTTGCTAGAGTTCTTTAGTGGGTGGAGTCTACTAGATAGGTGCCCCTATGTTGGCAATATAGTTCTAAGACTAGGAGACGTACGGAGACCCTGCTCCACGGGGTGGTGATCTCATCTCATGAAACTTACATGTGCTTGCACAAGCTCATTGCTAGTCTAACGGTGCTAAGCTCAGATTTTTAGCTTTTTATCTTTTAGAGTTTACTCACACATTATGGAAGCTTACTTCTAGTTATGAGGTTTACTTACTCTATGGATGACTGGTCATCCCTATATTTACGTGATGATTATGCTCTTAAGACTTTACTTTATCATCATGGTGCGAGTGAGACTTGTCGCACGGACTCTAGCACCCTCTTATGTGAGTAATTTTGACGTAACGATTAAGTGTTCTTGAGACTCGTCTCACTTCTTTCTAACACTTTATATTAGGTCAATTTCGTAACTTAACTCTTAGTTATCTCTTTACTCACCTTAAATTGTTCACGTCACTTACTAACCTTATATCATTCTTTATGATGGTTATTGATTCTTTGTAAGATGTTATGGCGTTCACAAGTTGTGTGGATAGGGTATGTTGGGACTTTTCCAATTGATTGGCATACCCTATGTTATGAGATTATTGAATTGAGATTGGGATCACTTTGTATATTTTGGATTCGTTAATACTAGCCAACTTGTTGGCACAAAATCAAACTATGATATTATCACAAGCCAATTCAATCATCCATGAATACGATATAGTAATCAAACATGTTAAACAAGTCAACTTTAAACCTTTAATTAACATATTAACAATTCAACGAATACTCATAACAATCCATATTCTCGACAACATAAGTAGGCATTACAACATTCAACGTTCATGTAAATAACACCCTAAATATGCGGAACTAATATATATATTTCACTTGACGTATAAATCACTTAAACATACATATAAGATCAGTTAACACCACATACAATCAATAATGCATCGAGAATCATGCTACTATAGTAGAAGAATCGGAAATCGGGAGAACTAGGAGATGAACATGCGATTCGATGGGAACAACACTAATTTCGATATTCTTGAAGTAAAATTGTTTGAAAAGCCTCTTAGAGAAAGGATTCCAGGAGAGAAAACCCATACCTTGCTGTAGAATTAAATCTACGAAGATCACTATGAACTTGGCATGAAAATCCTTGGAACGTTCTTGCTAATTGTCTAGGGTTTCGGTCACGGTCTTCACTTGTTCTTACGTTGGGCGTTAATGGTGATCAATTTAGGTCTAATTCTTTTAAGAACTGATTGTTCACTAAATCAACTTAGATTATATACTTAACTAAAATAGCTTAAGTAGCTAATTACCAGAACGCCCTTCCTAGATTGACTAGGCTTAGGGAATTTCTTTGACTTAACCGGTTTTGGGTCTTTCCTTGGGATTTTGGTTTTGTCTAATTATTTTATATAATTAAGTTGCTACATTAATTAATTAAGTAGACTAGGTTAATTAATAAGATCCCCCTAAGTTATTAGGACCATAGTCAACCCTTTGTACCATCCTAGGTTAGGTACTAGGTTGTCTCTAAGTTAGTTAAGTTAGTTAGGTGTCCCCCGACAAAGTCCTAGGTTGTAGGGTCCCTTGGCTGGTTTTTATTGGTTGGTCTTAAGTTGGTTAGTTAGTTAGGTTATTTGGTTAGGGTCTAGGGTAAGCTAGGGGGTCTGGTCCCATGCGGTTGGACCCGCATGTGTGGTGGTCCCCCCAATCGCCCTAACCGAATTGGTTAGGGTGATCCCCCTTGGCCGGTTTTCCCATGTGCTAACCCATGTGCTTTTTGAATTTTTCCTAACTAACTATTTGAAAAGGTTCATTTGGAATATTTACTTATTGTCCCAATGATCCTCACTATGTCCTTGGGCACTGCTTACTCTATATGATCATTTTAAATGGTTATGTGCTATGGTACTAGGCTTGACACTTGGATGCCTAGTACTTAATATTTATTATGTGATGAATACTATATTTTAGCTTAGGGTCTTCTTTGCAGGTACAATTTCTAAACAAACTTGGAATATATTTTTCGTATTTGGGTGTTATATAGAAATTGGCTAACACCCCTTAGCCTATTTTCTATACTATGCCCAATATTTTTCAATATTGGGCATCGAGATGCCTATGTACCCCCAATACGCATTCTTAAAGTCCTATAGGGCTCTTTACTAGACATGCAATTTTACGGAACGTCACATTATCCCCCCCTTAGGAACATTTGTCCCCGAATGACACTACTTATTGTTTCAAAACAAAGAGGGTAATTTTCGGAAATCACATTAGCATACTAGAACTTTATCTTCGTGAATGTCTAATTCACAACTTACTCTGAATGATGCACATACTCTAAGATTATCTGGAGCTCCTTATTTAAGATCGAGGGACTTCTTTCCTAATTCTTCTTTAACTTAATGCACATCACACTCATGCAACACAAAATCACATAATAAGTTATACAAAAACAGCAACATGAAAGCAAGCATGAACTCATATTAACTCATATAGTGCAAATATAAAATACACAGTTATGGACTTAGAAAACCAAAAACCGCCTAATGCACTAATATTTAGAGTGGTAGTGATGAAATCGTACTTAAAGAACGTTTATCTAACCTCAATAACTGAAAAAGGGAGGGTAACGGGATCTCATATCGGCCTCGGCCTCCCATGTCGCTCCCTCAGCAAGGTGGTTCCTCCATAACACTTTCACGGTGAGAACCTCCTTGTTCCTCAGATGCTTCACTTGACGATCTAAGATTACAATGGGAACCTCTTTGTAAGAAAGGTTCTCATCGACTCCTAACCCTTCGACGGGTAGAATGTACTCGGGATCGCCTAGACACTTCTTAAGCATCAAAACGTGAACTGGATGAATAGAAGCTAAGTCGTTCGGTAATTTTAGCTCGTAAGCAACGTTTCCTACTCCTTGTAAAATCTCATACGGACCAATATACCTCGAACTCAATTTCCCCTTCTTATTGAAACGCATCACCCCCTTCATGGGTGATATCTTAAGGTATACTTGATCACCTACTTTGAATTCAAGAGCTCTCTTTCGGTTATCTGCATACAATTTTTGACGACTATAAGCAGTAGCCAACCTATCTCGAATCATTCTCACCTTTTCCAAAGCCTCATGTACTATTTCGGGGTCAAGGATTGCAGTTTCTCCCACTTCAAACCATCCAACGGGGGATCTAAATATCTTACCATACAATGCTTCGAATGGTGCCATCCCAATACTAGAATGGTAGCTATTATTATAAGAGAACTCGATTAGGGGTAAGTGATCATACCAACTCCCCTTGAAGTCCATAACACATGCTCTCAACATGTCTTCAAGGGTTTGGATGGTGCGTTCTGCTTGTTCATCCGTTTGAGGGTGAAAAGTAGTGCTAAGCTTTACTTGTGTACCCAAACTCTTTTTAAAATATCTCCAAAAATGCGAAGTGAATTGGGCTCCTCTATCAGAAATGATGGACAAAGGAATCCCATGCCACCTCACGATCTCATCAATGTAAAGTTTGGCATAGTCCTCGGCTCGGTAAGTGGAATTCACGGGAATGAAGTGTGAGGACTTGGTCGTTCGGTCAACAATAACCCAAATGGAATTGTGCATCTTTCTGGTCCTCAACAAACCAACCATGAAATCCATATTAATGGCCTCCCACTTCCACGTTGGAATCACGATCGATTGAGTAAGACCTCAAGGTTTAAGGTGTTCGGCCTTAACTAGTTGGAAATTGGGACACTCTTCTACGAACTTAGAGATGTCTCGCTTCATACCTTCCCACCAATAAAATTCCTTCAGATCATGATACATCTTAATGGAACTTGGATGAATGGAATACTTAGAGCCATGAGCTTCTGCGATAATATTTGGCCTCAAAGCATCAATATTTGGTACACACAATCTTCCTTGGTACCTAGGTACACCGTCTCCCCTTAGTGATAACGATTCATTCATCTTACCCAACACCGAATCTTTCAACTCCATGAGAACCAGTTCGAGATGTTGCTTGGCTTTAACGTCTACAACAAATTAGGATTCGGAACTTGAGTGGACCGTAACACCCCCATCCGGTGCATAGACAGCCATACACCTAACCTTGATAATCGGTGTACATCCTTAACCAATTCTTTCTTCTCATCATCGATGTGAGACACGCTTCCCACGCTCAATCGACTTAATACATCCGCCACTACGTTGGCCTTACCCGGATGATAATGAACACTCATGTCATAATCTTTTAGCAATTCTAGCCATCTTCTGTGACAAAGGTTTAATTCTCTTTGCGTAAAAATGTATTGAAGACTTTTATGGTCAGTAAATACATCAACATGTACACCATATAAGTAGTGTCTCCAAAGCTCAACGCAAAGACAACCGCGGCTAGTTCGAGATCTTGTGTATGATAGTTCTTCTCGTGGACTTTCAATTGTCTTGATGCGTATGCAATCACCTTACCATCTTGCATAAGAACACATCCCAAACCTACTCGGGACGCATCACAATAAACCACGTACACTCTTCACCACTTCTCGACAACGGGAGGACTAGGGCTGAAGTGAGTTGGTCCTTTAGTTCTTTGAAACTCTTTTCAAATTTTTCAGACCACTCAAACCTCGCTTTCTTCTTTGTTAACGTGGTCAATGGAGCAGCAATCATGGAAAAGCCCTCCACAAACCGTCGATAATAATTGGCCAAACCCAAGAAACTTCGAATATCGGTAGGGTTAAGGGGTCTCGGCCTATTCTTGACCGCCTCTATCTTTTTCGGATCCACTTCAACGCCTTGATCGGTCTCCACATGACCAAGGAAAGTCACCGTTCTCAACCAAAACTCACATTTACTAAACTTCGCATACAATTGATGTTCTCTGAGTACTTGCAATGTCATTCTCAAATGTTGTTCATGCTCTTCTCTGGACTTAGAGTATATGATGATGTCATCTATGAAAAATATGATGAAAGAATCAAGATGTTCACGAAAGACTCTATTCATAAGGTCCATAAACGCGGCTGGTGCGCTAGTGATACCGAATGACATGACAAGAAACTCGTAATGGCCATATCTAGTTCGGAAGGCAGTCTTAGGAACATCCTCTTGTCTTACCCTTAATTGGTGATAACCCGACCGAAGATCTATCTTAGAAAAGCAACTTGAACCTTGAAGTTGATAAAAAAGATCATCTATTTGGGGAAGAGGATATTTGTTCTTTATAATGACCTTGTTGAGTTGCCGATAATCGATAAACATTCTAAGAGTTCCATCATTTTTCTTAATGAACAACACTGGAGTGCCCCATGGGGATATGCTCGGTTGGATGAAGCCCTTATCAAGTAAATCTTTTAACTGCAACTTCAACTCTTTAAGTTCCGCTGGGGCCATTCTATACGGCGGGATTGAAATTGGTTTGGTGTTGGGATCTAGGTCAACACTGAAATTGATCTCACGATCGGGAGGGATCCCTGGTAAATCCTCAGGAAAGACATCTTGAAACTCGTTAACTATGGACATAGAGTCTATGGAAGGGACTTCTTTTTCTAAGTCTTTGACTCTAACTAAGTGGCACAAGTATCCCTTAGATAACATTTTATTAGCCTTAAGATTGGAAACTATTTCGCTTGTTGGATTTGAACCACGCCCTTCTCATTTTAACTCTAATTCATTGGTAAACAGAAAACTTAATACCCTATTTCGATAATCTATAGTAGCATAGCATGTATGAAGCCAATCCATACCAAAAATTATATCAAAATCAAGCATGGTTAATTTTATTAGATCAGCATGAGTAACTTTATTGAGAACAATTATTGGGTAATTTCTATAGACTCTCTCGGCCCTAACACTATCCCCTATAGGAGTACTCACTAAAAATGGCTCATAGAGAATCTCAGGAAGTAAATCAAATTTACTAGCTACTAAAGGAGTAACAAAAGACAAAGTAGATCCCAGATCTAATAATGCATAAAAGGAAAAGAAAAGACAAGCAAGTTACCAGTAACCACATTTGCGGACTTCTCTTGTTCCTATCTTCCTTTCAACGCATAGAATCAGTTCCTCTTAGGAGGTTTGACTGCAGCATTGGGATTTGGCCGAGGCTGAGCATCTGCCTTGGCCGGATTCTTGACGTTTGGGCTGTCCCTAACCACATGCCCACTCTTAACGCATCCGTAATATCCAATGAAACCACCATGCACTCACCTTCATGTACACGACCGCACTTACCACACTCCCTTCGGTCAATCTGGTTATTCTTCTCAGTGCCCTTCTTGGCATTAGTATTTTTCAAATGAGTATAATTTCTTGAGCGTTTGTGCCCCTTCTTGAACTTGGGCTTCTCTCGAACTCCAAACGAATTCTTACCATAGTTCGAACCGGACTGATCCGAGGGCCGCGACTTCTTGATCTCTCGGCTTCCCTTTCTACGACTGCTTTCCTCCACTTGTTGTGCATGGAACATCAACCTACCAAGGTCCATGTTATCGTGCAACATCGCTGCCCGACATTCCTCTTCTAAATCCTCCGACACACCAGCAACAAACTTCAAAGAGTATTCCCTAACCGACATACCTCCTTGTCGTAATTTGATGAATTCCTCGACCTTAGCTTCTCTTTATTCTCTGGGAAAGAACCTCTCTAGGAATGCAGTTTTTAGAACGTCCCAAGTGATGGGGACTTCCCTAGGTGTTCGACCATCTACCCAAGTTTTGAGAACGACCTTAGCTTGAATACTCGATTCCTTAGATCTATAAATACCACATGAGCATTTGTTGATCCGAATGGCATCAAAAATTCATAATCACTATACAGTGTTTTAAAACCAGTTTTAGGAACATCATTCTCTCTAACATGCTGTTGGTGGTATCCAGACCTTAAATCGATCTTTGAGAATACTTTAGCACCATTCAGTTGGTCAAATAAATCATCAATCTTTTGTAATGGATATATCTTCTTTATGGTTATTCTGTTCATTTGCCGATAGTCAATACAAAGCCTACGAGTGCTATCTTTCTTCTTTACAAATAAAATAGGGGCTCCCTAAGGAGAAACAATAGGTCTAATAAAACCTTTCTCAATAATTTCTTGCAATTGATATTTAAATTCTCTTAATTCTGCTAGATCCATTCTATAAGGAGTGATGGAAATAGGGTTAGATTGAGGAATAAGCTCGATTGGAAATTCAACCTCTCTTTCTGGGGGCAATCAGGAAGGTTTTCTGGAAAGACATCTGGTAAATCACATACAATAGCTATGTCCTTGATACAAGGACTCTCCAACTGTAAATCAACTATGTGAGCAAGGTATGCCCCACAACCTTGACGCATTAACTTTCTTGCGAAAGGCAACAGAAATAATACTAGATGTCAAAGATCTTTCACCTTGTATGATGATATGTGAACATGTAGGATCTTTACAAGTCACAAGCTTTGACCTACAATCTACGATTGCGTGATATTTATAAAGCTAGTTCATCCCGATAATAACATCAAAATCTTTGAAGGGCATTTAGATAAAATCAGCAGGGAAGACTAGATTTTGAATCACAAAGGGACAATCATGATAAATTAGATTACACACAACCGGATGACCCAATGGACTTTCAACCAGCACATAAAAATTAAGTCTCATGGATTTCACATTTTCAGGAAGGACAAGTGATGAACAAATATAGGAATGTGTAGAACCAGGATCGAACAATGTAAACACACAAGGCAAATAAGTGAAATTTACCGACAACCACGTCTTGTCCATCTTGATCATCCCTCTTCCTCATAGCATAAGCACGTGCGATACCCCTTTGTCCACTAGCTTGATTAGCTCCACTTGCACCTGCTTCTTGGGTGTTTCTTGGCCTTCCCCGTTTATTAGTTTGAGGAGTATTAACAGAAGGCTTATGAACCGAACCTTCAGTTTTTGAGGAAGGAGCATTAGTAGGAATAAGACGGTCCTTCACTTTATGATCAAATCTCCCACAATTAAAACATGCACTAGAGGCTCTCCTGCAAGTACCAAAATGATTCTTTCCACATTGCAGACAAGTGGGAATGCGAGGCTTGCCTTGGCCATAATTTGGAGTGCTAGCTGAAGAAAATCTGATATGTTTTGCTTCTGTTGAGTTGGCCTACTATCACTAGTAGCCTTAGAATTATCAAACCTTCCCCTTTTTGATGGACCTCCAAAATCTGGTCTAGGATTTCGGAATCTGTTTTCATTTATACTAGATTCTTCTTTATCAAATCATTCCCAAGTAAAAATAGCAGACACTAACTTGCAACAGTTTTCATGTTGCAGGATCGCCGCATTCTTCCTAATGGAATCATTTAAACCATCTTCAGATTTCCTGCAGTTATATTTTTCCTCTTTAATAATACCCCCAACATAACGAGAGAGACTTAGAAATTTTTGTTCATATTCAGCAATAGACATGCCTCTTTGCCTTAGATTCAAAAACACTTGTTTCGTTGCATCACAATAAGCCGGTGGTACATACTTTATGCAAAATTCCCTAAGCAAATCATCCCAAGTAAGAACAGGAGGTTTTACCTTGGCATTCGGAAGACTTACCCACCAATCATAAGCATCCTTTTGTAATAATGGAATAGCATACTTAAATTTGGCAATGTCTGAACATTCTAACTACTCGAACACCCTCTCCATGCGATCTAACCATTGTTCAGCATCAGTAGGATCAACCGTGCCTTTAAACTCCACTCCACCCATTTTCCACATGTTCTCAAAGTTAATCCCATTGGGATCATGCATCGATTCAGCCAGGTGGTGGAAGAATTCAGCCATTTGTTGAAATAGAGGATATTTGGCTTG
This sequence comes from Solanum sitiens, assembly GCA_016801875.1. Taxonomy (NCBI): domain Eukaryota; kingdom Viridiplantae; phylum Streptophyta; class Magnoliopsida; order Solanales; family Solanaceae; genus Solanum; species Solanum sitiens. The sequence goes on from JABWTJ010000053.1 coordinate 2,578,396, forward strand.
AGTACCATGACTCATATGAGGATGTGAACCAGCTCTTACACGTTGATGTTTTCCCGCTTTAGACCAGCTCGTGTGGGGAACATGCTCATTCGAGATATGTTCTCCAACCCCTTTCAGTGCATGAGGTTGAGAAGCAGAGGCACCCGAACCTTCATGAGCAGCTTCCATAGGTCGGTTAGAAGAAGTGGCCATAACTTAATTCCTTCAAATGGGAAGATCACACTGCATTAAGGACATGTACATGATGTATGTGAACTCTAAATGCAATAAGGATATGGCAAACCATGTATGTGAACATGAACTCTAAATAGAACCTTTTCAAAATCAAATAAATATATAAGTAACTAACAACAAAAATCCTAGAACGAAAACCTACGCTCTGATACCAACACTTGTAGCGCCCCTTTCCGAGAGATACTACAACTTTCATGACCCGTAATCTGGAATTCTTATCGCAACCGGCGTCGTTAACCTCTCAGAGGTCGCAGCCAAGCCTCTTCTTAGCTTTCATCACATTCATATACTTAAATTTGCGGAAAATTTAAAACTTTTAAAACATAATGAAGTGTACATAGACTTCATATCATCTTTACATAAATTCATACACTATAAGCTCAATTAAACAACCATCTACAATAGATTACGCAATTCAAAAGGAAGAATCAATGTATCATAATAAGTTTGCCAAAACGGCCTTAATACAAAAGCTTTGAAATGAAAACATCTGAAAGAAACGCAAGGGACAACATCCTCTAGCTATGTCTAAATACTAGGCTATGAAGCTAGACGTAGAGTCCTCGAACTCAAGAGGACCTACCAAATGGTCTGGAGATCGCTGAGTCCAAACCACTGCAATGAATCTTCAATCTACTCTCTCACCTGCAACTATAAAAATGGTAATTGTATAGGGTTAGTACACACTTGTACTAAGTATGGGTGTATGCACACATACACATAAGTCTATGCATGATCAAGGAAAGCTCTTCCTAAAAAACATGTCATTTTTGGAAAGTGACATTAATAGACTTTCCTAATTCGTTATTTGTGAATTGTGGTATGAACATGGAGTATTTTAATGCATTCGAAGCACATAACTCATTTTCTATATGATTACAAGACATTAGAATCATCAACATAGTTTTAGAACAACTCGAGCGAAGATTTGAAATTTTGATCCCCTTGAACCCGAGAGCTCTTTATTTTATACTTAGTTTATTTTTCAGTCTTTTTCTTCTCCTTGTTGTGTAGTTCAATGATTTCTTTGATCCTATGTTTTACTTCAAAGGGCAATGATTCATTGTAGTCCCATACCCACAATGAATCAAGCAAGTAACCCAAGGACTAAGAGAATGATTTCCCTATCCTTGTAACAAGTCATTCATTACATTCTGTATTCGTGTGGCAGGAACATTTCATAAGCCAGTCTCTATTGACTATGCCACTTATTTCATCATTTTCATTTTATAGAAGTTATCAAGCATTGATTAGATATTACATTTTACTCCCCTTTATTGGCATAATATAAGAAGTCATTATGAGGCAATCTTATTTGGCTTTGCCCATTATTTGTTGAAAACTTCATTGGTATCAACACTGATGATTGATATTCATAAGCACTTACTTTCATAGCTTATTTTGAACATACGTTCCATCTTCTATCTTTCTTGATTTCTTAGAGACATCTTTAGAATTAAGATCATGCGAGCTAACATGAAATCCAATGTCTACCCCAAACCGAAAAGAGGTGATTCACCGATAAAAATTATTCTAAATCATGTGAGCTAATATGAAATCCAGTGTCTGCCCCACACCGAAAAGGGGTGATTCCCGGCTAAGGTGAATCCATGTCAAGTGTTTACCCACACCTAAAACGGTGGCTCACGCCTATAGTGAACCAAGAAAATTCTTTCGAGAATTAACCAACATAGAACATGTGGTCTAAACATGAAATCCAGTGTCTACCACCGAAAGAGGTGATCTCACTGGCCAAGGTGAGATCGAAACATACCTAGCTCTCTTAGGTGGAATCCACAGGCTAGTTCCCATGTTGGCTAGATATAGTTCGAAGTTTAGGATACATTTGGAGACTACTTATCCACCTTGGTGGTAGCTCGTCTCATGAGACTTACACGTGCAAACACAAGCTCATAGCTAGTCTATCGGTGCTTTGCTTACTTTCTTTATCTTCTTATCTTTTAGAGTTGACTCAAAAATTTTGGAAGCTTGCTTCTAGATTGAGGTTTACTTACTCTATTGATGACTTGTCATCCCTTTATTTACGTTGATGAAATGTGAATTGTCCTTACATATCATCTTTGGTTTTAATGAGACTTGTCTCACACGTTCTAACACCCTTTTTCGTGAGTATCTTAACATAGTAGTCTTAGGTGTAAGTGAGACTTGTCTCACTTCCTTTAACACCTCATTCTGGTCACCTTTTTAACTTAGATATATTTATTTATGTTGATACTCACTTTACTTGCTTACGTTCATTTGGTAGATTCATATCATCGTTTATGCACGATGAGAACTTCATTCAATGAGTTACATATGTTCATAGTTCATTTGTTTAGGGTATGTTAGTACTTGTCCCAATGATTGGCATGTCCTTGGATATGGATTCATTGGATTACCTTAGATGTGCTTATTTATCATTTCAATACATTGGCTATATATGGTTGGCATAAGATTAGTGTTGGCCTAATCATCTTTATTGGCATAAGCCAAATTTACATTCGTTCATGTTTAGTTTAGTATGTATTAACCATTAGACAATCTTTTAATTATTTAAAGATAACATTATAGCAAATTCCATTCAACTCATTGGACAATGTATTGTTAACCATTTTATTGGCATAAGCCAAACATTCACTCAAATATGATTTTATGGAGAACTTTTTTAGCCAACCTTATAACATAGTTTAAACATCACATTAGAGCCATTCGGACAGCCTCATATGAACACTTTAATGAACATAACATTTTCATCAAGTCACATTTAACAGTAGGTATACACATCACGACCGTACCATCTCAAGACTAGCATTTTCGGACACAAGTTGATGCAACATCGTTCTTTATATCACGTAAGGAGCACATAAAATCATACATGCACAAAATATTGATTCATTGGACATTTACAAATCAAGAACCCTACACATTAAGATCAGCCAACAACACATTCCAAAAACATGATAGAGACTACATTTATACATTCATTGGAATCGGAAACAAGGATACTAAGGAAAAGGACGTTGAACAAGAACCTTCGGAAACAACCCTAGTTTCGAGATTTCATAGATTGAAGACGATGGAATGTACTCTTGGAGAAAGAATTCCAGGAGAGAAACCAATAAGAAACCAATACCTTATGCAGAAATTAATCTACGAAGAACACTTTGAACGAAACTTTAAAGAACACTTGAATTCGCCTAAGAACGTCGATGAACTTTCTGCCTTTTTTCTTACTGCTTTAGCATCTTGTTTTGTAAGTGTTTGATCGTGAGTTTTTAGGATTAGGGAATGATCTTGACTCATTCAACTTAGGCTAATTTAGTAAATTACATAAATTAATTAGTTAATTACTAAAACGCCCCTCCTAAGTTGACTAAACATAGGAGAATGTTGACTTGACCGAAAATCTAGAATTTGATTATGGTTTCGGTCAACATTTGAAATTCTTATTAATTAATTAAATCCTTAAATTAATTAATTAAGGGAGCTAGGGTAATTACTAATGTACCCCTAAGTCTTTAGGACCATAACTAACCCTTTTGGACCATCCTAGGTTAGGTACTAGGTTGTCTCCTAAACTAGTTACTAGGTTAGTGTCACCCGGTTAAGTCTTAGGTTGTCGGGTGCACTAGTTGGTCCATTTCAGTTAGTCCTAGGTTAATTATCTAGTTAGGCTAGTTGGTTAGAGTCTTGTGTTGGTTAGGGAAGTAGGCCCCACATGGAGAGACCCGTCCGCACATGCTACCCTTAACCTCACTAACCGAATTTGGTTAGGTTGGTCCCCTCCCTTTGCCGATTTTCACATGTCTTGCACATGTGCTTGCACATGTGTTAGTTTTACTTTCCTAACTAACTTATTGTCTGAAGGATCCTCACAATGTCCTTGGGCAATGCTTAATCTACATGATCATTTTAATTGATCATGTGTTATTGTATCTAGGCTTGACACTTGGATGCCTCATACCCAATTTGTGAGTTAAAGGAAAAAGCATTTTAGCCTAGGGTCTTCATTTCAGGTACATTTCTTAAACAAGCTCATTAATGTTAGAAAATTGGCTAACCCCTTTTAAGCCAATATTTTCTAATATGCCCAATATTTTGCTTATTTGGGTATTATATAGAAACTAGGTAATACCCCTTCGCCAATTTTCTATGCTATGCCCAATATTTCTCAATATTTGGCATTGGGTTGCCTATGTACCCCCAATACAGATTCTTAAAGACCTATTGGGATCTTTACTAGACATGTAATTTTCTAGAATGTTACAACAACTTCACAAGAAACCTAATTTAATACTTGCGACATTTAAAGAGATTAATGAAGGTATACTAATTTTTTTATCTACTTGAAGGATTAGGTTCATAACGAGTAATTTAGTTAAGGATGTGCATCTGGCCCATTTTAAACATATATTTAGAAAAGAAAAATTATATGGCATGGAATTTTAACTAATGACAAAAAAGCCTCCCAAAATCTGTTAAGCAAAACCGACAAGCTTTTCGTGCATATATTATCTTCACACTTAAGGACGAAATAACAATAATGTAATCAACTTCCGAGTACTAAAATCAGCCGGTTCATGCTTAACACAAACTTACAAAACATAAAGCAAATTAGTATTTTACAAGACATGGGTTCACACACCCTAAAAAGATAATAACGTATAGTCGTACTTATATTACAACCCATGGTGACATGACCAAATCAACCCTCAAATTCTCATGTAAATATACAACACATAGATCATGTACAAGTCTAAAGGTTTATGCAATATATATATATATATATATATATATATATATATATAAAAGTGTGATCTTTCTTTAAGGCTTTCCAAATGTCCATATTCAATGACCAAGTTCAACCGTCCTCTCTAACATTCCCTACGATAGAAACAACTATCATTAAACATAAAGCTTAGTGGTGTAAAAACTATAGATCCAACTCCCTTAGATTCATCAAGTCATCATTCTCAAGTCAAGGGCAACATAATTGAAATATAAACAGTAAATAAAGTAAACAATATACAAAGAGTATCAAGATGGATAATTAAAGCTCCAAATGTCAATAACGTTCATAGCACAATTTTCCAAGAGGTTCAATAACAAGACTCGCCCAGTATATACATCATGTATTCACACCAAGCATGAGCAAAAACAAGAAGGGTCGACACCCTGTATCATGAAGGGTCAAAGCCCAATAATCATGAGAACCAAGAACCATATTAAAAATGGCTTTCTAGTTCGTACTTAAAATAGACAACTCCCATACTTAAGACGAACTAAAAATCCATAGTCAATATGTTAAATGATCCTAATAAAGAGGCATGGCAATAGTGACAAAGTCACAGCCACAAGAAGTACAGAGTCCCAACAAGAATGCAAAGTGATCAAACAATCCGTACAAGTGGGCGAGTTACACAAGAGTCTTTAACGTCTTAAACGACAACAATACAACAATGCAAAGTGACAAGAGGTAATCAACATACCAATATAAACTTTCAGATATACCAGAAGGTAAAAATAGTACAAGTAGAAGTTTATACACAAACCTCATCGCTTTAGAAATGAAACAGTCCTACACGACTTCAAGAGTTCAGACCGTAGAGCAACTAATGTATGAAGGTCCTCAACTTGTTCACGAGTATATACAACAGTAGAAATACAATTAAATAGCTTATTTAGGTCCTAGTATCTCAATAATGTCAAAGTAAAACAGGATAATAATCATAAGTAAGCCTAGCCTATACAAATACGACTAAGTTCCCAAATCAGTGATTCTGTCCAACAAAAGTATTTCATGTCGCAACTTAGTTTTGAAACTGCAAAACTGGACTTTATACCCTTCATAAAAGATGTAGGTACATCTATTAATCTTGCAAATAATCAAGAATCACCTCAAAATACCTTTTTAACAAAAAAGTAATAATCAAAACACTAACACTTGTACAGACAGGATTTCTAATTCCAGAAGATGGATATAACATGTCCTATGTTGCGTCCCATATTTAGAATCTATAACAGCAAAATTAGAGTTTTCCATAAACTTAAGAGTTGTATAATTACGAATTTTCTTCCAAAATCATATTTACTAACTTGTAACAACCCTAAAAATAGATATGCTAAGTAATGCTTAATGTGCAAAGAATGCCTACGATTAGACCACGGTTCACACGGATTGATGCGCGTAGAACCAGACCTCGGAACCCTTGGTACAGCCTCCAACTAACTTTGGGAGTTAGTTGAGCTAGGAAAGGTTGGGACCAACCATGTAGGGCTCTCGAATACAAAGATTTACTCGAAGGAGTCTTTACCGGACTTAAAGAGAGGAAATCTTACGTTTTGAGGGTCTAGGGGTAAAATGGTCTTTTACCAGGATAAGGCTAATATCGTAATTAACCTAAATATATATTTAATTAATTATTTAATAAGGTGGAGGGGCAAATTGGGGAGAGAGAGACGAAATGGAGCTCTTGAAGTTAAGTCCTGCTCCACCCGGGTTCGAACCTAGGTGGAAGCAATGAATTTATATGATTTTTTATTTAAGCTATTCAATTAATGTAATTAATTAATGATTATTATTCATTAGCTGATTTAAAATAAAAATAAAAATCATATTTTTAATAATTAACTAAACCTTATTTGACTAAGTCCTAAACTAGACTCCTAAGCCTAATATGACTCCCACTCTCTCACGTCTATCTCTCAACTCTCACGCTCAAACTCTCCCATTCTGTCATTCACGTTTTTCTCTGCCAAAATAACTTCAAAAACAGTAGGTAAACCAAAGTTCTTCACACTTGAAGAACTCACAACGAAAATTACAAACAAACAACTAATCAAAAACGTTACGCAAGAGGGAGGATTATTCCGTCGAATTGGTGTTGAAGTTGAGGGGATTTGAACGTGATTTTTGGAGAAAGTTTTGGGAATCAAGTCAAGGTTTGAACTACATAAAAGGTATGGGTTTTCTTCTCTCTTGGTCCCTTTCCCAAGAGACCCCTTAAGATTCAATAAATTCTAATCCGAAAACTAGGATTGTTCCCGTTGCATGTCCCTATCACTAGCTCCCAATGAATCGTAGGTTGGGTATGTTTGTTGGTAGTTTAAGTATGAAGATTGATGTTCGTGATAATGTGTTCACGATTATGAGTTTAGAATTGTAAGCATGTTAAGTTATGTCAACCGAAAGTATGTGAAAAATGATATGTTTTTATGGTTGAATTTTATGTGCGAATGTTTGTGTAAATCATGAGGTGTAAAGTAGTGTAATGTTGCTATATGTAATAGTAATTCTTGGCTGAATATAATCATAAAAATATTACACTTAAAGATGCACCAAATGATCCACGAAATGCCTTAAGAATTAACGTATGAATGATGATAAAAAGAAGTTGAAAATAGTGAACAAATTTCCAGCATTTGATAGGTTGGGTTCAGCCAAACAAAGTGGTACAAAATGCAATGAAAAATGAATGTAAAATAAGTGAAATCAGTAAGGATTGAATCCAAGACATCATTACATGAAAGCTACAAAAAAATCAACAAAAGATTAAGACAAAAATGGATTGGAAGAGACTTAATTTCCAGCCTGCTGGAAATTGTAGTCTCGGCCAATTTTTAAGAAAATGAGCTTCGTTTAAAAAAAAAATTATTTAAAATGTGAGGTCATTGGGGATTACCCATGACCTCACTAAATGAAAATTTCATAAAAATTTCGTGAGAAAAAGGCAAGGAAAAATAGATGTGGTGAGTGGGGATTGAACCCCCAACCTCTTGAATGGATGAGAGAGTTAGGAGAAAAATAAAGGAGAGAAATAAATGTGGAGAGTGGGGATTGAACCCCCAACCTCTTGAATGGATGAGAGAGTTAGGAGAAAAATGAAGGAGAAAAATAAATGTGGAGAGTGGGGATTGAACCCACAACCTCTTGAATAGATGAGAGAGTTAGGAGGAAAATAAAGGAGAAATATAAAATGAGGTGAACGGGGATTGAACCCACAACCTCTTCGATAGGTGAGAAAGTTAATAGATAATTTAAGAGAAAAAAAAAGAATGAGCTTGTGGGGGATTGATCCCACAACCTCCTTAACTTAAACGAAAAAAAGGAGGAGAAAAAGAAAGGAAATATTATGGGGTTGATGGGAATCGAACTAGGGTCTCCCAAATCTGAAAAATGTAATTAACAAGTTTAAAATAAGATTAAGTGTTGTACAAGGGATTCGAACTTGGGTTCCCTTGCCCAAATTCCGTATTGATACATAAGTCATACGTGAATTAAATGTTCAAGAATAATGCCACCTACTTAGATCGAAATCGAGATCTTGGCGTACATACAAGATACATAAGTCTTGTACTACATAATCTTAGGAAGATATGAGTCACTTAATGAACTATGAATGAAGCCTCATGGCTTGTATGTATAGACCCATAAGTCTAGCATACGTTTAAAAATAAGTGAACCTAAGATGTATGAAATGAAATGATAAAACCCTAGAAGGGTTAAGTAAGAGTGTGAAACACACTAAATGGCCAAGTGCATTGGCCTATGATGAAATGAACAATGAAATGATGAAATGAGCAATGATATGATGAAATGAACAATGAAATGATGAAATGAACAATGAAATGATGAAATGAACAATGATATGATGAAATGAACAATGAAATGATGAAATGAACAATGAAATGATGAAATGAAATGATGAAATGAACAATGAAATGACGAAATGAAAAATGAAATGATGAAATGAACAATCAAATGATGAAATGAGAAATGAAATGATGAAACCCTAGAAGGGTTAAGTAAAAGTGTGAAACACACTAAATGGCCAAGTGCATTGGCATATGATGAAGTGAACATTCACGTAATAAATGGTGAGTAATTATGAAGAGCAAATGTGCTAATGTTAATGAATGTGGTGACAACATGATACGAGGCTAATGTAAAAGATAAGAGCAATCTCAAATGAGCCTAAGTAAATGTTACCGATACGTACTCACCTATGAGAGTGTAAGATAATGAAGAGACCAGTCTCTATGAACACTCTAATGAGAGTATTGAGCTTAACACACTCAATACGAATGATGAGATGAGAAATCATCTAATGAGCTATGATGTCCTCATACTAGAAGCCAGCTTCCATGACGTATGAGATGAATGTAATGGAACTTTATACTAAGCACCGATAGACTGGCTATGAGCGGTGATGCCTTCTTTCGGGAAGGGCGGAGGTTCACGTAACTCTCATGAGATGAGACTGTCTGGCATGCCGGGTATGGGTCTCCTTATATCTCCTAGTCTTCGAACCTATACTGCCAATATAGGGATCTGGCGGGGTTAAATTCTCATGTACGCTAGCATGTTTTGGGTCACTTTGGCTAGTGATTCCACCTCTTTTCGGTGTGGGAGACACTGGATTTCATGATGCTCACATGATCTATGTCGGTTAAAGTTAAAGTTCCCAATGAATGAATGAGGCCAGCCTCAAATGATGCACATAATGAAATGAATGATACCGAAGGTGTTAGGGTAGGATAATCAAAAGGGTGAGTTAGATTCAAGTAATGACATTAGGTCATTCTTGGTCATTGCACAACGAACTCAATGAAAGTCTTAAACTACATCCTAGGTATAGCTGGTGTTTACACTAGATGAATGAAATGAAATAGAGTACGTATGAATGAACGAAGCAGACTCTGTGTTTGCTAATGAAGACTCCCTAGTTGAGGTCCCATCTCTTGAGCCCTCATTTCTGGAAGGTCTTAATGATAAGTCCATGATTCCAAGGTCTCATGGCATATGAATGAATGACATTAAAGAAGTTATGTGCTACATGCAAAAGGTGTTGTATGCTATATGATATGTGCTATGTGTAAATGTTATGTGTTGTGTGCAAATGTGAAAAGTATGATGATGTAAGTTATTCTCATGGCATAAATTTCCTATTCCAAATCTGGAAAGCTCACTGACTTTCCTAATCCAAATTTGGAAAGCTCATTGACTTTCCTAATCCAAATTTGGAAACTTTCCTAATCTCAATTTGGCAAGTCCACTGACTTGACTTCCAATAATCATGTTGTTAGGAAAGAGCTATCTTTTCTCATGCATGTCCTTGGTGTGTGCTTGCATATACCCATACTTAGTACAAGTGTGTACTAACCCTATACAAACTCTACTATTTTAGGTGCAGGCACAGGTGGACGATAGAGCTACAAGATCATCGTTGCAGTTATTCGGACGTGCAACATTCATCCGGAGTTGGTAGGTCCTCATGCTTTCGAGGATGCTACTGTTTTATATTATAGCTTAGTTTTAGAGTTGAGCTAGTGGAGCATGTTCCACTAGCGTTTCTTTCCTGTTTTTAGTCAGACTATGTATTGGTGCCATTTTGGCAATTATACACTTAATAAGAATTGAACTATTTCTTTCAGTTGCTTATCTCTTAATGTTAGATGGTTGATGGTGAACAATTACGTATTAATGAGAATGTTTTTATAAGTATGTTAGGAAACAAAAAGTTTCAAATTTTCCGCTAAAATTAACCTATGTAAAGTAAGAATGATGTAAGTAGGCTTGTCTGCGACCTCTGAGAGGTCAACGACGCCGGTCTCATCTGGGGTCTAGATTTCAGTTGTTACAAAGTTGGTATCAGAGCACTAGGTTAAATTCCGAGGATAATAAGTTCACATCAACCACATTGAGTAGTTTCTAAGTCATGGTAGTGAAGTGCACCACTATCCTGGATTAGAGACTGCATGATGCATAGGAAAATTTCTCTTCTTCTAGTCTTTATCGTGCTATCTAGATCCTTGACACTTTGTGTTATTCTAAATATCTAACTTCGTTCTTGTGTGCGCGCTTAGAAGAATACACATAAGGATTAAGATGACCAAGTGATCTAAGGTGCTAGACTCAAGATCTAGCCTTCCCAAGAAGGGGCAGTGATAGAAATGCCCAGCGTGAATGAAAGACGTTTGATAAGAGTGGTTGTTCGCATGAAGGTGAGTGCATGGTAGGTTCTAAAACCTGCTATGAGTATTGATGAAGCGGAGAAGGCTAAGTTGGCTTCTTACTAGCTCAAGGAGATGGCTTAGGTATGGATTACTTCATAAATGCTAGACTACCATAGACTATCGAAACAGCATAGTAAGGTTAAGTTTTCGAATAAGTTAGAGTTAAAATGAATTCATGTTTGCATGTCATGTTGTTGTTTCTGTATAGCGTGGACATGATGTTTTTGTGTTGCATGAGTTGTGAGGTGCATCAAGTTAAGTGCGATTGAGAAGGAAGTTCATCAATCTCAAATATGAAGCTTCAGATAAGATTGTGTAATATGCATTATCCAGAGTAAGTGTGAAACACAAATTCACAAAGAGTAAAGTCTCAAGTATGTATATATCTTATAAAATCACCCTCTTTATCTTAAAATGATGTGTAGTGTCATTCGGGGACTAATGTTCCTAAGGGGGAGATAATGTAACAACCCTAAAAATAGATATGCTAAGTAATGCTTAATGTGCCAAGAATGCCTACGATTAGACCAGGGTTCACACGGATTGATGCGCGTAGAACCAGACCTCGGAACCCTTGGTACAGCCAAGCCAACTAACTTTGGGAGTTAGTTGAGCTAGGAATGGTTGGGACCAACCATGTAGGGCTCTCGAATACGAAGATTTACTCGAAGGAGTCTTTACCGGACTTAAAGAGAGGAAATCTTAAGTTTTGAGGGTCTAGGGGTAAAATGGTCTTTTACCAGGCTAAGGGTAATATCGTAATTACCCTAAATATATATTTAATTAATTATTTAATAAGGTGGAGGGGTAAATTGGGGAGAGAGAGACGAAATGGAGCTCTTGAAGTTAAGTCCTGCTCCACCCGGGTTCGAACCTAGGTGGAAGCAATGAATTTATATGATTTTTTATTTAAGCTATTGAATTAATGTAATTAATTAATAATTATTATTCATTAGCTGATTTAAAATAAAAATAAAAATCATATTTTTAATAATTAACTAAACCTTATTTGACTAAGTCCTAAACTAGACTCCTAAGCCTAATATGACTCCCACTCTCTCACGTCTATCTCTCAACTCTCACGCTCAAACTATCCCATTCTCTCATTCACGTTTTTCTCTGCCAAAATAACTTCAAAAACAGTAGGTAAACCAAAGTTCTTCACACTTGAAGAACTCACAACGAAAATTACAAACAAACAACTAATCAAAAACGTTACGCAAGAGGGAGGATTATTCCGTCGAAATGGTGTTGAAGTTGAGGGGATTTGAACGTGATTTTTGGATAAAGTTTTGGGCAGCAAGTCAAGGTTTGAACTACATAAAAGGTATGGGTTTTCTTATCTCTTGGTCCCTTTCCCAAGAGACCCCTTAAGATTCAATAAATTCTAATCCGAAAACTAGGATTGTTCCCGTTGCATGTCCCTGTCACTAGCTCCCAATGAATCGTAGGTTGGGTATGTTTGCTGGTAGTTTAAGTATGAATATTGATGTCCGTGATAATGTGTTCATGATTATGTGTTTAGAATTGTAAGCATGTTAAGTTATGTCAACCGAAAGTATGTGAAAAATGATATGTTTTTATGGTTGAATTTTATGTGCGAATGTTTGTGTAAATCATGAGGTGTAAAGTGGTGTAATGTTGCTGTATGTAATAGTAATTCTTGGCTGAATATAATCATAAAAATATTACACTTAAAGATGCACCAAATGATCCACGAAATGCATTAAGAATTAACGTATGAATGATGATAAAAAGAAGTTGAAAATAGTGAACAAATTTCCAGCATTTGATAGGTTTGGTTCAGCCAAACAAAGTGGTACAAAATGCAATGAAAAATGAATGTAAAATAAGTGAAATCAGTAAGGATTGAATCCAAGACATCATTACATGAAAGCTACAAAAATATCAACAAAAGATTAAGACAAAAATTGATTGGAAGAGACTAAATTTCCAGCCTGCTGGAAATTGTAGTCTCGGCCAATTTTTAAGAAAATGAGCTTCGTTTAAAAAAAAAAATTACTTAAAATGTGAGGTCATTGGGGATTGAACCCATGACCTCACTAAATGAAAATTTCATAAAAATTTCGTGAGAAAAATGCAAGGAAAAATAGATGTAGTGAGTGGGGATTGAACCCCCAACCTCTTGAATGGATGAGAGAGTTAGGAGAAAAATAAAGGAGAGAAATAAATGTGGAGAGTGGGGATTGAACCCCCAACCTCTTGAATGGATGAGAGAGTTAGGACAAAAATGAAGGAGAAAAATAAATGTGGAGAGTGGGGATTGAACCCACAACCTCTTGAATAGATGAGAGAGTCAGGAGGAAAATAAAGGAGAAATATAAAATGAGGTGAATGGGGATTGAACCCACAACCTCTTGGATAGGTGAGAAAGTTAATAGATAATTTAAGAGAAAAAAAGAATGTGCTTATGGGGGATTGATCCCACAACCTCCTTGACTTAAACGAAAAAAAAGGAGGAGAAAAAGAAAGGAAATATTATGGGGTTGATGGGAATCGAACTAGGGTCTCCCAAATTTGAAAAATATAATTAACAAGTTTAAAATAAGATTAAGTGTTGTACAAGGGATTCGAACTTGGGTTCCCTTGCCCAAATTCCGTATTGATACATAAGTCATACGTGAATTAAATGTTCAAGAAAAATGCCACCTACTTAGATCAAAATCGAGATCTTGGCATACATACAAGATACATAAGTCTTGTACTACATAATCTTAGGAAGATATGAGTCACTTAACGAACTATGAATGAAGCCTCATGGCTTGTTTGTATAGACCCATAAGTCTAGCATACGTTTAAAAATAAGTGAACCTAAGATGTATGAAATGAAATGATGAAACCCTAGAAGGGTTAAGTAAGAGTGTGAAACACACTAAATGGCCAAGTGCATAGGCCTATGATGAAATGAACAATGAAATGAAATGAACAATGATATGATGAAATGAACAATGAAATGATGAAATGAACAATGAAATGATGAAATGAACAATGATATGATGAAATGAACAATGAAATGATGAAATGAACAATGAAATGATGAAATGAACAATGATATGATTAAATGAACAATGAAATGATGAAATGAACAATGAAATGACGAAATGAAAAATGAAATGATGAAATGAACAATCAAATGATGAAATGAGAAATGAAATGATGAAACCCTAGAAGGGTTAAGTAAAAGTGTGAAACACACTAAATGGCCAAGTGCATTGGCATATGATGAAGTGAACATTCACGTAATAAATGGTGAGTAATTATGAAGAGCAAATGTGCTAATGTTAATGAATGTGGTGACAACATGATACGAGGCTAATGTAAAATATAAGAGCAATCTCAAATGAGCCTAAGTAAATGTTACCGATACGTACTCACCTATGAGAGTGTAAGATAATGAAGAGACCAGTCTCTATGAACACTCTAATGAGAGTATTGAGCTTAACACACTCAATACGAATGATGAGATGAGAAATCATCTAATGAGCTATGATGTCCTCATACTAGAAGCCAACTTCCATGACGTATGAGATGAATGTAATGGAACTTTATACTAAGCACCGATAGACTGGCTATAAGCGGTGATGCCTTATTTTGGGAAGGGCGGAGGTTCACGTAACTCTCATGAGATGAGACTGTCCGGCATGCCGGGTATGGGTCTCCTTATATGTCCTAGTCTTCGAACCTATACTGACAATATAGGGATCTGGCGGGGTTAAATTCCCATGTACGCTAGCATGTTTTGGGTCACTTTGGCCACTGATTCCACCTCTTTTCGGTGTGGGGGAGACACTGGATTTCATGATGCTCACATGATCTATGTCGGTTAAAGTTAAAGTTCCCAATGAATGAATGAGGCCAGCCTCAAATGATGCACATAATGAAATGAATGATACCGAAGGTGTTAGGGTAGGATAATCAAAAGGGTGAGTTAGATTCAAGTAATGACATTAGGTCATTCTTGGTCATTGCACAACGAACCCAATGAAAGTCTTAAACTACATCCTAGGTATAGCTGGTGTTTACACTAGCCTATGAATGAAATGAAATGGAGTACGTATGAATGAACGAAGCAGACTCTGTATTTGCTAATGAAGACTCCCTAGTTGAGGTCCCATCTGTTGACCCCTCATTTCTGGGAGGTCTTAATGATAAGTCCATGATTCCAAGGTCTCATGGCATATGAATGAATGACATTAAAGAAGTTATGTGCTACATGCAAAAGGTGTTGTATGCTATATGATATGTGCTATGTGTAAATGTTATGTGTTGTGTGCAAATGTGAAAAGTATGATGATGTATGTTATTCTCATGGCATAACTTTCCTATTCCAAATCTGGAAAGCTCACTGACTTTCCTAATCCAAATTTGGAAATCTCATTGACTTTCCTAATCCAAATTTGGAAACTTTCCTAATCTCAATTTGGCAAGTCCACTGACTTGACTTCCAATAATCATGTTGTTAGGAAAGAGCTATCTTTTCTCATGCATGTCCTTGGTGTGTGCTTGCATATACCTATACTTAGTACAAGTGTGTACTAACCCTATACAAACTCTACTATTTTAGGTGCAGGCACAGGTGGACGATAGAGCTACAAGATCATCGTTGCAGTAATCCGGACGTGCAACATTCATCCGGAGTTGGTAGGTCCTCATGCTTTCGAGGATGCTACTGTTTTATATTATAGCTTAGTTTTAGAGTGGAGCTAGTGGAGCATGTTCCACTAGCGTTTCTTTCCTGTTTTTATTCAGACTATGTATTGGTGCCATTTTGGCAATTATACACTTAATAAGAATTGAACTATTTCTTTCAGTTGCTTATCTCTTAATGTTAGATGGTTGATGGTGAACAATTACGTATTAATGAGAATGGTTTTATAAGTATGTTAGGAAACAAAAAGTTTCAAATTTTCCGCTAAAATTAACCTATGTAAAGTAAGAATGATGTAAGTAGGCTTGTCTGCGACCTATGAGAGGTCAACGACGCCGGTCTCGTCTGGGGTCTAGATTCTAGTCGTTACATAACTGTAAACAAAGTTATATTGAACGAGATATGATTAAACTACCAAACACTACCCAGTATTAAAAGAAATTCTTTATCACTTACCAAGATGAAGTGTGTGTTAAATTCAGGCAAAAGGAGCTTATTTTCTCTTGATTTTGAATAACAAATGTTTATCTAATGTTATACTATTCTTTGTCTTCAGGAAAACTAAATCAACCAAAGGAGGTGTAAAATATATAGATACAAAATGATCCTCATCACATGTACACATGTCACCAAAAAGGGCTGCTCCTAAAAATAGTTGGCTGCCAAAAAAGCATACATATATACCAATTTTTATGAACCTTATACCCACACTTCCAATATATGTGTAAATATAATTAGAAAATTATGCAAATACCCCCATATAATACGTTAAATTACGACAACAACTTATGTTAAGCACGTTTTCAATTATCACAAAATTTCAAGTTCCCAAAATAAGAAAAAAACATATTATAGTAATGTATGGATATGTAAATCATGGTCTAGTATCTTAGGGGTGTTACAAATCTCTCCCCCTTAAAGAAATTTCATCTCGAAATTACCTTAGGCTAGTCTCGAAACAAATGCGAATATTGAGTTCTCATATCTTCTTCTCTCTCCCACGTAGCTTCTTTTCCAGAATGGTTCATCTAAAGTACCTTTACTAAAGGGATTCTCTTCTTCCTAAGTTGCTTTACTTCTTGAACTTGAATTAGGTTAGGTTCTTCATTATACGTCAAGTCAAGATTCACCTCAATAGATTCAACTAGAAGAGCATGAGATGGATCAGAACGGTATCTTTTAAGCATAGAAACATGTAAGACATTGTGGATCTTGTCTAACTCGGGTGGTACAGCAAATTTATATGCAACTGGTCTGACCCTTTAAAGTATCTCATAAGGTCCGATAAATCAGGGACTAAGTTTGGCCAAATCTCATAATCTTTTTCCATGGAGACACCTTTAAGAATACATTATCTCCAACTTGATATTCAATGTCACGCCTTTTTAGATCAGCGTACGACTTTTGTATATCCGACAAAATATTTAAATGATCCTTGATAATTTTCACCTTGTCCTCGGTTTGCTGCACTATTTCAGGACCAATAAGCTTTCTTTCACAAATTTCACTCCAACAAAGAGGGGTGCGGCATTTTCTTCCGTATAAAGCTTCATAGGGAGGCATTCCAATACTTGATTGGTAGCTATTATTGAAAGCAAATTCTATCAAAGCCATGTGTTTGTCCCAACTACCCTCAAACTCAATAATACAAGCTCGAACCATATCCTCCAAAATTTGTATCACTCTTTCCGATTGGCCATCTGTTTAAAGATGGAAGGAAGTGCTAAATTTCAATTTTGTACCAAAAGCTTCCTGCAAGCTGCCCCAAAATCTAGATGTAAACCTTGGGTCTCGTTCAGATACAATAGACACCAGTATACCATGTAGTCTTACAATCACATTAATGTACAACTCGATTAAACACTCATGTGAGTAATCAATCTTAATTGCTAATAAGTGAGCACTCTTTTTTATCCTATCTACAATAACCCATATTGTATCATGATTTCTTTGAGTGCGAGGAAGTCCAAAAACAAAGTCCATAGTTATTATCTCCCATTTCCATTCTAGCATAGACAAGGGCTATATCAAACCAACCGGGACTTGATGTTCTCCCTTTACTTGCTGACAAACGAGACATTTTGAAATGAACTCCACAATGTCTTTCTTCATACCATTCTACCAATAATTTTGTTTGATAGTATGGTACATCTTTGTACCTCCAGGTTGGATTGCATATGGTGACGTATGTGCTTCTTTCAATATTTCTCTCCTCAAGTTGTCATCATTAGGGACACATAAGGTAATACCTTGAAAATAGCTTAGGTGATCTAGAGCCTAGTATGTTGGTCTTGGTGTTCTAATGTCCTAAATATGCCTGAAATATAGTATATAGGCAGTATTTAAAGTATTAGAGGTGTTGGAAGTCAAACGTCAAGGGACGACTAAGACGTTTGACGACTAAGTCACCAAAATGTCTAAAATGTGGTTATAAATGTTTATGTGTGTTTCATGGTGTTTTAGGTTCTTAAGAGTTGATATAGCATGTATAGGCAGTGGTTAAAGTTTTGTGAAGTTTGCAGGTCAAACGACCAAGAACGTCTAAGGCGTTCGAAAGATATGCCTTGAGTCGACCTTGTACGTCTAGGCGAGTTTCATTGAGTTTTATGTGTTCGTTTTGGATGAATTTCATGTGATAGGTGTTAAACTTATATATAATTGTATTTGGGTTGGAAACGTCAGGGAAATTATCCCCAAGGACCATCAAAGGGTCCTTGAAGAAGGACCAAAAATCAGTGTGCAGGCTGTCCCAGGCAGACCTTGGCAACGGAGCAGTCAACGGCCAGTCGTGGCTGTGACGCCCCATCACAGGGTCCCGTCGTGGGGGACTTAGTCTTGGGTGAAGAATGGAACTTTTTCCAGCCACTGTAGCCACCAACGGAGGGCTGTGACGCCCCGTTGTGCCTGTGACGCCCCGTCAAGGGTAGGCGTCGAGTGATGTTGTTTCCTGCGCAGAGCTGCTGTCAACTTAGTGGTGAATTGGTAAATTCACCCCACTTCCAAATCAGAGTTTAGGCGGTTTTTTAAGGGCTTTTCGGTTATTTTAAATGAGTATATAAGCGTTTAACACTTAGAATAAATCATTCTTCCAAAAAAAAAAACCAAAGTCCCTTAGAAATCCCAAAGACTCCATTGAAGTCCAAATTGAAGAAGCAGCTTGGTGTGGCGTTTTGAGTGGAAATTCTTCATCAAAGTGAAGAATTATCATCCTTGAGGTATTTTTTTTGATCCTTGAAACTCGTTTCATCAAGGAGTCCAATCCTCAAGATGTTTTTCAAAGTTTTCTAAAGTGAATTGTCCAATTTCGGGATTCTACAATGGGTTCTTGCATAAATGATTTCTAAACAATGAATTATGATCTAATTTATATTGTATTGATTATTTAAACATAAATTACCTATGAACCCATGTAAATTGATGAACCCTAGTTTTGACTACTTATTGGGTTACTTGATATTAAGGTAATATTGATGAATTGTTGTGTAGTTTCTTATGGGCTTTATAATGATATAAGAATTGTATTCAATTGATATCTAATTGATCTTATATTGTTAAACCTAGATTGAATTGATTTAGATTCATTTAGTCTTATTGTTATTGCTTTGAATTATTGTTCATGGCCATGGGTAAGGGCCTTGTGATGTTGAATTGGTTGATTTGGCATTGAATTGACGTGTGGATGAGGGGATGAAGGTATGCTGCCCAATTTTCTTTAATTTGATATTAATTATACTTTGATTCTATTGTTCTTTGTATGGTCCACTTATGGTGGCGGTGTTATGTGTTTTACTTGCAATTGACGTGGCCTTGTCGGCGTTAATTTATGCAATATTATGAGCATGGCCTTATTGGCTACAACTTGAAGTTATGTGGCTATTTGTGTAGTTTGATTATGTGAAGCATGACATTACCTATCTACATGTGAAGTTATATAATCATGTATGTATTCTTCTAGTTATGTTGCCTTAAGTGATCATGTTAGACTTTGACTTGACATTATGAGAGTAGTGTTAGGTTAAGTCTTGGTTATTCCTACTTGACTTTATTAGTCTGTGTGGAGTATATTAATGATGTTATGATGATATATATAGGGTGACTTGAAGATGTTAGGTTGTTTTAGAGGTGTTTCTAGAATGACTTGTATTATGTGTTAAAAGTGAAGTATGTGATGTCTTGTCTAGGTTGACTTGTATCCTTTGCTTGATGTATATATGATTATGGATATGTGATGTCTTGATTTAGGGTGTTATAACTCTTAGTATTGAATGTATGAATTACATGTGACTTTAAATGATGTTATGAGAGTCTTTTATGTGCAAACCTTGACTTAAGGGGAAGGTTAAGATTGATTGAAGTGTAAGCCGTAATGGCATCCTTCAAAGTAAAGGATTGATGGACTTAAGGTTAGTTGGCTGGAATGGCATCATATTAACACTTTGTAAAGTCATCATTAGCTTCTTATCGCCATTGTGAGGTAGCCCTAGTGGACCTTCCTTGGTAGGGTAAATGTAGTTGGGTTATGAACTAGATATGGAACCCTTTTGTGTAAACCTAATGTATGAAATACTCTATGAGAAAGAAGGCTAGCACCGAGTGAGTATGGCAAGGGAAGTAGTTCTAGTTAAGTATAAGACTAGAATATAATGAAGCCCTTCATATTCCTTAACCATGTGCCTAAATGAGATGTGTCCAAGTTCTACCATTGGCAAGTAGACCAACCTCATCGGAGTAGGATAGAACTCCGGATTCCATGTCTTGCTACCATGGTCTATGTCGATTATTGCCTATTCTCATCATGTGGATACCTATTAGCATTAGATAAGTTTATGCGGTTTAGGTGGTGGTATGGGACGCTATCTAGATATTGCACAATAGGCTTTGAAGGTGTTACGTGGAATTTCCTAGGTCTTGTCCAAGACCATTATGTGAGTGTCTTATGTGATGTATTATGTGAGTGTCTTATGTGATGTATGAGTCTTAATGAACTAATGAACTAATGACCTATGTTAGTAACTATGTAAATGAATGAGTACCTAATTTAATGTGGCTTAAGCATTCCTTAGCTAAAGTATGAAGAGGGCATGGAAGGATGATCTCTTCATGTCTTATCTTTGGAAGTCTTGAGGATGACTCTAGTTAGGGAAGTTGGTTAATCTTGTTCACATGATCTAAGCCTTAGGTC
The DNA here is from genome assembly GCA_016801875.1 of Solanum sitiens. Taxonomy (NCBI): domain Eukaryota; kingdom Viridiplantae; phylum Streptophyta; class Magnoliopsida; order Solanales; family Solanaceae; genus Solanum; species Solanum sitiens. The sequence goes on from JABWTJ010000053.1 coordinate 2,599,497, forward strand.
GTCTTAAGGACTATTTAGGTAATCTTGAAGAGGTCACTATGGAAGTTATCTTCTTGATTTACTTATGTAGGTCCTTTGATACCCTTTGGGTAGAGAATGTCATATCACCTATGGTTGGTGATTTAGTGAGAACGATTCTACTATAAGGAGTCCATAGGATCACTTGAGTGTGTGTGTAAGGGATTGTATGGGAGGTTCCTTCACATTTTACTTATGGGAGACTTAGGATTCATGATTGGTAGAGAAATCTCACAATGATATTTATGATTGCTTTGTAAGTATGTATGTAACTCATTGTAGGAAATCTTAAGGGTCGTTTAGGCAGATCTAGAGAGGCTATATGGGCGGTATATCTTTGTGTGACTTAAGTGAACCTTAGGATGACTTTAAGTGAGGTAATTACATGCTAGAAGATGTTAAAAAGGAAAGGCTAGGACTTCACTATAACAGTGAATGGACTTTACCGTACAGTGAAGTGAACTCACTGTAAAGTGAGCTTTAAATTTATGAGTTTGGTTTTAATGTTATGTTATGTGTTTTTAAATTGACTAATGATGTTATTATGATTAAAATATTATTTGTAAAATGAAAAGATGCATATTTCCAATAAAGTCTGTTTTCATGATTTTATGCATAATGCGATACTTAGTACATGTGGTTGTACTAATTCCATGCTTTATTTTCTATCTATAGTTCTTAATAGGTGAAGAGCTTTGTGAAGTGAAGACTTCGATATAGAAGGATCATCCAAGAAGAAGTTGAAGTATGTCCTCAATTGACTCGAGGGCATATGTCTTTTATGTTTTCTTTGAAGTATTCTAATAGACTATGTATTTCTATTTTCGTATTGAAGTATGGTCCGTGTCCGAAATATTCTTGTGTCTTAAGATGATGAGATTGAGACTTAGTGGTTTTCGTAATTTCTACTTATATGAAAGATTTTAAAGACTTCTATATTGTTTTACGAAAATTTTTAATTCCGCACTACTTTTCACTATGTATTTGCAATGAATGATATGAAAGAGGCTTGTCTTAGAACTGCGAGAGTTCGACGACGCCGGTTACAATCCAAGATTGTACTCTAACTTCTAGGGTATGGTTTTGGGATGTGACAAGCTTGGTATCAGATCATAGGTTGGTGAAAGTGGTCTTACGAATCAAAAAGCTCATCAAGTCTCGTCTAGTAGAGTCTTGACCATCGGTGTGAGTTGCGACACATCTATGGGCGAGAGGCCATAGGACGATAGTGTTTCCCTTCATTTCTACTCCTATGTCGTGCGGTAGAGTAAATGTTATGGTTATCCTTCTTATGTGTTTCCTTGTGTTTCTAGAAGATGATTACTAGAAGGATGGCCGCTAGAAGGTTGGAAGAGGAGAGGGTGCATGAGGAGATTCCTCCTCAAGTTGAGCAAGTTGAGCAAGTTCCTCAAGGTGCTCAAGGTTCTCAAGGTACTCAAGTTCCTCCCCAAGGTGATCATGTTCCTAATGTGGGTGGAGGTAATGAGGTTCCGGTGGTTCATCCGGAGTAGACTACTCAAGAGATTAGAGAGGCTTTGATGGCTTTAGCTCAAGCCGTAACTACTCAAATCAATTTGAGTATGATGCCTAGGGTTGTGGAGAGCACTATGACTTCTAGGTTGAGAGACTTTGTGAGGATGAATCCTCCTATCTTTCTTGGCTCTAAGGTAAATGAGGATCCCCAAGAGTTTCTTGATGAAGTGTACAAGGTGTTGAGTGCTATGGGGTTTACATCTAGAGAGAAGGCGGAATTGGCTTCATACCAATTGAGGGATGTTTCCCAAATTTGGTATACTCAATGGAAGGACAATAGGCCGGATGATTCGGGTCCTATTGTGTGGGAAGAGTTTAAGGGAGCTTTTCTTGGAAAGTACTTTCCCCGAGAGAGGAGAGAAGTCAAGGTGGAGGAGTTTATTAATCTCAAGCAGGGCAATATAAGTGTTGAGGAGTATTTTGTAAAATTCTCAACATTGTCTAGGTATGCTCCTTCTCTTGTGTCCAATCCAAGAGATGAAATGAGTCGCTTTTGTACCGGAGTAGCCGACTTGGTGAATGAAGAATGTCGTACCGCTATGCTTCATGATGATATGACCCTATCTAGACTCATGGTGTATGCACAATCTATTGAGAAGTCTAAACTCAGGAGGATGGCTAGAAGTTTGAAAAGGAGTGTTGCTAGTGATCAAGAGCAACCTAGGTTCAATAAAAGAGTTCAATCTCAAGAAGAGCCTAGGAGGGATAAGATGAGGTTTGAGAAATGAGGTAGTTCCAAGGATGGCAAACCTACTTGTGCCAATTGTAGCAACAAACACTATGGTGAGTGTCTATTGGGTACCGGGAATTGCTTTGGTTATGGTAAAGAAGGAAATAAGGCTAGGGATTATCCTACGATTGTTTCTAGAGGTAGAGAGGGTAAGCAAGTTGCTCCTAGTGTTCCAAAGGAAGATGCTCCAACTAAGAGACGTTTCTATGCACTCTGTACTAGAGTTGAGAATCCGGATGAGAATGAGGGTGATGATGATGTTGGTAAGTTCTCTTTCTTTTGTTAAGATTTGAGTTCCTTCTAAGTAGGGGAGTATGGTTTGTAGATGAGATAGAAGTTCTTGAATTTGTTGCTTGTGCATGATGTATAGGAGTTTGGTTGAAATTGAATTTCATTTACCTCTTGCATTGTGTATTTTATGAACTTTGAGTATGTTATAAGGTGTGTTTATATGATGTTATTTTGCATATTAGCATGTTCATATCATGAATTACCTTAAATGAGCATTTTTGGAAAATTTGCTAAAAATCACTGTAGCTTGTTATACTGCTCACTGTAAAATTTTGGTTAATATGACTATTTGATTCGTTGGTCTGAAATTGTGGTAATGTGTTTAGAACTGATGTATATGAGTAGGGTATTGAGTATAAAATGAGTTTTTGCTATTTGGATTGAAGCATGTGAGTTTTGTAGCTTAAGGAGTTATAGAATTGTCTTTTAGTTTCTTGTTGTGTTGTGAATATCTTGACTATGTGAAGTTGATGTTTTCCTCTTTGTATATATGTTGTATGGTTTGGTTATGTGCTGCTAGTTGAGTTTCTTATCTTGGAAGTGTTCGGAGAGTGGCAAGTGTCATTCGAGGACGAAAGTTGTCCATGTGGGGGAGATTGTAATACCTAGAAAATAGCTTAGGTTCTCTAGAGACTAATATGTTGGTCTTGGTGTTCTAATGTCCTAAATATGCCTAAAATATAGTATATAGGCAGTAGCTAAAGTATTAGAGGAGTTGGAAGTCAAACGTCAAGGGACGACTAAGACGTTTGACGACTAAGTCACCAAAATGTCTAAAATGTGGTTATATGTGTTTATGTGTGTTTCATGGTGTTTTAAGGTTCTTAATAGATTTAATATAGAATGAATAGGAAGTGGTTAAAGTTTCGTGAAGTTTGGAGGTCAAACGACCAAGAACGTCCAAGGCGTTCGAATTATATGCCTTGAGTCGACCTTGTACGTCTAGGCGAGTTTCATTGAGTTTTACGTGTTTGTTTTGGATGAATTTCATGTGATAGGTGTTAAACTTATAGACAATCGTATTTGGGTTGGAAACGTCCAGGAAATTATCCCCAAGGACCATCAAAAGGTCCTTGAAGAAGGACTCAAAATCAGTGTGCAGGCTGTCCCAGGCAGACCTTGGCAACGGAGCATTCAACGGCCAGTCGTGGCTGTGACGCCCCGACACAGGTTCCCGTCGTGGGGGAATTAGACTTGGGTGAAGAATAGAACTTTGGCCAGCCACTATAGCCACCAACGGAGGGCTGTGACGCCCCGTTGTGCATGTGATGCCCCGTCAAGGGCAGGCGTCGAGTGATGTTGTTTCCTGTGCAGAGCTGCTGTCCACTTAGGAGTGAATTGGTAAATTCACCCCACTTCCAAATAAGAGTTTAGGAGGTTTGTTTAGGGCTTTTTGGGTATTTTAAATGAGTATATAAGTGTTTAACACTTAGAATAATTCATTCTTCCAAAAAAAAAAAAGTCCCTTAGAAATCCCAAAGACTCCATTGAAGTCCAAATTGAAGAAGCAGGTTGGTGTGGCGTTTTGAGTGGAAATTCTTCATTAAAGTGAAGAATTTTCATCCTTGAGGTATGGCTTTTGATCCTTCAAACTCATTTCATCAAGGAGCCCAATCCTCAAGATGTTTTTCAAAGTTCTCTAAAGTGAATTTTCCAATTTCGCGATTCTACCATGGGTTCTTGCATAAATGACTTATAAACAATGAATTATGATATAATTTATATTTTATTGATGATTATAACATAAATTACCTATGAACCCATGTAAATTGATGAACCCTAGTTTTGACTACTTATTGGGTTACTTGATATTAAGCTAATATTGATGAATTGTTGTGTAGTTTCTTATGGGCTTTATAATGATATAAGAATTGTATTCAATTGATATCTAATTGATCTTAGATTGTTAAAACTAGATTGAATTGATTTAGATTTATTGAGTCTTATTGTTATTGCTTTGAATTATTGTTCATGGCCATGCGTAAGGGCCTTGTGATGTTGAATTGGTTGATTTGGCATTGAATTGAAGTGTGGATGAGGGGATGAAGGTATGCTGCCCCATTTTCTTTAATTTTATATTAATTATACTTTGATTCTATTGTGCTTGGTATGGTCCACTTATGGTAGCGGTGTTATGTGTTTTACTTGCAATTGACGTGACCTTGTCGACGTTAATTTATGCAATATTATGAGCATGGCCTTATTGGCAACTACTTGAAGTTATGTGGCTATTTGTGTAGTTTGATTATGTGAAGCATGACATTAACTATCTAAATGTGAAGTTATATAATCATGTATGTATTCTTCAAGTTATGTTGCCTTAAGTGATCATGTTAGACTTTGACTTGACATTATGAGAGTACTGTTAGGTTAAGTCTTGGTTATTCCTACTTGACTTTTTGAGTCTATGTGGAGTATATTAATGATGTTATGATGATATATATAGGGTGACTTGAAGATGTTTGGTTGTTTTAGGGGTGTTTCTAGAATGACTTGTATTATGTGTTAAAAGTGAAGTATGTGATGTCTTATCTTGGTTGACTTGTATCCTTTGCTTGATGTATATATGATTATGGATATGTGATGTGTTGATTTAAGGTGTTATAACTCTTAGTATTGAATGTATGAATGACATGTGACTTTAAATGATGTTATGAGAGTCTTTTATGTGCAAACCTTGACTTAAGGGGAAGGTTAAGATATATTGAAGTGTAAGATGTAATGGTATCCTTCAAAGTAAAGGAATGATGGACTTAAGGTTAGTTGGCTGGAACGGCATCATATTAACATTAGGAAAGTCATCATGAGCTTCTTATCGCCATTGTGAGGTAGCCCTAGTGGATCTTCCTTGGTAGGGTAAATGTATTTGGGTTATGAACTAGATATGGAACCCTTTTATGTAAACCTAATGTATGAAATACTCTATGAGAAAGAAGGCTAGCACCAAGTGAGTATGGCAAGGGAAGTAGTTCTAGTTAAATATGAGACTAGAATACAAAGAAGCCCTTCATATTCCTTAACCATGTGCCTACATAGGATGTGTCCAAGTTCTACCATTGGCAAGTAGAACAACCTCATCGGAGTAGGATAGAACTCTGGATTCCATGTCTTGCTACCATGGTCTATGTCGGTTATTGCCTATTCTCATCATGTCGAATACCTATTAGCATTAGATAAGTTTATGCGGTTTAGGTGGTGGTATGGGACGCTATCTAGATATTGCACAATAGGCTTTGAAGGTGTTACGTGGAATTTCCTAGGTCTTGTCCAAGACCATTATGTGAGTGTCTTATGTGATGTATTATGTGAGTGTCTTATGTGATGTATGAGTCTTAATCAACTAATGAACTAATGACCTATGTTAGTAACTATGTAAATGAATGAGTACCTAATCTAAAGTGGCTTAAGCATTCCTTAGCTAAAGTATGAAGAGGGCATGGAAGGATGATCTCTTCATGTCTTATCTTTGGAAGTCTTGAGGATGACTCTAGTTAGGGAAGTTGGTTAATCTTGTTCACATGATCTAAGCCTTAGGTAGTCTTAAGGACTATTTAGGTAATCTTGAAGAGGTCACTATGGACGTTATCTTCTTGATTTACTTATGTAGGTCCTTTGATAGCCTTTGGGTAGAGAATGTCATATCACCTATGGTTCGTGATTTAGTGAGAATGATTCTACTATAAGGAGTCCATAGGATCACTTGAATGTGTGTGTAAGGGATTGTATGGGAGGTTGCTTCACATTTTACTTATGGGAGACTTAGGATTCATGATTGGTAGAGAAATCTCACAATGACGTTTATGATTGCTTTGTAAGTATGTATGTAACTCATTGTAGGTAATCTTAAGGATCGTTTAGGCACATCTAGAGAGGGTGTATGGGTGGTATATCTTTGTGTGACTTAAGTGAACGTTAGGATGACTTTATGTGAGGGAATTACATTCTAGAAGATGTTAAAAAGGAAAGGCTAGGACTTCACTGTAACAGTGAATGGACTTCACTGTACAGTGAAGTGAACTCACTGTAAAGTGAGCTATAAATTTATGAGTTTGGTTTTAATGTTATGTTTTGTGTTTTTAAATTGATTAATGATGTTATTATGATTAAAATGTTATTTGTAAAATGAAAAGATGCATATTTCCAATACAGTCCATTTTCATGATTTTATGCATAATGTCATACTTAGTACATGTGGTTGTACTAATTTCATGCTTTATTTTCTATCTATAGTTCTTAATAGGTGAAGAGATTTGTGAAGTGAAGACTTGGATATAGAAGGATCGTCCAAGAAGAAGTTGAAGTATATCCTCAATTGACTCGAGGGCATATGTCTTTTATGTTTTCTTTGAAGTATTCTAATAGACTATGTATTTCTATTTTCGTATTGAAGTATGGGCCGTGTCCCAAGTATTCTTGAGTCTTAAGATGATGAGATTGAGACTTAGTGTTTTTCCTAATTTCTACTTATATGAAAGAGTTTAAAGACTTCTATATTGTTTTACAAAAATTTTTAATTCCGCACTACTTTTCACTATGTATATGCAATGAATGATATGAAAGAGGCTTGTCTTAGAACTCCGAGAGTTCGACGACGCCGGTTACAATCCATGATTGTACTCTAACTTCTAGGGTATGGTTTTGGGATGTGACACATAACCTATTTTTATAAAGTAAGACGCCATCCTTTGTTAATGTAAAATCAAGCATCTACCCATTTTGGACCTCTCTAGTTAATTTTACAAGTTTCTCATCCAGCTTTTGTGCTTCCTTTACTTGTTCAAGAAATTGGTTTTACTTGCAAATTAGCAATAACTGAACGATTTGAATTAGATGTACAACAAATATTAATGTCTCTTAACTAAAGGAGCAATGTCAAAGGACTCAAAGAAATGCTTGTGAAAGATTTTCGACTTAAGGCATTGGCAACCACATTAGCTTTACCGAATGATAATCAATCGTGCAGTCATAATCCTTGATGAGTTCAATCCAACTACAATTGCTTATGTTAAGCTCCTTTTGAGTACCCAAGTACATGAAGCTCTTGTGATCAGTGAATATATGACATTTTTCTCCAAACAAATAATGTCACCAAAATTTTAAAGCAAACACTATAGAAGCAAGTTAAAGATAATGAGTAGGCTAATTCAATTCGTGCGGTTTAAATTTCTGAGAGGCATAAGATATTACCTTAACTTCTTGTATCAAAATGCATCCTAGACCATTGTGAGAAGCATCTCTGTACACTACATATTCTTTCCCTTCAATTGGTAGAGTAAGTATAGGCGCTTGAGTCAACAAGGATTTGAGTGTTTCAAAGCTCTTTTGACATTTTTCACCCCAAATAAACTTTACTTCCTTCTGCAAGAGTTTAGTCAAAGGGGAGACAATAATGGTGAAGCCTTTCACAAATCTTCTATAGTATCCTGCTAAGCCCAAGAAACTTCTCACTTCAGTCGGACTTTTTGGAAGTCCCATTGAACAACTGCATGTATCTTACTAGGATCCATCTTCACGCCTTCACTTGAAACAAAATATCCCAGCAAAAACACCTTATCAAGCCAAAACTCACACGTAGAAACTTTAGCATAAAGTTCATTCTCCTTCAAAATATGCAAAATAATCTGGAGGTGTTTATCATGGTCTTCACTACTTCTGGAATATATTATGATATCATCTATAAAAATAACCACAAACTGATCAAGATAAGGCTTGAATACTCGATTCATTAGATCCATAAATACCGCAGGAGCATTTGTTAATCCGAATGGCATCACAAAAAATTCATAATGACCATACCGTGTTCTAAATGCAGTTTTAGGAACATCATTATCTCTAACACATAGTTGGTGGTATCTAGAGCTTAAATTAATCTTTGAGAATGCCTTAGCACCGTTCAGTTGGTCAAATAAATCATCCATCCTTGTAATGGATATCTATTCTTTATGGTTATTCTGTATAATTGCCTATAGTCAATACAAAGCCTAAGACTGCCATCTTTCTTCATTACAAATAAAACAGGGGCTCCCCAAGGAGAAACACTAGGTCTATCCCAAAAACTTCTTGCAATTGAGATTTCAATTCTCTTAATTCTGCTGGAGCCATTCTATAAGGAGTAATGGAAATAGGGTTAGAACCCGGAATAAGCTCGATTGGAAATTCAACCTCTCTTTTCGGGGGCAATCCAGGAAGGTTCTCTGGAAAGACTTCTGGAAAATCATATACAGCAGATATGTCCTTGATACAAGGACTCTCCAACTGTGTATCAGCTATGTGAGCAAAGTATTCCCCACAACTTGACGCATCAACTTTCTTGCCAAGGCCACAGAAATAATACAAGATGTCAAAGATCTTTCATCTTGTGTGATGATATTTGAACATGTAGAATCTTTAAAAGTCACAAGCTTTGACCTATAATCTACGACTGCATGATATTTATAAAGCCAGTCCATCCCAATAATAACATCAAAATACTTGAAGGGAATTTCAATCAAATCAACAGGGAAGACTAGATTTTGAATCACGAAGGGACAATCATGATAAATTCGAATACACACAACCTTATAAGTAATGGACTTTCAACCAGCACATCAAAATTAAGTATCATGGATCTCACATTTTTAGGAAGGAAAAGTGATGAACAAATAAAGGAATGTGTAGAAACATGATCAAACAATGTAGACACACACAAGCCAAATAAGTGAAATTTACCGACAACCACGTCTTGTCCATCTTAATCATCCCTTTGCCTCATAGAATAAGCTTGTGCAGTACCCCTTTGTCCACTAGCTTGATTAGCTCCACTTGCTCCTGCTGCTTGGGTGTTTCTAGGCCTTGCACCTTTATTAGTTTGAGGAGTAGTAATAGAAGGCTTATGAACCCTTCAGTTTTCGAGGAATGAACATTATTAGGATTAGGAAAGTCCTTCACTTTATGATCAAATCACCCACAAGTAAAACATGCATCAGAGGCTCTCCTGCAAGTACCAAAATGATTCTTTCCACATTGTGGACAAGTGGGAACGCGAGGCTTGCCTTGGACATAATTTGGAGTGCTAGCTGAAGAAAAACCTAATCTTTTTTGCTTCTGTTGAGATGGCCTATTTTCACTACTAGCCTTAGAATTATCAAACTTTCTCCTTTTTGATGGACCTCCAAAATCTAGTCTAGGCTTTCGGAATATCTTTTCATTTATACTAGCTTCTTTTTTATCAAGTCGTTCCCAAGTAAAAGCAGCAACACTAACTTGCAAAATTTCTCATGTTGGAGGATCGCAACATTTTTTCTAATAGAATCATTTAAACCATCTTCGAATTTCCTTTCCTCTTTAATAATACCCCCAGCATACCGAGAGAGCTTTAGAAATTTTTGTTCATATTCAGCAATAGACATGCCTCTTTGCCTTTGTTTCAAAAACTCCTTTCTCTTTGCATCACAATAAGCCGGTGGTACATACTTCATGCAAAATTCCTTAAGAAAATCATCCCAAGTAAGAACAGTAGGTTTTACCTTGGCATTCGGAATAGTTACCCACCAATCATAAGCATACTTTTGTAATAATGAATTAGCATACTTAAATTTTGCAATGTCTGAACACTCTAACTGCTCGAACATCCTCTCCATGCTATCTAACCATTGTTCAGCATAAGTAGGATCAATCATGCCTTCAAACTCCACTCCACCCATTTTCCTCATTTTCTCAAAGTTAATCCCACTGGGATCATGCATCGATTCAGCCATGTGGTGGAAGAATTTAGCTATTTGTTGAAAAGGAGGATTCATGGATTGAGTACCATGACTCATATGAGGATGTGAACCAGATCTTACACGTTGATGGTTTCCCATTTCTGATCCGCTAGTGTGGGGAACATGCTCATTCGAGATATGTTCTCTAACCCATTGCAGTGCATGAGGTTGAGAAATACAGGCACCCGAACCTTCACGAGCAGCTTCCATAAGTCGGTTAGAAGAAGTGTCCATAACTTAATTCCTTCAAAAGGGAAGATCACACTGCATTAAGGACATGTACATGATATATGTGCACTCTACATGCAATAAGGATATGGAAAATCATTTAAGTTAACATGAACTCTAAATAGAACTTTTTCGAAAGCAAATAACTATACAATTAACTCACAACAACAATCCTAGAACCACAAACCTAGGCTATGATACCAACACTTGTAGCGCCCCTTTCCGAGAGATACTTCAACTTGACAAGAAACCTAATTTAATACTTGCGACATTTAAAAGAGATTAACCAAGGTATACTGATTTTTTTATCTAGTTGAGGGATTAGGTTCATAACGAATAATTAATTAAGGATGTGCATCTAGCCCATTTTAAAAATATATTCAGAAAAAAAAAATTATGTGGCATGGAATTTTAACTAATCACGAAAAAACCTCCCAAAATATGTTAAGAAAAAACGAAAAGCTTTTCGTGCCTATATCATCTTCACAGTTAAGGACAAAATAACAATAATGTAGCCAACTTTAGAGTACCAAAATCAGCTGGTTCATGCTTCACACAAACTTACAAAACATACAGCAAATTAGTATTTTACAAGACATAGGTTCACAAACCCCAAAAATATAATAACGTATAGTCGTACTTATATTACAACACATGGTAACATGAGCAAATCATCCCTCAAATTCTCATGTAAATATACAACACATAGAAAAGTAAAAGTACAAAGGTTTATGCAAAATATATATATATATGCCTATATGCAACTGTGATCTTGCTCTAAAGCTTTCCAAATCTCCATCTTCAATGACCAAGTTCAACTGTCCTCGCGAACATTCCCTATGATAGAAACAACTATCGCTAAGCATAAAGCTTAGTGGTGTAAAAACTATAAATCCGGCGCCCTTTGATTCATCAAGTCATCATTCTTAAGTCAAGGGCAACATAATTGAAATATAATCAGTAAATCAACTGAACAATATACAAAGAATATCAAGTTGGATAATTAAAGCTCCAAATGTCAATAACATTCATAGCACAATTTTCCAAGATGTTCAATAACAAAATTCACCCAATATATACATCATCTCTTCACACCAAACACGAGCAGAAACAAGAAGGGTCGACGCCCAGTATGAAGAAGGGTCAAAGCCTAATAATCAAGAGGACCAAGAACCATAGTAAACATGGCTTTCTTGTTCGTACTTAAAATGGACAACCCCCATACTTAAGACGAACTAAAAATCAAGAGTCAAGACGACAAATGATCCGAATCAAGAGGCATGCCAATAGTGACAATGTCACAGCCACAAGAAGGACAGAGTCAAAACAAAATTTCCAAGTGATCAAACAACTCGTACAAGTGGGCGAGTTACACAAGAGTCTATAACGTCTTAAACGACAACAACACAACAATGCAAAGTGACAAGAGGTAATCAACGTACCAATATAAACTTTCAGATATACAAGCAGGTAAAAATAGTACAAGTAAAAGTGTAAACAAAAACCTCAACGCTTTAGCAAAGAAATAGTTCAACAAGACTTCAAGAATTCACACCATAGACCAACAAATGTATAAAGGTCCTCAACTTGTTCACGAGTATATACAACCTTTAAAATACAATTAAATAACTTATTTAAGTCCTAAGATCTCAATAATGTTGAAGTAAAACAGGATAATCATCACAAGTAAGCCTAGCCTGTATAAATACGACTAAGCTCCCCAAATAGTGATTCTGTCCAACAAAAGTACTTCATGTCGCAACTTAGTTTTGAAACAGGAAACAACAAAAATGGACTTTATACCGTTCAAAAAATATGTAGGTACATCTATTAATCTTTCAAATAATCAAGAATCACCTAAAAATATGTTTTGTACAAAAAGATATAATCAAAACACTAACAGTTGTACAGATAGGATTTCTAATTCCAGAAGCCGGACAGAACTTGTCCATTGTTGCGTCCCATATTTCCAATCTATAACAGCAAAATTAGAGTTTTCCATAAACTTACGAGTTGAAGAATTACGAATTATCTTTCTAAATTATATTTACTCACTATAACCAAAGTTATATTGAACGAAATATGATTAAACTACCAAACACTATCCAGTATTAAAAGAAAGTCTTTATCAGTTACCAAGATGAAGTGTGTGTGTCGAATTCAGCCAAAAGAAGCTAGTTTTTCTCTTTATTTAGAAGAACAACAGTTTATCCAATGTTATATGTTCTTTGTCTTTAGGAAAACGAAATCAACCAAAGGAGGTGTAAAATATATAGATACAAAATGATCCTCATCACATGTACACATGTCACCAAAAGGGGCTGCCCCTTAAAATAGTTAGCTACCCAAAAAGCATACATATATACCCATTTTTTTGAACCTTATACCCACACTTCAAATATATGTGTAAATATAATTAAAAAATTATGCAAATACCCCATATAATACGTTAAACTACCATAACAATTTATGGGCTTTTCTTGAGCTTCATCGTCAATGGAGAATTCTAGAGAGGTTTCTTTTTGACAGGGAGGGGTTTTAATTTGAAGAACCAATAGGGAATGGTCTACTCACTTTTTTTTCACCTAAATACACCCAAAAATAACCAAATAAACCACATATGGTCAGTTTATCACGTGGGGTGAATTTCCCATTCACCCCATAATAAGACAGCATGCATGGCAGTTTTACACAGCCTGCATCGACGGTCTCAAACAACGCCCAGTAGGTCCATCGATGGACCGTACTGCAGGCCGTTGTTTAGAACTGAGGCTTGTCCATTGACTTTATCCTTCACCAGGCTAAGTTTTGGATGACGCCTCACCATCGATGGGGCGTAGGTCAGACTACTGACCGTCCTTTGGCTCTGTCGACTGACATTGCCAAGGCTGTTTCTCGACATCCTTTGGGTCCTCCTTGAGGGCTTCTTGCGGGACCCTTGGGGAATCATACCCGTACATTTCCAACGTAAATATAAACCTTAACAATTCAAGGACATTACACATCAGTTTCACCCTAAACAAATACTCGCAACATGTCAAAACATGTTAGGCACAATCAAGACACACATGCAAGTCTCTAGGGCAAACTTTCAAACGTCTTGGACGTTTGGCCTCTAAACTTCATGAAACTCAACATAATGCTTATAAACATTATTATTACTCATATAATGACTTCATAAGACAATTACAAACATATAAGCACATAAAAACATCTAAGGCCTCTTGGTGACTAGTCGTCCAACGTCTTCGTCTTCCCTTGACGTTTGACTTCCAAAACACTTCAAATCACTCATGCATACTGGAAAAAACTTAATTAACATGTTAAAAATATTATAGGCACATGTGGGGCTCTAGACACCCTAACTCATTTTGGGGGTCTTACATCCTAGGAGGTTGTTCTTATGTATGATGTTATGAAATGTATAATGTTGTCTTTATATGATGATATTCTTATATGTTGAAGATCTTATATGATGTTAGTTTCACTTATGAACATGCTAATGGTCTATATTGCTAAATATGATGATTGTTATTCATGATTCCATGACATGTGATGTTAGACAATACTTGTGATCCTTTGTTTCGTTTACTTGGTTAAGATAGGTTATGGGGATTTTCTTGGTCATTGCACATGTACACTTGATGTTTGGTTATGAGTAAAGGTCTTGTAAATAGTATAATGATATGAAATCTTATACATGTTGTGTTGCTATGGATTTATGTAAGAGTTGTTTTGACTATTTACTCAAGTATGTTATTATACATGTTGACTTGATTATGCTTGATGATGTTGGTCTTGTGGTAGATATGATCTTACTTTAATAAATATGTGAAAATTGGATTATATGGGTTCTTGAATGTGCATAAGGTTTTCCAAATGACTTAGCATGATTTCTAAAGAAAATGTCCTTTTCTCATGCATTCTTTCAAATATTTTATGTGCATGTTTCCATACATAGTACAAGTCGTGTACTAAGCCATTCTCTCTGTTTTCTACAATTATGTAGGTTCCGGCCATTGAGCTTCTATAAGGGACATTTGAAGATACTTTGATTCTTATTCGCCAAGTTTGGTAGGTCTTCACTTTCCAAGGACGATGCCACTATCTTGCTATTGGATAATGTTTTAGTCTTAATGATACTTTTGTTAATTCTCTTTCATTTGAAGACTAATGTTGTATATTCCTATATGTGGCTTTTGTTGTAATAATGTATGGGCTATGACAAATGTTGTACTCGTGTTAGATGGTTTAATATGAGATGTATCCTAGACTTTTTATGAATCTATATTGCTATATTATGTATGTGAAATAAAAGTAGAAGCCTATGTAGTTCTTCCTATTGCGAGGAGTCTATGTAAACTCCCTATATATATTATGTGTAAGCGAGAGGTCTAAGAAAACCTCAATGTAGAAGTAGATGAAAAGTTTTAACTTTTCAGCAATTGAACCTATGATATGTTATGAAGAATGCTAAGAGGCTAGTCTAAATCCTCTTCGGCGATGACGACGCCAGTAACGTCTGGGGGGTGCTCCACAGATCTGACAAACATGGTATCAGAGCATGAAGTTGAATATCTTTAAGATGGATGTCTCATTAAACCACGTCTGTGTAGATTCCTATTTATAATTGTGAAGCGCACCACACTTATGAATGATAGTCTATATGATTCTTAGGAAGTTCTCATTCTTCTTATAATCCTACGTCGTGCCTCTAGAGTCTACTTTATGTATGCTTTCACCTAAGCCTTTTATTGTGGTTATAGGTATGAATAATTGAAGAGCGGCTACACAAAGTGCCTAGGAAGGGATTTCTAATGCGGGGGCTTATGACAACCAAGCTCCTCCGCAAGAAAATCAAGTCCCTCCACTTGAAGAAGTTGCTATGGGTGATCAAGTCCGGTTTGCTCCTCCACCAATGGATAGATAAGGGTAGCTTTTCTCAATTTGGCCGAATCCATGACTTCACAAGCTAATGTCGTCACATTTCAAGTCCAAACCATGACGGCCCAAGTGAATCGGGAAGTTGGACCTTGTGTGCCTCATCATGCTAGCACTATGGCATCTCAATTGAGAGACTTTACTAAGATGAACCCTTATATGTTCTTTGGGTCGAGAGTGGATGAAGACCCTCAAGACTTCGTAGATGAGGTCTACAAAATCATATTTTCTATGGGACTGACTACAGGTGAAAAGAACGAGTTGGCGCCTATCATCTCAAAGATGTGGCGCAAACTTGGTACACCCAATGGAGAGATAATAGGGTGCTACGAGGTGGTCCGGTGACTTGGGAGATCTTCAAAAGGTCTTTTCTTGATCGATTCTTTCCTAGTGAGTTGAGGGAAGTTAAGGTGGAAGAATTCATCAACCTTCGTCAAGGAGGTATGAATGTACTTGACTATTCCTTGAAATTTACAAAATTGTCTAAGTATGCTCCATCCTTGGTGTCTAACCCAAGGGTTAAGATGAGTCATTTCCTTAAGGGAGTGTCTGATGACTTGGTGGAAGAATGTCGTTCGGCTATGCTTCATGACAATATGAATATCTCTCGTCTAAAGGTTCATGCTCAAAAAAAGGAAAAAGTAGGTTAAGGAGGAAGAATAGAGAGGCCAAGAGGGACAAGTCTTTTGAAAGTGGTTCTTCAAAGGGTAGGTTGGAATTTCAAGATAAGCCTAGATTCAAGAAGAGTTTCTATAATAAAGTTTCTTCTAAGTTCCCTATGGATCGTTATGATAGGGTATCTAACCGTAAGTCTCAAGAGGGAAGAGGTACTACTTCACCAAGCAAGAAGATAACTTGTGCAAAGTGTGGCAAGAAACATTGTGGTGACTGCCTAGTTTGGACTGAGAATTGCTTTCGATATGGTAAAATTGGTCAAAGGGTTATAGATTTCCCTAATGTGAAGGGTCAAGACAAGGGGAGTTGACAAACAAGTTGTTCGAATGTTGATGCTCCGAAAAAGAATCACTTTTATGCTCTCCGTTATAGGGATGAACGAGAGAGTTCTGCCGATGTGGTGACAGGTATGTTACAAGTATTATCTTTAAATGATTGTGCTTTACTATATTAGGGTTCTACTTTGTCATTTGTTACTCCTTTGATAGATAGAAAGTTTGATATTTTTCCTGATATCTTGAACGTACCTTTAATGGTGATTACCTCGATAGGTGAGTTGGTGGTTGCAAAAAAAGTATAGAAATTGTCCTATAATGTTGTCCAATAGAGTTACCGATGTTGAATTGGTATAAATTGATATGTTATATTTTGCTATCATTTTGGGATGGATTGCTTGCATGCTTGTTTTGCTTCCATTTATTGTAGGACAAGAGGTCTGAAGTTTAATTTTCCTAATGAACCCGTCATTGAGTAGAAGGGGAAGTTCTATTCCTAGAGGTCATATTATTTCTTTTCTAAAAGCTTGTAAAATAATCTCTAAAGGGTGTCTATAGCATGTTGTAAGAGTCAAAGATTTAGACTCCGAAGTTTCTCCAATTGAGTTAGTCCCCGTAGTGAGAGAATTTCCGGAGGTCTTTCCTAATGATCTTCTCGGAATCCCTCCCGAATGGGAAATTGACTTTGGTATTGACTTGCTACCGGATACAAATCCCATTTCAATTCTTCCTTATCGGATGGCTCCGGCTGAATTGAAAGAGTTGAAGGCTCAACTCAAGAATTTATTAGACAAAGGCTTCATTCAACCTAGTTTTTCCCCATGGGGTGCTCCGATTTATTTGTGAAGAAGAAAGATGGGTCTCTTAGGATGTGTATCGATTACCGGCAACTTAACAAAGTGATTATTAAGAATAAGCATCCTCTCCTATGGATTGATGACTTGTTTTATCAACTGCAAGGGGCAAGCTACTTTTCCAAAATTGACTTAAGGTCGGGATATAACCAACTTAGGGTGAAAGCTGAAGATATTCCAAAAACAGTCTTTCGAACAAGATATGGTGACTATGAGTTTAGACTGATATCTTTTTGGTTGACTAATGCCCCGATGGTGTTTATGGACCTAATGAATAGGGTGTTCCGAAACTACCTAGATGCCTTTGTGATTGTCTACATAGATGACATCTTGGTGTATTCAAAAAATGAGGGTGAACATATGGGTCATTTGAGAGTGGTTTTGCAAGTTTTGAAAGAACACTAATTATATGTGAAGTATAGCAAATGTGATTTTGGTTAAGGTCGGTGGCGTTTCTTGGTCATGTCTTCTCTAGTGAGGGTGTAGAGGTTGATCCAAAGAAAACTGAGGCGGTTAGAAATTGGCCTAGACCTTTGGCTCCAACCGATATAAAAAAATTCTTGGGTCTAGTCGGGTACTATAGGAGGTTTGGGATGGTTTTGCGTCCATCGCATCTCCTTTGACTACTTTGACCCAAAATAATGTGAAATTTGAGTGGTCGGAGGCTTGTGAAAGAAGCTGCTAAATCTTGAAAGATAGGATTACCACTGCTTCGGTGTTGACTTTACCAGAGGTCACTAAGTTTTTTGTTGTATATTGTGATGCATACCGAGTGGGATTGGTTTTTGTCCTTATGCAACACGTGAAAGTTATGGCCGATGCTCTTAGACAACTTAAGTTTCATGCGAAGAACTATCCAACTCATGATCTCGAGTTATCGGCCTTGGTGTTTTCCTTGAATATATGGAGGCATTACCTATATGGTGTTCATGTTGATGTGTATTCCGACCACAACAGTCTTCAATAAGTGTTTACCCAAAAAATATTTGAATATCTGAAAACGAAGATGGTTAGATTTGTTCAAAGATTATGACATGAGTGTTCTCTACCACCCCGGCAAGTCCTAAGTGGTTGCAGATGCTCTAAGTCATATGACCATGGGTGGTGTATGTCATGTGGAATAGGTCAAGAAAGACCTAGTAAAAGATGTCCATATGTTGGCTCGTTTTGGTGTTCGATTTGAAGATTCTCCAAATGGTGGTTTTATGGGTCATTATAATTTTGAGTCGTCTTTGGTGGTTGAGGTGAAGTCTAAGCAACACCTTCATCCATCATTGATGGAGTTAAAGGAATCGGTTCTTAGTAAGCTTAATGAGTCATTCTCCTTGGGGGGGATGGTGTTTTGAGGTAGCAAGAGAGGTTGTGTGTGCCCAATGCGGATGGTTTGAGAAATCAGATTCTAGAGGAAGCTCATAGTTCTCATATTTTATTCATACGGGTTCTACTAAGATGTATCATGACCTTTTGGTGGGTTTGCTTGAAAAATGACATAGTGGAATTTGTAGAAAAGTGTCCAAATTGCTAACAAGTGAAAGCCGAGCACCAAAAGCCGGGTGTTTTACTTCAAGAAATCCAAGTTCCTACTTTGAAGTGGGAATACATTAATATTGACTTTATAGTGGGTTTGTCTCGGACTCGAAGGCAAAATGACTCTACATGGGTTGTGGTGGATAGGATGACTAAATCTGCACACTTTATTCCTGTTAAGTCCACTTACTCGGTGGAGAATTATGCAAAAATCTATATAAATGAGATTGTGAGTCTCAATGGTATTCCGTTATCCATCATATCGGATAGGGGAGAACAATTCACATCTAGGTTTTGGAGATCATTTAAAAAAGGGATGGGTACAAGAGTAAAGTTAAGCACCACTTTTCATCTCCAAACGGATGGTCAAGCAGAGCGTACCATTCAAACTCTTGAGGATATGCTTAGAGCTTGTGTGATAGACTTCAAAGGAAATTGGGATGAGCACTTGCCTTTGGTGGAGTTCTGTTATAACAATAGTTACCATTCGCCTATAGCCATGACTCATTTTGAAGCTTTGTATGGTAGGAGGTGTAGATCTCCGATTGGATGGTTTGAAGTTGGTGAGTCTTCACTACTTGGTCATGACTTGATCTATAAGACCTTGGAGAAAGTTCATTTCATAAGGAATGGATTGCAAAAAGCCTTTAGACAGCAAAAGTCTTATGCCGATAATAGGAGAAGAGAGTTAGAATTTGAAGAAGTTGATAAAGTGTATTTGAAATGTTAACCCATGAAAGGGGTGTTGTGATTTGGAAATAAAGGGAAGTTAAGTCCTCGTTATGTGAGTCCCTATGAGATTTTGCAAAGAGTTGGCAAGGTTGTATATGAGTTGAGATTATGAGTTGAGATTACCTAGTGAACTAGCTTCTGTTCACCAGGTTTTCCATGTATCCATGCTTAAGAAGTGAATTGGTGACCCGGAGTCAATTCTTCCTATTGAAGGTGTAGGAGTGGAAGAGAATCCCTCCTATTAAGAGGTTGCGATGGAAATTCTTGATCGTCAAGTGAAGAGGTTGATGAACAAAAAGGTGGCCTCCGTAAAGGTGTTATGGAGAAACCACCTAGTTGAGTGAGCAACATGGGAGGTTGAGGCCGACATGAAATCCAGTTATCCTCATCTCTCTGCTAATTAAGGTTAGTTGTTCCTACTTATAATGAAAATAATGAATAAATTTGAATTTGACTTGTTTTGCAAAGATATGCATATTTATGGTAAAGGTTTATGCTAAAATGAATTTTATGGAAAAATGCTCTTTTTACTTGATTTGCACTTATTTGGTGTATTTTGGTATGTTTTTGCAGTTATAAAGTGATATTGAGCATGTTGATGTGTTTTGAAATGAGATTTTGGCATACGTGACTCTTTGTGTGTTCTTGAGCTATGTGGACATTGAGAAGGAAATTCCTCATGTCATGAAGTTGAGCTCTTATAAGTAGCAAATGATGTTTTGAGTTGCTATGTGTAAATGCCATGTTTTTTTGTTGGTTTGAGTTGTAACTCATGTGATTATGTATGTTTTTGGTTGGACTGCTAGTATTTTGTATATCCTTTCCCTTCAAAAGATTTTAGTGTCATTCGTGGACGAATGTTCCTAAGGGAGAGATAATGTAAATGTCACATCCGGGAAACACCCCCTAGATGTAACCCGCGTCGTCGTCCTCATTGAGGACTAAGACTAGCCTATTAGCTTACATCATTACATTCATATGTTAAAAATGCGGAAAATTTAAAACTTTGTTCTATCTATCATGAGGTTTACATAGACCACTCGCATACACATAATATATTCATATCGAGTATACATAGACCCTTCGTATAAGAAGATTACATAGTCTTCTACTTTTATTACACATATACATGTATAAGATATAACGTAGTCTTAAAACCGAATGTCTAATCTCATAACCATCTAAACAAGAGTATTACAATTAGGCATAGCCCATATATCAATACAACAAAAGCCACATATAGGCTATACAATCTTTAGTACTCAAACGAAAGAAAATGAACGTATTGTCTTTAAGACTAATTAATATCCAAAGCTAGAAAATGGCATTGTCCTCAAAGTAGTGAGGACCTACCCAACTTGGAGAATGAAAATCCAAGTCTTCCTTCAGAAGTCGTCAGTGTCACGACCCGGATTCTGGAATCCAGACCGCGACCGGCATCGTTAACCTCTCAGAGGTCGCACAGAAGCCTCTTCTTAGCTTTCATCACATTCATATAATTAAATTTGCGGAAAATTTAAATCTTTTAAAACTTAATGAAGTGTACATATACTTCATATAATCATTACATAAATTCATATACTATAAGCTGAACTTAAAAACCATCTAATGAAGAGTAAGCAATTCAAAGGAAGAATCAATATATCATAATAAGTTTGCCAAAACGGCCTTAATACAAAAGTTTTGAAAGGAAAACATCTGAAAGAAACGCTATGGACAACATCCTCTAGCTATGTCTAAACACTAGGCTATGAAGATAGACGTAGCATCCTCAAACTCGAGAGGACCTACCAAATGGTCTGCAGATCGCTGAATCCAAACCGCTGAAATGAATCTTCAATCTACTCTCTAGCTTGCACCTATAAAAATAGTAATTTTATAGGGTTAGTACACACTTGTACTAAGTATGGGTGTATGCACACATACACGTAAGGGCAATGCATGACGAAGGAAGGCTCTTCCTAACAACATGCCATTTTGGAAAGTGTAGTTACTAGACTTTCCTAATTCGTTATTTGAGATTTGTGGTGTGATTATGATGTATTTTAATGCATTCAAAACACACAACTCATTTTCTATATGAACACAAGAACTTGGAATCATGAACATAATTTTAGAACATCACAAACGAATGTTTATCATTTTGCTCCTTCCAAACCCGAGAGCTCTTTGTCCCATACTTAGTTTATTTTTTCGTTCTTTTCTTCTTTTTGTTGTCTAGTTCGATTATATACTTTGGTATTATGTTTTACTTACATGTGCAATGATTCATTGTAGTCCCATACCCACAATGAATCAAGTAAGTAATCCAAGAGACTAAGGAAATGCTTTAACTACAATTTAGGGCATGAAATCTTTGTAAGCCAATCTTTATTGGTTAAACCTATTATCCGATGTTGGCCTAATATAAGAAGTCATTATAAGCCAATCTTATTTGGCTATTGTCATTTGCCAATTATATAAGGTCATTATAAGCCAATCTTATTTGGCTTTAATCATTTTCATGACATGAGATGTCATTATTGGCTATGCCCCTTACATATAGAAAACTTTATTCTTATCAAACCTTGGCATTCATAAACTCTTGTTTTCTTAGTTCACTTTGAACTTACATCTCTTCTTCCTTCTTACTTTCTTAATGAGGTCCGTAGCATTAAGATCATGTGAAGTTACATGAAATCATGTGTCTTCCCCACACTGAAAAGAGGTGATTCACCGATCAAAGTGAATCCTAGATCATGACAGTTAACATGAAATTCAGTGTCTACCCCACACCGAAAAGAGGTGATTCACCGTCTAAAGTGAATCCATATAAAGTGTTTGCCCCACACCGAAAAGGGGTGGTCCACGGCTAAAGTGAAACCAGGAACATTCTTTTGAGAATTAACCGACATACATCATGTGATCTAAACATGAAATTCAGTATCTACCCCACACCGAAAAGAGGTGGAATCACTGGCCAAGGTGAAATCGAAACATACCTAGCTCTCTTAGGCTGAATCCACAAGCTAGTTCCCATGTTGGCTAGACATTGTTCGAAGACTAGGACATATTTGGAGACTCTTATCCACCGTGGTGGAGACTCATATCATGAGACTTACATGTGCAAGCACAAGCTCATAGCTAGTCTATCGGTGCTTTGCTCACTTTATTTTATCTTCTTATCTTTTTAGAGTTGACTCAAACGTTATGGAAGCTTGCTTCTAGATTGAGGTTTACTTACTCAATTGATGACTTGTAATCCCTTTATTTACATTGATAAAATGTGAATTTATCCTTACATAACATCTTTGGTGTTAGTGAGACTTGTCTCACACGTTCTAACACCCTTTTTCGTGAGTATCTTAACATAGTAGTCTTAGGTATAAGTGAGACTTGTCTCACTTCCTTTAACACCTCATTCTGGTCACTTTCTTAACTTAGACACTTTAATTATGTTAATACTCACTTTACTTGCTTACATTCATTTGGTAGATTCATAACATCTTTTTATGGACGTTGAGAACTTCATTCAATGAAATACTTATATTCATAGTTCATTTGGTTAGGGCATGTTGGGACTTGTTCCAATGACTGGCATACCCTTGGTTATGGATTCATTGAATTATCTTAGATGTGCTTAAGTTGTCATTTCAATACTTTGGCTATACATGGTTGGCATAAAATTAGTATTGGCCTAGAAAATTTGGAAATGACTTCATAGCTAATTTATTGGCACAAGCCAAGCATTCATTTAAATATAATTTCATGAGGTTTTCATTAGAAATTTTCATTTCATATTTTGGAAATAACATTATAAACTAATTCCATTCAACTTTTTGGGTAAACATTGTTAGCCAATTTATTGGCTTGCACCAAACATTCACTAAACATTTTTCATGAGATTATCATTATTGATCGTATCATATAACTTCATGAACACTTCAATGGATTCATTATTTCAAACCAATCAATGTTTAACAATAAGCATACTTCATGACCTAAACATCAAGACATAAACATCATGGCCGAATCTTAACATACTTCACGTTTCTGGACTTAATCAAATCGTACATTCATTATTTCGCTTAGGTAGTGTTTAATATTATACGAATCATAACTTATAGGTTCATTCAATATTTAAATGTCACGAAAACCTACATATTTAAAATAGCTAGCACCATATACCAACAACATGATCGAGAGTTCATACACATATATCTTTGTCATAGAAAACAAGGAGAATCGGGAGAAGGACGTTCAACAAGAACGATACGAAGAACCCTAGTTTCAAGATTTCATAGATTCAAGATTAGAAAATACTCCTGGAGAAAGAATTCCAGGATAGAAACCCATACCTTATGTAGATTCGAATCTAGGAATATCACCCTAATGAAATCCTTGAAAATACTTGAAAATCGCCCAAGAAAACCCTCTAGCGTTCTTACGGTTTGAGGTTTGCGTTCTACTACCGTAGCATCGTGAGTTCTCAAGATTTGATCATGAATTCTAGGTTTAGGAACTTATCTTTAATTAAACAACTTAAGACTAATTAACTTAATTAAATAACTAATTAGTTAATTAGTAAAACGCCCCTCCTAAGTTGACTAGACATAGGAAGACAATTGACTTAGCCAATTTCAACTTTGACTAAGTGTCTCAGCTGACCAGGGATTAATTTAATTTATTTGATCGATTAATTAATTAAATAAGGGACCTAAGGAAATTACTAAAACACCCCTAAGTCACTAGGACCACAACAAACAACTTTGGACCATCCTAGGTTAGGTACTAGGTTGTCCCCAAGTTAGTTAAGTTAGTTAGGTGCCACCCGAATAGGTCTTAGGTTGTCGGGTCCCTTGGCTGGTCCTTTTTTATTTGTCCTAGGTTAGCTAGTTAGTTGGTTAGGTTAGTCAGAGTGTAGTGTTTGTTAGGAATCCCGGCTGGACCCGGCCGCGCACATGCCCCTAACCGCCTAACCAAATTCGGTTAGCATGTCGCGTGGTCCCCCTCTCGGCCGGTTAGCCCATGTGCTTGCACAAGGGTCATTTCCCCAAATTCCCCAAATCTTGGATCTTGCATATGACTTGATGGGAATTGATCAATGTATTGATTGTTAGACTTGTTTTATCTATTCTAATTCATTCATGGACTGCCTAGGGTAATGTATTGTTGGGATTGGATCTATTTCTTGAAGAATTCATGATGAATCCTATTCCCCTAAACCCTAGGTTATGAATTGAAGTTAATTGGGATGGGAATGATGCAATTGACTTCATTATTGTGTTAATTACTATTTTGTGATAATATTACATTCATTTTTGGGAAGAATTGGATGGTTGATGGTAAAACCTTGGATGATGGTTTGTGAAGGAGATTGGGGTAAATCTTGTGATCTCAAACCTTTACTTTACTTAGGGTTGGTATGATGTTGAATTTAAATGTCTTGATCTACGTCTTGTCAGTTATTGGCTAAGATGTAATGATATAAGGATGGTGATGATATACCTATGTTCCTTATCATAATGTGATTATGTAAATGTGCTAACCTCACATGTGTGAATTGCAACGAAAGGACAATACTCATGCCATTCTTATTGATTTATGATTATGACTATATAAGGGGTGGACCCTATGACCTAAACTAAGTTATGATTATTAATCAAAGACCTTTCAAAAGGGACTCTAGAATAACACCGAGTGAACTAGAAGTGAGGAATGTCCCTTCCCACAAAGGGAAGGTAGGATAACTATTGTACTCATGAGATTGGATACTATAATGCATGTAGCATAAAGAGGGTCCCAACTACATCTCCTAATTCTTGAACTATGTTGCCCCCATAGGAATACTAGCTAGTGGATCCACATAGATGCTATGTTCATGTTTTGGTACTACCTTGGCAAGTAGTCCACCTTCTTTCGGTGTAGGGTTCCATGACACCGGATTCCACATTAGCTCATGTGGTCTATGTCAATTAAGGCAAGATGTTCCCAAAAGTAAAATGAAGTAACAATGTGAACTCTAAATAGGATGACTTAAGGGGTTTGGCTTAGTCTAGGTAGGGGTATGGAACTCTACCTATACATTGCACTAGTTAGCCTTGTGGGAAGTTCTAGAAGTATGTTCTTATGTGCTTATATACTTATAATTGAAAATGATATGTATATGGTAATCTTGCATGTTATTGACACTATGTGATATTAGTTTCACTTATGAACATGTGGTTGGTCTTTTTTGCTAAAGTATGATGATGTTTACTCTTAATGATATAGTATGTAAAGTGGGCATTGCTTATAGTTCTTATTGGGTTTACTTGGTTGACTGAGGTTATGGGGCCTTACTTAGTTATTGCACTAGTGGACTTAATGGGGGTTCATGAGTAATGGTCTTGCTTAGGTTATGATGTTATGAACTCTTATGCATGCTTGTTGATATTATAACTTGATGATAGAGCTGTCTTGATTATGTGCTCAATTATGTTGATAAGCAAGTTGACTTGACTAGACTTGGTATTGTTGGTCTTGTGATGTACATGGTCTTGATTTAAGGAATATGTGCTTATTGACTTGTATTGGTTCTTGATTGTGCATAAGGCTTTTTAAAGTGACTTTGCATGCTTTTGAATAAATTTCCCCTTTTAGCATGATTTCTATGTTGTATGTGCATATGATTCCATACTTAGTAGAAGTGATCTGCTAACCCCATTTCTCCCTTTTCCCCCAACATTTTAGGTTCCGATTGCTGAAGGGTTCGTGACCACTTTTGAAGGAAGGCTTGGAATCATTCTCCAAGTGTGGGTGTGTCCTCAAGTCCGAGGATGGTGCCTTGCTATTACTCTAGCCATGTTTCTTTGTTGTAGTCTAAAGACGATCATTTCATTATTCTTGTTCCAAGATATTATTGTAAGCCCTATTTGGCATTTATACATTGTGTAGGGGCTTATTCCCATGTTGATTTGACTCCGTTTAGATGGTTTAATATGAGACATCCCTTTTAAGACTATGTTATGTATTTGATATATATATATGTGCCATAAAAGTAGAAGATCATGTAATCTTCTTATACAAAGGGTCTATGTATACTTGATATGAATATATTCTGTGTAAGGTCTAAGTAAACCTCATGAAGTAGTGTATATGAAAAGTTTTATATTTTTCTACATTTTTAACCTATGAATGTAATGATGAATGATAAGAGGCTAGTCCTAGTCCTCTCCAAGGACGACGACGCCAGTTACGTCTATGGGATACTTCTTGTATGTGACAGATATTGTGTATGTGCATGTGTGAGGTGAAAGTATGTTTGCTCTAAATGATGGTATGTGGTGATGATAGACTATCAAGAGTCTCTATATATTGATAGGGTATCTTGTTAGGTAGACTTAGTTGTCCCTACTTGGTAATGAATGGTATTGAATGAATGTTTGAATGAATGTCTAGGATCGGAAGACCTAAAGTGGTGCCCTTCTAGGAAAGACTTAGATGGAACCTTGAATCTGAAAAGAAGGTTAATAATGAAGTCTTGATCGGTAGACATAAATGGTGCCCTTCTTTTGTGGAATGATATACTTAGGGATAGGTTGGCCGGAACGACATGAGACCATCTTTGAGAAAGTCATACGGCTATCCTAATTAACCTTAATCGGTAGACCCTTGTGGATAACTTCTTGGCAAAGGTATTATGGGTTGGTAGGCTGAATGATGGCTCCCTCTCTAATACACGTATGTGAATGAACTTACTCTATGAGAACCAAGGCAAAGAACTGAGTGGATATGCTTGTGGTAGTAGCTCTAGTTGAGTATGAGACTAGAGTACAGAGAAGCCCTTTATATCCCTTAACCATGTGCCAATGTGGGATGTGTCGTAGTTCTATCTTTGGAAAGTAGAACACCTTCCACGACGTGGGGTCCTTATGACATCGGATTCCCGACCTAGCTAGTATGGTATATGTCGGTTGATGCCTATTCTGATAATGTGGGATGTGCACTCTAGTATTGGATAGGTTCTATAACATGTAGGTAATTGAATATGACTCTATCTACATATGGCACGAGTATGCCTTGAAAATGCTAGGATGAGTTCCCTAGGTCTTCTAAGACCATTATGTGAAGTACCCTAAATGGTTACTTATCTCTTAAATGGTTTCAATGAATAATGTTCACATAGTCAAAGTATGTTCAATAAAAAAGCTCTTATTGTAATGACCCAAAGTACCCCCTAGGCGTTACCGGCGTCTTCATCCTCGTAGAGGCCTTACACTAGCCCTTAGCATACACATGGCATATCATAGGTAGAGGAAAATGCAAAAAATTTAAAACTTTTACATATAAAGTATAATTAGACTTCTCACATATCATATATGGATTTAACATAGACTCATCATTTATAAATTTATATAGACTTCTCATTTGGCATATTCAATTCATTTAAGTATTCCAATACTTCGTCTCACATATAACCATCTAATACAGAATTATAATGTTTGGGCATAGCCTTACACTAGTACAATATGCCACATATAGGCTTACAAAAAGTCTCAACATAAGGAATGAATAAGACTTTAGACATAGACAATACTACTAAAGCTATATATGTGGAACCATCCTTGGAACTTGAGGACTCACCAACAACTTGGAAAATGATCCAAGTCTTTCTTGCAAATGGCTTCGAACTCCTCAACGGCCCAAACCTATATTATTTGGGAAAAAGGGATGAAAATATGCTTTAATACACGCATGTACTAAGTATGACATATATGCATAAAAATCATCAATGCACGAGTAAAGGGACATTTTAGTCAAAAACATGCTTAGTATCAAATAAGCTCAACATGCACATATAGCGATATCAGAAGCCAAACCCAACATAATATCAACCCAACATGTAAGCAATTCAAGCAATACATGTGCAATGCAAAGAATATAATCCAATAATCCTATTCAAAGCTAAGTATCACACTAAGCAACCCCATTCATGCATATAACATATTCTCATATTACATGATGACATGCTTATTTCATAAAGATTACTCACAACATATCAACATAGTCATAACCAACATAATTATAAAAGAACACTACTAGAACAATCCCTTGGTATCCCACATAAGAGAAGTTCCATACCCTTCCTCATACCATGTAGAAACCCTTAAGAAAGATGTAATAAAAGTTCACACATCTTTTTAATTCATGTGCTTTTTTCATTAGGGAAATAAGTTGCAATAACCGACATGAGACCATGAGAGCTACATGGAATCCGGTGTTCTACTCCCATATGAAAAAGAGAGGGTTAACACTTGCCTAAGGTGTAACCTTTCGTACATAGCTATATAGGTGGATCCACTAAGCTAAAGTACTATGTGGGAACATATTAAGGGTCAATGAGATTGTTACTAGAAATCCTAACTTGCTAAATGTGAGGTTTCCATATCATGAGACAACACATATGTTGGGGATTCAGACTTACTAAACATGAGAAAAACATGTGGGAAGTCGGACATTCTAAACGTGAGACCCCCATCTCATTGACATGCCCTTTCGGTGCTAAGCATCTATTCTATTTAGTAACCATCTTTAGTCAACACATAGTTTCACATTAGCCTTTATGAAGTCCTTATGTAAACCTCTTATCATAATAGCTCTTAGGTGACCATAAGTGGGAACAATCCTTTTAACACATCGAAGGAGCACCCCATAGACGTAACCGGCGTCGTCGTCTCCGGAGAGGACTAAGACTAACCTCTTAGCATTCATTATTACATATCATAGGTTAAAAAGTGAGGAAAATTTAAAACTTTTCTTCTACATCTACATTATGAGGCTTACATAGACCTCTCGCTTACACAAAGTGTATACATTGGGAGTTTGCTTAGACTCCTCACATATGAAGCTTACATAGGCTTCACTTTTATGTCGCATATACAATATAGAGTCTAATAGAGATGTCTCATATAAAACCATTTAAGTCGAAGTAGAACAAATCGGGCATAGCCCTTACACAAATGTATATTGCCACTTAGGGTTTACAACAATGTCTTGAAAAATAAGAGTGAAACGAATGTCATTAGACTATAGCAAGTCACTTAGGTAGAATGAGAAAAGGCATCATCCTCGGATCTTGAGGACATACCCACACTTGGAGAAATGATCCAAGCCTTCCTTGTAAATTGGTCACGAACCCTTCAATGACCGCAACCTAAAATGTTTGGAAAAAAGGGAGAAATAGGGGTTAGCACATTACTTGTACTAAGTATGGAAACATACGCACATACAATATAGAAATCAGGCTAAAAGGGACTTTTGTTCAAAACCATGCCAAGTTACTTTGAAAAGCCTTATGCACAATCAAGAACACATATAAGACAATAATCATATACTCATTAAGACCATAGCATATCAACACAAGACCGACATCATCAAGTATAACCAAGTCAACATGTGTATATCATATTAGAACCATAGACAAAGCAACCCTATCATCATGTTATAACAATATAGCATGTTCAAGAGTTCATAATATTATAACATAAGTAAAACCCTTACTCATAAACCCTTACCAAGCTAACTAGTGCAATGACAAACTGAAGCCCCATAACCCCACTCAACCTAGTATACCAACACAAAGGATCATAAATAATGTCTAACTTCACATACATAGCATCAGCAGTGTTTATCATCATTGTTAAGAAATATAGACCATTAACATGAAGAATCAACATAAGCATGTCATTCATTTCATATGTGTATAAGAACCTAAGAACATCCCCCTAGGACTTCCCTCAAGGCCAACTGTTGCAATGTATAGGTAGAGTCCCATACCCCTACCTAGACTAAGTCAAACCCCTTAAGTCCTCCTAGTTCAAGTTCACTTTATTACTTCATTTTACTTTCAGGAACATCTTGCCTTAACCAACATAGACCACATGAGCTAATGTGGAATCTGATGTCATAAAACCCTACACCGAAAGAAGGTGGACTATTTGCCAATGTAGTACCAAACATGACCATAGCGTCTAGGTTGATCTACTAACTAGTATTCCTATGGGGGCAACATAGTTCAAGAACTAGGAGATGTACTTGGGACCCTCTTTATAACTTTGGCATTATAGTCTCCAATCTCATCAGTACAATAGTGAACCTACCTTCCCTACTTAGGAAGGGACACTCCTCACTACTACCTCACTTAGTGCTAAGCTAGAGTCCCTTTTGAAATGTCTTTCTTTATGTAACATTTCAAAAATCCAAGACGTGTTGTTAAGACAAACATAGGTGTCATGAAGTCTAGACACTGTTTTTAAGGTTAGTTTAATGAATATAGGTCATTTAGGGAGTCTAGGAACCAAAACGTCCAAGAACATCCATGACGTTCGAAAGTTGGTTCAAAGAGGTACTGTGTGCCTTGGCCTATTTGACTAGTTTTTTAGAGTCGGAAATTAATGAAATTTGGTGAAAATGTGTGGAACACGTGTTAGAGATGTTTCATGGTTGAAACGTCTTGGTACGACTCACCAAGGACTAATGGCAACACTGCCTAGGCAGTGTGCATCGACGGAGGGGGCTATGGTCCGTCTATGGACTGACGGGGCGTCGATGCCACCGTCATCCCACACTTAGCCACTTTGAGGAATCCCTCACCTTCACAAGTCTCTGAACTCATTGACGGATATGCAGGACAAGAGGGGTGTAAGCTCGTCGACTCACAGACAGCCCATCGACGGGGTTCCATCTGTGTAACATTCCAGAAAATGTACATGTCTAGTGAAGAGACTATTAGGTCTTAAGAATATGTATTGGGATACATAGGCATCCCAATGCCCAATATTGAGTTATATTGGGCATGTTAGAGAATATTGGCTTAAGGGTGTTAGCTAATTTTTGTATGTATACACAAGTAAATTAAATACACTTTGATGTTCAAATGCTTCAATCCAAGCTTTTTTAGGAATTGTACCTGCAATGAAGATCCTAAGCTAAAATTATTAATCTCTTCAATTCTTAACCTCATCGTTTACTCACATTAGGTACTAGGCATCCAAGTGTCAAGCCTAGGTACCATAGCACATGATCATTTAAAATAACCATGTAGATTAAGTCGTGCCCAAGGACATAGTGAGGATCCTTGGACAAGAAGTGAACTTTCCAGAATGCAAAGATTGAGGAAAGTGCACAGCAACACATGTGCTACCGGCCGAGAGACAAGCCCAACCGATTCGGTTAGGGCGGTTAGGGGACAGGCGTGTCAGATCAAGCCACGTGGGGCCGAGCCTCCTAACAAATTCTAGGTCCTAAATAACTAACCTAACAAGCTAACTAACCTAGGACTAACTAAAATTAACTAACTACGGTTCCCGAAATCCTAAGACCTAACCGGGTGACCCTAGCCGAGTAACTTACTAAAGAAACATCCTAGTACCTAACCTAGGATGATCCAAAGGGGTTGGTCATGGTCCTAAGGACTTAGGGGTACTTTAGTAATTACCCTTGTAACATTTGGAAAATTTCATGTCTATTGAAGAGCCCAGTAAGTCTTTAAGAACGCGTCTTGGGGTACACAGGCACCCCAATGCCCAATATTGAGAAATATTGGGCATAGTATAGAAAATTGGCTAAGGGGGTTAGGCAATTTCTATATAATACCCAAATGATCAATATATATTCCAAGCTTGTTTAGAAATTATACCTGCAATGAAGAACCTAAGCTAAAAATATTTTGTAACTATACCAACATCAAGTACTAGGCATCCAAGTGTCAAGCCTAGTACCATAGCACATAACCATTTAAAATGATCATGTAGAGTAAGCAGTGCCAAGAGACATAGTGAGGACCATTGGGACAATAAGTAAATATACCAAATGAGCCATCAAGAATACTTAGTTAGGAAAGTACAAATAACCCATGCACAAGCACATGGTAAAGTCAAATGGAAATCGGCCAAGGGGGACCATGCAACCACCCTAACCAAATTAGGTTAGGGTGGTTAGGGACAACATGTGCGGACGGGTCCCTACACGTGGGGCCAACCTACCTAACCAGTCCTATGCTCTAACTAACTGCCCTAACTAGCTAACTAACCTAGGACCAACCGAAATAAATTAATTAGTGCACCCGACAACCTAGGACTTAACCAGGTGACACTAACCTAGTAACTAGTCAAAGAGACAACCTAGTACCTAACCTAGGATGGTCCAAAGGGTTGGTTATGGTACTAAAAACTTAGGGGTACTTTATTAATTACCCTAGGTTAAATAATTAATTAATTTAGCAACTTAAGTAATTAATTTAAAAGGGCAAAACCGAAATCACAGACCAATTTCCAGATTTCGGTTAAGACAAGAAAAAAGACAACCTAGTACCTAACCTAGGATTGTCCAAAGAGTTGGTTATTGTCCTAACCACTTAGGGGAACTTTAGTAATTACCTTAGGTGACTTAATTAATTAATTTAGCAACTTAATTAATTAATCTAAAAGTCTAAAACCGAAAATACAAAGGGAAATTCCAGATTCGGTTAAGACAAGAAAAAGACAATCTAGTACCTAACCTAGGATGGTCCAAAGAGTTTGTTATGATCCTAACCACTTAAGGGTACTTTGGTAATTACCCTACACTATTTAATTAATTAATTTAGCAACTTAATTAATTAAAATAATAGGACAAAACCGAAACTACTAGGAAAGATACCAAAAATGGTCAAGTCAAGAATCTTCCAATCCTAGTCTATCTAGGAGTGACGTTTATGTAATTAACTAATTGGTCTACCTTAACTAGGTTATATAATCCAAGTAGAATTAGTTAAAATTCAGTTTATAAAGCCTTATACACGTTATTCACTCCAAGAAAACGTTACAACTAAATCAAGAGAAAAAAGTGAGAATAAGAGAAGTCGCAAACTAAACCCTAGGACGCTAGCAAGGGACGTTTCAAAGGTTTTTCGTGCAGAATTAGTATTGATCTTCGTAGATTTAATTCTACAGCAAGGTATGGGTTTTATCTCATGGAATACTTTCTCCAAGAGGCTTTTCAAATATTTTTACTTCAAGATTATCGAAACTATGGTTGTACCATTGAATTGCATGTTCATCTCCCTAGCTCTTCCAATTTCCGATTCTTGTATGATAGTAGCATTATTCTCGATGCATTGCTGGTTGTATGTGGTGTTAACTCATCTTATATGTGTGTTTAAGTGATTTGAATGTCGATTGAAATATACGTGATTAGATTCACATGCTAGGGTGTTATTTACATAAACGTTAATTGTTATAATGACTAATTGTGTTTTGAGAATGTGAATTGTTATGAGTATTCGTTGAATTGTTGATATGTTTATCATATGTGAAAAGTCAGCTTGTTTAACATGTTAAATTTCTTTAATGTATTCATGAATTGGTTGAATTAGTTAGTGATAATGTTATGACAAGTAACTGGCGAAATTCTAAATGATGCCAACAAATAGGCTAACGAATCTATATCTAAATGTATTACTCCAAAAATTCATTCTAATCTCAATTCAATATCTCATAACATAGGTTATGCCAATCAATGGGACAAGTCCCAATATACCCTATCCACAGTACTTGTAACACCATAAGTCTTACAAAGAGTCGATAACAATCATAAAGAATGATATAAGGTTAGTAAGCGACGTGAACAAGTTAAGGTGAGTAAAGAGATAACTAAGAGTTAAGTTATAAGATTGACCTAATATAGAGTGTTAGAAAGAAATGAGATGAGTCTCAATAACACTTACTCATTACGTCAATAATACTCACGTAAGAGGGTGCTAGAGTCCTTGAGACTAGTCTCACTCGCACCATGATGATAAAGTAAAGCTCCAAGATCATAATCATCAAGTAAACATAGGGATGACCAGTCATCCATGGAGAAAGTAAACCTTATAACTAGAAGCAATCTTCCATAATGTAATGAGTCAACTCTAAAAGATAAGAAGATAAAATCTGAGCTTAGCACCGATAGACTAGTAATGAGTTTGTGCCAGCACATGTAAGTCTCATTATACTAGATTGCCAGGGTCTCAGTACGTCTCCTAGTCTTTGAACTATGTCTCGCCATCATAGGGACTAGCGGGGGGGAAGCCTCCCCCCCAAGAATTTTAGGTATATTCGGTTTCACTTTGGCCGGTGATTCCACCTCTTTTTGGTGCGGGGGAGACACCAGATTTCATGTCTAGCTAACATGATCTATGTCGGCTATAGCTCATTACAAGCATTCGGTTAACCATTGCCGTGAGCCCCCCTTTACGATATGGGGAAAACATCGACCGATTCACCTTAGCCAATGAATCCCTCTTTTCGGTGTGGGGAAGACACAGAACATGGTTCACCTTAATCGGTGAATCACATCTTTTCGGTGTGGGGGAGAAACCTGATTTCATGTAGCTCGCATGATGTACTTCCGTTAAAGCTAAGAGAACTCTCTAAGAGAGGAAGAAAGAATAAAGAAGCATCTTCAAAGTGAACGATCGGGCAAGGGAATAGAATCAAAACTTCGTAGTGAACTAATTAAAGTAAGAGCTTAATAAACATTAACCATTAGTATTTGTTAGACATAACAAGTTGGGGGTAGCCAATAATGGAGCGTAAATTATGTCCCAAGAACTATATATTATGAAATAATTAAATCAGGGGGCATAGCCAATAAAGATTGACTTATTAATGTAAGTTACCCAACAAGAAAAAGAATGAAAAATCTAACTCATAGGTAGGTTGCCAATCGTGTCCTTAGTCTTGTGAATTGCTTACTCGATTCATTGTAGGCATGGGACTACAATGAATCATTACACTTGTAAGTGAAACATAAGATCAAAGGAGATCATTGAACTACACAACAAGAAGATAGAAGAAACTGAAAAATAAAGTAAGTATAGAAAGGGTGACTCTCGGCCTAGTGAGCACAAATATAAACGTGTGTCTAAGTTGTTCTAAAATTATGTTCATGATTCCGAGGTCTTATGTTCATCTAGAAAACGTGTTGTGTGCCTTAATTGCATGAGAATGTGTCATATTTACATCATAAAGCAAAGTTAACGTTTGAAGTGAACCGTAACGTGATTACAGTAACATTGGCACTTTGTTTAGGAGAGAGCTTTCCTTGTTCATGCATCATCCCTTATGTGTTATGTGCATACACCCATACTAAGCACAAGTGTATACTAACCCCATTTATTTTTGCTATTTTTATAGACGCAGGTTTTCAAGAAGATTGAAGTTCGACGAAGCGGTTTGGATTAGCGATCGCAAGACTTTGGTAGGTCCTCTTGAGTTCGAGGAGGCTACATTCTTTATTATAGCTTAGTACATTAGACATAGTTAGTTGAGTTAGTCCCTAGCATTTCAATTCAACCATTTATTTACACGTTGGAATAAGGACGATTGGCAAACTATTATTATTATGATTCATTGTTTCATTTGTTTAATCTTTAATAGATGGTTGTTTAATTTTGAGTTATTAGAATATCACTCTTATACAATACTATATGAAGTCTATGTATACTTCGCTAAGTATTAAAAAGTTTTAAATTTTCCGCAAATTTAACTGTATGATTGTGATGAAAGCTAAGAAGAGGCTTGTCTGCGACCTCTCAGAGGTTAACAACTCAGGTCGCGGTTCGGATTCAAGAATCCAGGTCGTGACAAACTTGGTATCAGAGCATGACGTTAAATTACCTAGGATCTAAAGCTCAACACAACCACGTTGCGTAGTTTCTAACTTATGGTTGTGAAGTGCACCACAATCATGAATTAGAGACTTTGTGATGATTAGGAATCTTCCCTTCTTCTACTCTTTATCGTGCTATCTAGAGCTTTGACACTTTGTGTCATTCTAAGAATCTAACTTCCTTTTTGTGTGAGAACGTAGAAGAATACACACAAGAACTAGGATGGCGAAGTGGTCTAAGGCGCCAGACTCAAGATCTGGCCTTCCCAAGAAGGGGCAATGATGGAAATGCCCAGCGTGAACGAAAGATGTGTGTTAAGTGTGGTTGTTCGCAGGGGGTGAGTTAGACATTCATGAAGATAAAGTTCTAGTATGCTAATGTGTTTTCCGAAAATCTCCTCTTTTTTTTATTATAAAAAAATGATAAGTAGTGTCATTCGAAGATGAATGTTCCTAAGGGGGGGATAATGTTACATTACGGAAAATTACATGTCTAGAGAAGAGATCAGTAAGTCTTTAAGAACACGTATTGGGGTACACAGGCGCCCCAATGCCAAATATTGAGAAATATTGGGCATAGTATAGAAATTGGCTAAGGGGGTTAGCCAATTTCTATATAATACCCAAATGAGCAATATATTCCAAGCTTGTTTAGAAATTGTACCTGCAATGAAGACCCTAAGCTAAAAATATTTTGTAACTATAGCAACATCAAGTACTAGGCATCCAAGTGTCAAGCCTAGTACCATAGCACATACCCATTTAAAATGATCATGTAGAGTAAGCAGTGCCCAAGGACATAGTGAGGATCCTTGGGACAATAAGTTAATATTCCAAATGAGCCATCAAGAATAGTTAGTTAGGAAAGTACAACCAACCCATGTGCAAGCACATGGGCAAGTCAAGTGGGAATCGGCCAAGGGGAACCATGCAATCACCCTAACTTAATTTGGTTAGGGCGGTTCGGGACAACTTGTGCGGACGGGTCCCTCCACGTGGGGCCAACCTACCTAACCAATCCTATGCTATAACTAACTTCCCTAACTAACCTAGGACCAACCGAAATAAATTAATTAGTTCACCCGACAACCTAGGAGTTAACCGGGTGACACTAACCTAGTAACTAGTCAAAGAGACAACCTAGTACCTAACCTAGGATGGTCCAAAGGGTTGGTTATGGTACTACAAACATAGGGGTACTTTATTAATTACCATAGGTTAATTAATTAATTAATTTAGAAGCTTAATTAATTAATTTAAAAGGGAAAAACCGAAATCATAAACCAATTTCCAGATTTCGGTTAAGACAAGAAAAAAGACAACCTAGTACCTAACCTAGGATTGTCCAAAGAGTTGGTTATTGTCCTAACCACATAGGGGAACTTTAGTAATTACCCTAGGTGACTTAATTAATTAACTTAGCAACTTAATTAATTAATGTAAAAGTCTAAAACCGAAAATACAAAGGGAAATTCCAGATTCGGTTAAGACAAGAAAAAGACAATCTAGTACCTAACCTAGGATGGTCCAAAGAGTTTGTTATGATCTTAACCACTTAAGGGTACTTTGGTAATTACCCTAGACTATTTAATTAATTAATTTAGCAACTTAATTAATTAAAATAATAGGACAAAACCGAAACTACTAGGAAAGATATCAAAAACGGTCAAGTCAAGAATCTTCCAATCCTAGTCAATCTAGGAGGGGCGTTTATGTAATTACCTAATTGGTCTACCTTAACAAGGTTATATAATCCAAGTAGAATTAGTTAAAATTCAGTTTATAAAGCCTTATACACGTTATTCACTCCAAGAAAACGTTACAACTAAATCAAGAGAAAAACGTGAGAACAAGAGAAGTCGCAAACTAAACCCTAGGACGCTAGCAAGGGACGTTTCAAAGTTTTTTTGTGCAAAATTCGTATTGATATTCGTAGATTTAATTCTACAGAAAGGTATGGGTTTTATCTCATAGAATCCTTTCTCAAGAAGGCTTTTCAAATGTTTTTACTTCAAGATTATCGAAACTAGGGTTGTACCGTCGAATTGCATGTTCATCTTCCTAGTTCTCCCAATTTCCGATTCTTGTATGATAGTAGTAATATTCTCGATACATTGCTGGTTGTATATGCTGTTAACGGATCTTATATGTGTGTTTAAGTGATTTGAATGTCGAGTGAAATATACGTGATTAGATTCACATGCTAGGGTGTTATTTACATAAACGTTAATTGTTATAATGCCTAATTGTGTTTTGAGAATGTGAATTGTTATGAGTATTCATTGAATTGTTGATATGTTTATCATATGTGAAAAGTCAGCTTGTTTAACATGTTAAATTACTTTAATGTATTCATGAATTGGTTGAATTAGTTAGTGATAATGTTATGACAAGTAACTGGCGAAATTCTAAATGATGCCAACAAATAGGCTAACGAATCTATATCTAAATGTATTACTCCAAAAATTCATTCTAATCTCAATTCAATATCTCATAACATAGGTTATGCCAATAAATGGGACAAGTCCCAATATACCCTATCCACAGTACTTGTAACACCATAAATCTTACAAAGAGTCGATAACAATCATAAAGAATGATATAAGGTTAGTAAGTGACGTAAACAAGTTAAGGTTAGTAAAGATATAACTAAGAGTTAAGTTATAAGATTGACCTAATATAGAGTGTTAGAAAGAAATGATACTAGTCTAAAGAATACTTAATCATTACGTCAATAATACTCACATAAGAGGGTGCAAGAGTCCGTGAGACAAGTCTCACTCGCACCATGATGATAAAGTAAAGCTCCAAGATCATAATCATCAAGTAAACATAGGGATGACCAGTCATCCATGGAGTAAGTAAACCTCATAACTAGAAGCAAGCTTCCATAATGTAATGAGTCAACTCTAAAAGATAAGAAGATAAAATCTGAGCTTAGCACCGATAGACTAGTAATGAGCTTGTGCCAGCACATGTATATTTCATGAGACGAGATCGCCAGGGTCTCAGTACGTCTCCTAGTCTTTGAACTATGTCTCTCCATCATAGGGACTAGCAGGGGGAAGCCTCCCCTCAAGAATGCTAGGTAGTTTCGGTTTCACTTTAGCCTGTGATTCCACCTCTTTTTGGTGTGGGGGAGACACCGAATTTCATGTCTAGCTAACATGATCTATGTCGGTTATAGTTCAGTACAAGCATTCGGTTCACTATTGCCGTGAGCCCCCCTTTACGATGTGGGAAAACATCGACCGATTCACCTTAGCTGCTGAATCCCCCTTTTCGGTGTGGGGAAGACACAAAACATGGTTCACCTTAATCGGTGAATCACCTCTTTTTGGTGTGGGGGAGACACTGTATTTCATGTAGCTTGCATGATCTACTTTCGTTAAAGCTAAGAGAACTCTCTAAGAGAGGAATAAAGAATAAAGAAGCATGTTCAAAGTGAACGATCGAGCAAGGGAATAGAATCATAAGTTCGTAGTGAACAAATTAAAGTAAGAGCTTATAAACATTAGTGTTTGTTAGACATAACAAGTTGGGGGTAGCCAATAATGGAGAGTAAATTATGTCCCAATAACTATATATTATGAAATAATCAAATAAGGGGGCATAGCCAATAAATATTGGATTATTAATGTAAGTTACCCAACAAGAAGAAGAATGAAAAATCTAACTCATAGGTAGGTCGCCAATCGTGTCCTTAGTCTTGTGAATTTCTTACTCGATTCATTGTAGGTATGGGACTACAATGAATCATTACACTTGTAGGTGAAACATAAGATCAAAGGAGATCATTGAAAAAAACAACAAGAAGATAGAAAAAACTGAAATAAACTAAGTATAGAAAAGGTGACTCTCGGCCTAGTGAGCAAAAATATAAACGTGTGTTTAAGTTGTTCTAAAATTATGTTCATGAGTCCAAGGTCTTATGTTCATATAGAAAACGAGTTGTGTGCCTTCATTTCATGAGAATGTGTCATATTTACATCATAAAGCAAAGTTAACGTTTTATGTGAACCGTAACGTGATTATAGTAACATTGACACTTTGTTTAGGAAAGAGCTTTCCTTGTTCATGCATCGTCCCTTATTTGTTATGTGCATACACCCATACTTAGTACAAGTGTGTACTAACCCCATATATATTTACTATTTTTATAGACGCAGGTTTTCAAGAAGATTGAAGTTCGACGAAGCGGTTTGGATTAGCGATCTCCAGACTTTGGTAGGTCCTCTTGAGTTCGAGGAAGCTACATTCATTATTCTTGGTTAGTACATTAGACATAGTTGGTGGAGTTTGTCCCTAGCATTTCAATTCAACCATTTATTCAAACGTTGTAATAAGGCCGATTGGCGAACTATTATTGTTATGATTCATCATTTCGTTTGTTTAATCTTTAATAGATGGTTGTTGAGTTTGAGCATTAGAATATCACTCTTATACGATACTATATGAAGTTTATGTATACTTCGCTAAGTATTAAAAAGTTTTGAATTTTCCTCAAATTTAACTGTATGATTGTGATGAAAGCTAAGAAGAGGCTTGTCTGCAACCTCTAAGAGGTTAACGACGCCGGTCACGGTTCGGATTCAAGAATCTGGGTCGTAACAACCCTAGGTCACTTAATTAATTAAATTAGCAACTTAATTAATTAATTTAATTCCTAGTCAAACCCGATACCCTTAGTCAAATATTCTCGTAGTTGTAGTCAATTTAGGAGGGCCGTTTGGGTAATTTAAGTGGAAGGTCTTTAGGGTAATTCATGGGACGACTATATATTGATATTAGGTCAGTTTTAGACCACAATTACACGTCCCAAATCAGAATCAAACAAAAATCTCTTAATCTCTCAAGAACGCTCTCTTTGTCCAACTCTATTGAAGAACTAGAAAAGCTTAAGGAAGAGGACGAAGG
The DNA here is from genome assembly GCA_016801875.1 of Solanum sitiens. Taxonomy (NCBI): domain Eukaryota; kingdom Viridiplantae; phylum Streptophyta; class Magnoliopsida; order Solanales; family Solanaceae; genus Solanum; species Solanum sitiens. Next base: position 2,640,613 of record JABWTJ010000053.1, read on the forward strand.
TTTCGAAGTTTCCAACAAAGATTTAGTGGATTCTTCATATATAAGGTATGTGTTTTAACTCTTGGGATTACTTTCCCCAAGAGGTCCTTTCAAGATAAGTTTTCAAGAACTTCGAATACTAGGGTTTTTACTCTACAAAATGGATTTTCTTCCTAACCCTAGATTTATGTTTTTCAATGAAAAGTAAACGTTTTCTATATCTAATTTCGCATGAATTGTTGAGTAAGTTATTGATAATGTTTGAATGTCGTGTGATACATGATCTTTATATAAGTTATGGTTTCAAATGGGTTGTTTCTAGTGTTTAATAACGTGAAAACGTTAGGGTTAGAATTTAATTTTTGACTGAACCCTTTTATGACCCGTTTACCTGTTCCTACATTGATCTTGTACATGATTTTATGAGTTGTTATTGATTATGTCATTGAGTATTTCACTAAGTATTATTATGAATATCGCATGATGAATAAGGTTCTTGGAAGCAAGAGGTAAGTCTTCTAAAATTATGATTACTCTAGATGTTTATGTTAGCCTATAAGTTATGATGCTATGTTATGAAAAGTATGTATGATGTTGCTCTGCGAATATGCTGACTATGAACATGTAAATTGTGAGATTATGATAAGAACACGAATATGCAACTTTATGATATCCCTTGTATGCTTTACATAAGGTGATTATGTTATGTTAATCTCACATAAGAAAGGTTACGATGAAAGGACAATTATCATCTAATATAAAAGAGCTCATGATCATGTAATACATGGAAATATTCTCCTATGACCTATGATAAGTTTATGATAAAACAAAACTTAAAGGTTATTTCAAGAAAAGGGACTTAAGCTAGGCACCGATGAACTAGATATGGGAAGTGTCCCTTCCCTAGCGGGAAGGTAGGTTCACAATGATTCTCATGAGATTGAGGCTGCCTTGTAATGTGGAACTATGGGTATCTAATACATCTCCTAGTTCTCTAACTATGTTGCCACCATAGGTTACTAGCAAGTGAATCCACATAAGAAAGCTAGGTAGTATTCGGTTCTACTTTGGCAGGTAGACCACCTCTTTTCGATGTGGGGAAGACACCGGATTCCATGTTTAGTTCACATTGTCTATGTAGGTTAATGACTATGTTCCCTCATGTAAAACAAAATACAAGTAAAAGAACATTGACTAGGGTGACTTGAGGAGTTTGCTTAGTATAGGTAGTGGTATGGGAAGCTACCTAGACATTGCACAAGTTGACTCTAAGGGAAGTCCTAGGAGATTGTTCTTATGTAATATGATGATATGAAAGATATATGTTTATGATATATGATGTTACTGTTACATGAATGTTGATCCTTATAATGAATATGTAATTGAGTTACAAGTTATATGAAGTAAAGCTTTACTTATGGTCTCCTATCTTATCTACTCGGTTATGTGGGGTTATGGGACTTCACATGAATATTGCACTTGTAGGTTGGGGATGGGATCATTGGTAAGTGTTTTGTATGATATGTTTATATGATTTATTGAATATGAAATGTTAACATGACTCTATGAGAATATGTCTTTGATTATGATGATGCTTTAAATGATGGAATTGTTAACTTGTACATGTTAAACGGTATGTGCATTAAAGACTTTTATATGACTTAGCATGTTTTCTAAAGAGATGATAAATGATCCTTTTTTATGCATGTACCTATGTGTTATGTGCATATACCTATACTTAGTACATGTGGCGTACTAACCCCATTACTTTATATTACAACAACTGTATTGTTCCGGCTATTGAAGTTAAGCAGGCCGAGTTGAAGAAGCTTGGAACTCTTTCTCCAAGTCATGGTAGGTCCTCACGTTCGGGATGCTATCATCTATATTCCAGCGTTATGAAGACTTAGTAGTTTTTAGATTTCCATTTATGTTCTTTGGATTGTTTTGTATTAAGGCCTATGTGGCATATTGACTATTATTGGCTAAGTCCAGATTTCACTCTTAGATGGTTTCTATATATGTGAGACAGCTTTAGAATATCGTATGTCTTTATGAATCTTAAGTATGAAGTCTAACTATACTTCATTAGTATATTACAAGTTTTTAATATTCCACAATTTTTAATGATCACATGTTATGACGAATGCTACGAGGCTTGTCTGAGACCTCTAAGAGGTTAATGACGCCGGTCTCGTACGGGATATGAAGTCGGGGTGTGACAAACTTGGTATTAGAGCATGAGGTTAAATATGGAATCTTAAACTTGGTGTCAGAGCATGAGGTTAAATATTGGAATCTTAAATTTCGTATCATAGCATGAGGTTAAATATGGAATCTTAAACATGGTATCACAGTGTCACGACCCGGATTCTGGAAACCAAATCGCAACTGGCGTCATTGACCTCTCAGAGGTCGCAGCAGCTGCAATGATATCATCAACGTCCACCTGACCAAGCATCTAATATAGTAATATTGTGTGGAATTAGTACACACTTGTACTAAGTATGGGTATATGCAGCAACACATAACGATAATGCATGAACAAGAATGGCTCTTCCTAATCAACATGCTTTCTTAGGAGGTCAAGTCTTTGGACTTGCCTAATTCGTAATAGGAAGGTCATACCATGAAAATGTCACACATCATACACACATAGGTTCACATAACATACATTTCATGTTTCACATATTATACATTTCATATCCACGAGACCTTGGAATCATGGACGTAGCATTAAGACATCTCAAGTGAGATCCCAACATATGGGACCTCAACCCGAGGGCCTTTTTTAGCAAACACAGAGTCTGCTTCATTCGTTCATTTGTACTTCACATTATTCATTTCATTCATTCGTAGGCTGATGTAAACACCAGCTATACCTAGGATGATGTTTAAGACTCTCATCGGGATCATGAAGTGCAATGACTAAGAATGCCCTAATGTCATTACTTGAGTCTGGTTTCACCTCCTGATTGTCTTGCACAAACACCTTCGGTATCATTCATTTCATTATCTTTCATACTTTGAGGAACTACAACCTTAACCGACATAGATCATGTGAACATCATGAAATCTAGTGTCTACCCCACACCAAAAAGAGTTGGAGTCACTGGCCAAAGTGAAACCATAACATGCTAGCTTTAGGGGTTCGAACCAAGCTAGTTCCCTATGTTCGCAACATAGTTCAAAGACTAGGAGATTTAGGGAGACCCATACTCATCTTGGTGGAAAGTCTCATCTCATGAGATTTATGTGAACCTCTGCCCTTCCCGAAAGAAGGCATCACCACTCATACCTAGCCTATCGGTGCTTAGTTTAAAGTTCCTATTTACATTCAACTCATACATCATCGAAGCTTGCTTCTTAGCATGAGGTAGTCATAGCTCATTAGATGATTTCTCATCTCTTCTTTACGTATTAGGTGTGAATTGTCCTTACACATACATATAGAATGTGATTGAGACTTGTCTCTTAATATTCCACACTCTCTTAGGTGAGTACTTTTAGTGACCTTTACTTAGGCTTGGTTAAGACTTGTGTCACCATTCATCTTAGCCTCTTATCATGTTGTCACCATTTTCATTAGCTTCATAGTGTAACATAATTACTCACCTCATTATGTGAATGTTCATTTCTTCATCTTGCCATTAACTTACATCATATGCCATGCACGTGGCCTTTAGTGTACCTTACACTCATGGTAGTACCCCTTTCAGGTTACTCATATTTGGCTAAGTGTTTCACGATCATATAAGGGTATATTGTGCTAGACTTATGCATCTTACACATTCGGCCAAGGGGACCCGAGTTCGATCCCTACTGGCTGCGTTTTGTTTTATTATTTGTAAGACTTATGTGCCTCACAATTTTGGTCAAGAGGACCTGTGTTCGAATCCCTTGGGCAGCATATAATTTTTTTATTATATGTGAGACTTATGTATCTCACACATTTGGCCTTGAAGCCGGGTTCGATTCCCCTCTCTCACACTATTTCATTTTCTTTTAATTCCAGGCCTCTTCTCTTAGTGTTAGGACCTAGAGGTCTCGGGTTCCACCCTCAATGGCAACATCTCTTTTTCTTCATTTGTTTTTACAAGTGGTTAACATAGACTCAGTCAATTAGTATAGGCCTTTGGTTCATTTTCTTGAATTTAGCCTAGACGTTTAGCTTAGAGTTTTACATAAACTTTTAACAAATACTTTGTCCTAAAATAATGTCCATCTACCCGTAGCACCTCTTAAGTTCTAAGGCGTCACATTTTAACCCAAGTTCGTAATTACAGTACACTCACGTATTCGTATGTATTAACCTTTGTTGTGCAATGATTTTCTTAGTTTCTATAGTGAAGCATTCGGGTTCATTAAGACCTTAGGTTAGTATTTAGTCCTTGTGAAAATTACATAAAAGTTCCTTTGTGTAATTGAGACCATGGCCGAGAGTCTTAGACTATAAAGAATCGACAGCCTAACATTTTGTTAAGGGACCATAAATTCATTTTATTATTCATGAACATCACGTTTTCTTCTTGCATGTTAAACACACAACATTATGTAACACATAATTCACATTTTCTTCAAGTAATCCGTAATAACATAATCACGGGAAAACAACATACTTGTGCACATATAACCTTCAAAATTCGGACGTACATAACAACAATATAATCAGTCTGAGAACACATATTGCACACAATCACAATCATTCCTAAAATCATCTACCAGAAGTCATACCAACGCATGCATCAATCGTTCATAGGATCTAATGACAGGGGCATGCAACGGGGCAACCTTAGTTTTTAGATTGGAATTGAACTGAGCCTTAGGGGACTCTTGGGAAAGGGAACAAGAGAGAAGAAACCTCATACCCTTTCAACGTTGACAACCAGACACTAACACGTCCTATCCCATGCACAAAACCTCTCTTCCGAGCCTTGGTTTTTGTTCACAAGTGAATTCCTCTACGTGAGTTCTTGAAGCACTTAGACGTACAATTTTTCTTTTCATTTTTGATTGATGAAGCCGAGAACTCTTTGAACTAGTAGACTTATTTTACTTTTCTATTTTTGAAGTATAAGGTAAAGATGAAAAGCGTCTGAGTAAATATAATGAATTAAGAGTGCACATTGAGTACACTCCTAGTGGAAGTCGTGCGCCTCCTTCTTGGGAATTTGTTGTTGACTTGTTCAACACAATTTAAACTATAAAATTAGATTACAATATATATGTTAAGTTACTATAATGCCCCTCCTTATTTTGTCCACTTTAATTCACTTCAATAGTTCCTTTTAATGTCTCCAACTCGGGTTGAACCTGAGTGTGGAGATCCGGTCAAACTCGGGTTTGACCACCGAGCTTTGACCCATTTTGAATAATTAACAACTTTATTTAATTAATTAAATATCAACCTAGGGTAGTTACTATACTACCCCTAGTCCCGAAATTACCTTTTTACCCCTAGAACCCTAAACACCTAGGACTAACCCTGTATGTCCGCTTAAGACTCACCCGGGTGAATCCTAGTGTTCGGGGACCTAACATGGTTGGAACCAACCCTGCCTAGCTCAACCAACTCACCAAGTTGGTTGGCTTGGCTGGTGCATAGGTCCAGGGCTCCGTTTCCACGTGCATCAAGCCGTGTGAACCCGGGATAACCTATGCATTCTAGGTGCGTTTAGGTCTCACTTAGCATAGTCGTTTTCGGGTTATTACATTATCCCCCCCTTAGGAACATTCGTCCCCGAATGAAACTACTCATCATTTAAACAAAGAGGGTGACTTTCGAAAGCTATTCCATCATGCTTAAATGTTTCTCGTTTGTGAACATTTGATTCACACTTATTTGGGTGATGCATACCATTTAAGCTTATCTAAAGATTAATACTTGAGATTGAGGAATTTCCTTTTCAATCACACTTAACTTAATGCACACAACAAATCATGCAACACATAAAACATGCCTATGCTACACAAAAACAGCAACATAAATTGCAAATATAACTTCATGCTTTAGAAAGAGAGTATCTAACCTTAGGAACATAACAAATGAGGTTAGCGGGACCTCATATCAGCCTCGGCCTCCCACGTTGCTCCATCAACAAGGTGGTTCCGACATAGGACTTTCACGGTGGCAACCTCCTTGTTCCTCAGTCGCATCACTTGACGATCTAAGATTGCGATTGGAACCTCTTCATAAGAAAGCTTCTCATCAACTCCTAACCCCTCAACAATAAGGATGGATACTGGATCACCTAGACACTTCTTAAGCATTGAAATATGAAACACTAGATGAACGGAAGCCAACTCTTGAGGTAACTTCAATTCATAGGCCATATTTCCTACTCGCTGCACAACCTCATAAGGACCTATATACCTCGGACTCAACTTAACCTTCTTACGAAACCTCAACAGCCCTTTCATAGGTGATATCTTCAAGTAGACTCGATAACCCACCTCAAACTCTAGAGCTCTCTTTCTGTTGTCTGCAGAGGATTTCTGACGACGGTAAGTAGTAGCCAATCTATCTCTCATCAATATCACCTTCTCCATAGCCTCATGTACGATCTCAGGACCAAGGATGGCAGATTCTCCTACCTCAAACCACCCAACCGGAGATCTACATCTTCAACCATATAGTGCCTCAAAAGGTGCCATCCCAATACTGGAATAGTAGCTATTATTGTAAGAGAACTCTATCAGTGGCAAGTGATCATCCCAAATCCCCTTGAAATCAATAACACATGCTCTCAACAGGTCTTCAAGGGTCTGGATGGTACTCTCTGCTTGTCCATCCGTCTGCGGATGAAAATGAATTCTAAGCTTCACCCGTGTACCCAAGCCTTTTTGGAAAGATCTCCAAAAATGAAAAGTAAACTGGGCTCCCCTATCCAAGATGATAGACAGAGGAATCCCGTGCCATCTCACTATCTCATCAATATAAAACTTGGCATAATCTTCAGCCTTGTAAATAGACTTCACAGGTATGAAGTGAGCGGACTTGGTCATTCTGTCAGCAATAACCCAAATGGAATTATGTAGTTTCCTAGTCTTTGGCAGACCAACCACAAAATCCATATTGATAGCCTACCACTTCCATGTTGGAATCTCAATCGTCTGAGTAAGACCTCCGGCTTAAGGTGTTCAGCCTTAACCTGTTGGCAGTTCAGAAACTCCTCCACGAATTTAGAGATATCTCACTTCATGCCTTTCCACCAATAGACCTCTTTAAGGTCATGATACATCTTGGTGGAACATGGATGAATATAATACCTGGAACCATGAGCTTCTGCCAAAATATTAGTCCTCAAATTATCTACATTAGGCACACATAACCTGTTTTGGTACCTGAGTACACCATCCCCTCCTAGGGAAAATTAGTAATTCAACTTACTCAATACCGAGTCCTTCAACTCCATGAGTACTGGGTCGAGATGCTGATTGGCTTTAACATCTACAACAAATGAGGATTCAGTGCTTGAGTGAATCGAAACACCCCCACTTGCTGCATCTGCCAGCCGTACACCCAATCTAGACAATTGGTGTACCTCCTTAACCATCTCCTTCTTCTATTCATCAATATGAGACATGCTGCCCATGCTCAATGGACTCAATGCATCAGCCACCACATTGGCCTTACCCGGGTGATAATAAACACTCATATCATAATTTTTGAGCAGTTCTAGACATCTCCTCTGACGAAGGTTCAACTCCCTCTGCGTAAAAACATACTGAAGACTTTTATGGTCAGTATATACATCAACATGTACACTATGTAAATAATGTCTCCAAAGTTTTAATGCAAACACCACAATAGCTTACTCAAGATCATGAGTAGTATAGTTCTTCTCGTGGATCTTCAACTATCTTGATGCATATGCAATCACTTTTCCATCCTGCATAAGAACACATCCCAAACCTACCCAGGAAGCATCACAGTACACCACATATCCTGCACCACTCCTCGGTCGGTCACAACATGACCAAGAAAGGTCACTGATCTCAACCAGAGTTCACATTTGCTGAACTTCGCATACAACTGATGTTCCCTAAGTACTTGCAATGTCTTTCTCACGTGTACCTCATGCTCTTCTTTAGACTTAGAGTATATGAGCATGTCATCTATGAATACTATGACGAAGGAATCAAGGTACTCACGAAAGACCCTATTCATAAGGTCCATAAACGCGGCTGGTGCATTAGTGAGACCGAATGACATGACCAAAAACTCATAGTGCCCATATCCAGTATGAAAAGCCGTCTTAGGGACGTCTTCTCGCCTCACTCTAAGCTGATGGTAGCCTGACCGAAGGTCTATCTTGGAAAAGAAACTTGAACCTTGGAGTTGGTCAAATAGATCGTCGATTCTGGGAAGAGGGTACTTATTTTTTATAGTGACTTTGTTGAGTTGCCGATAATCGTTGCACATTCGAAGAGTTCCATCCTTTTTCTTTACAAACATCACTGGACCACCCCATGGGGATATGCTCGTCTGGATGAAGCCCTTATAAGTAGATTATTTAACAGCAACTTCAACTCTTTGAGTTTAGATGGTGCTATCCTATATGGGGGAATAGAAATTGGCTTGGTGGTGGGATCTGAATCAACACCAAAGTCAATCTCACGTTCAGGAGGAATTCCTGGTAAATCCTTCAGAAAGACATCTAGAAACTCATTCACTATTGACACTGAGTCTATGGAAGGAACTTCTTGATCTATGTCATTGACTCTAACTAAGTGGTACAAGTACCCCTTAGCTATCATCTTGTTGGCCTTCAAGTGTGAAACAATTTGGCCGACTGGACTTGAAACCATGCCCTTCCCATTCCCGCTCTAACTCATTTGGAAACTGAAACCTCACTACCCTGTTTCGATAATCTATTATGGCATAATACTTATGGAACCAATCCATACCAAGATTATATCAAAATCGAGCATCGCTAATTCTACAAGATCAGCGTGAGTGACTCTATCAAGGATGTGAATTGGGCAATTTTTATACACTCTTTCTTCTCTAATACCGTATACTATGGGAGAACTCACTAGAATCGGCTCATGCAAGATTTCAGGAAACACATCAAACCTACTAGCTATCAAAGGAGTAACAAATGATAGAGTGGATACTGACTTCTATTTCTCTTCTCTACCTTTCAATGCATAAAACCGGTTCCTCTTAGGAGGTTCGGCTGCAGCATTTGCATTCTGCCGAGGCTGAGCACCTGCCTTGGCCTCATTTATCATTTGAGGACAATCTCAGACAATGTGTCCAGTCTTTCCACACCCGAAGCAGGTGTTAGTACCTACTAAATATTCACCCCCATGAGGACATCCACATTTCTACAAAGCTTGCTTTTTCGCTGGACGTTCCGATCATTGCACCTTCTGGGGACAGACTCGTTCACTTTGGCATTCGAATTACCTGAAGAAGCAAAATTACCTGAATGTCTCTTGAACTTTGTCCTGTTCTGGACTCCAAATGAGCTCCTACTCGAGCGAGAATCAGTATGATCCGCAGTCTTAGGCTTCTTGCTTTCCTGAACTTTTCTCTTATGGCGTCTCTCCTCCACTTGCTGAGCATGCACCATCAACCTGCCCAGATCCATGCTATCATGCAACGTGGCTGCCCGACAATCTTCCACTAGTGTCACGACCCGGATTCTAGAATCCGAATCGCAACCGACGTCGTTGACCTCTCAGAGGTCGCAGACAAGCCTCTTGTTGCATTCATTACATTCATACGGTTAATTTTAGCGGAAAATTTAAAACTTTTTATTTATAGTTGAAGTATACATAGACTTCGTATAAACGTTTATTTGTAAGGAAGTTCGTTGCTCATATATCGACCATCTAGTTATAGAAACATACAACTTAAAAGAAATAGAATCTCATGTCATAAGTAATACTTGCCAAAACGACACTATTACAAGCATCTGAATAAAATAGGAAAGTAACACTAGTGGAACATACTCCACTAGCTCAAACCTACTACTAAGCAAGAAATGTAAAGGCAGGCATCCTCGAATCAATAAGGACCTACCAAGTCCGGATGAAATCTCTGATGTCCGAACAGCTACGATGATATCTTTAACGTCCAACTGAGCCTGCACCTAAAATAGTAATATTGTATGGAATTAGGACACACTTGTACTAAGTATGGGTATATGCAGCAACACATAACGGTAATGCATGAACAATAATGGCTCTTCCTAATCAACATGCTTTCTTAGGAGGTCAAGTCTTTGGACTTGCCTAATTCGTAATAGGAAGGTCATACCATGAATATGTCACACATCATACACACATAGGTTCACATAACATACATTTCATGTTTCACATATTATACATTTCATATCCACGAGACCTTGGAATCATGGAAGTCGCATTAAGACATCTCAAGTGAGAGCCCAACATATGAGACCTCAACCCGAGGACCTTCTTTAGCAAACACAAAGTCTTCTTCATTCGTTCATTCGTACTTCACATTATTCATTTCATTCATTCATAGGCTGATGTAAACACCAAATATACCTAGGATGAAGTTTAAGACTCTCATCGGGATCATGAAGTGCAATAACTAAGAATGATCTAATGTTATTACTTCAGTCCGGTTTCACCTCCTGATTGTCTTGCACAAACACCTTTGGTATCATTCATTTTATTATCTTTCATACTTTGAGGAACTTCAACCTTAACCGACATAGATCATGTGAGCATCATGAAATCCGGTGTCTCCCCCACACCAAAAAGAGGTGGAGTTACTGGCCAAAGTGAAACCAAAACATGCTAGCTTTAGGGGTTCGAACCAAGCTAGTTCCCTATGTTGGATGCATAGTTCAAAGAGTAGGAGATTTAGGGAGAACCATACCCACCTTGGTAGACAGTCTCATCTCATGAGATTTATGTGAACCTCCGCTCTTCCCGAAAGAAGGCATCACAACTCATAGCTAGCCAATCGGTGCTTAGTTTAAAGTTCCTATTTACATTAAACTCATACATCATCGAAGCTTGCTTCTTAGCATGAGGTAGGCATAGATCATTAGATAATTTCTCATATCTTCTTTACGTATTAAGTGTGAGTTGTCCTTACACTTACATATAGAATGTGATTGAGACTTGTCTGTTAATATTCCACACTCTCTTAGGTGAGTACTTTTAGTGACATTTACTTAGTCTTGGGTAAGACTTGTCTCACCATTCATCTTAGCCTCTTATCATGTTGTCACCATTTTCATTAGATTCATAGTTTAACATAATTACTCATCTCATTACGTGAGTGTTCATTTCTTCATCTAACCATTAACTTACATTATATGCCATGCACATGTCCTTTAGTGTACCTTACACTCATGGTAGTACCCCTTTCGAGTTACTCATATTTGGCTAAGTGTTTCACGATCATATAAGGGTATATTGTGCAAGACTTATGCATCTTACACATTCGGCCAAGGGGACCTGAGTTCGATCTCTACTGACTGCATTTTCTTTTATTATTTGTAAGACTCATGTGCCTCACAATTTCAGTCAAGAGGACCCGTGTTCTAATCCCTTGGGCAGCATATAATTTTTGATTATATGTGAGACTTTTGTATCTCACACATTTGGCCTTGAAGCTGGGTTCGATTCCCCTCTCTAACACTATCTCTTTTTCCTTTAATTCCAGGCCTCTTCTCTTAGTGTTAGGACCTAGAGGTCTCTGGTTCCACCCTCAATGGCAACATCTCTTTTTCTTCATTTGTTTTTACAAGTGGTTAACAGAGACTTAGTCAATTAGTATAGGCCTTTGGTTCATTTTCATGAATTTATCCTAGACATTTAGCTTAGTGTTTTACATGAACTTTTAACCAATACTTTGTCCTAAAATAATGTCCATCTACCCGTAGCACCTCTTAAGTTCTAAGGTGTCACATTTTAACCCAAGTTCATAATTACAGTACACTCACGTGTTCGTATGTATTAACCTTTGTTGTTTTAACGCCCCAAACTGAAGTAGGTGAACTAGAGCCTCATGATTGTTTCTTGACTTGATTTTAAGTTAAACAGAGTAAGTTTAGCATTTTTAGGCAGTGTGCAAAGTTTCCAGAAGTTTGGAGGTCAAGAGACCAAGAACGTCCAAGGCATTCGAAAGATATGCCTTGAGTCGACCTTGTACGTCTAGACGAGTTTCGTCGAGTTTTATGTGGTTGTTTTGAATGAAATTCATGTGAGAGGTGTTAAACTTATAGATGAACATATTTGTGTTGGAAACGTCTGGGAAATTATCCCAAAGGACCATCGAAGGGTCCTTGTGGTACGACCCAAAACCTGGTAAGAAGGCTGTCCCAGGCAGCCTTGGCGACGGAGCAGTCGACGGCCAGTCATGGCTGTGACGCCCTGTCACAAGGTTCCGTCGTGAGGGTATTGTTCAAGGGTGTATAGGGGTCCCTTGTCAAACCACTGAAGCTTGCAATGGATGGTCAGGACGGGCCGTTGCACCCGTGATGCCCCGTCACAAGCAGGTCGTTGCAAGTCTTGTCCCTGTGCGCAGATTTTTCTGCCAAGTTAGGGGTGAACTTGTAAATTCACTCCACGTCTAAATAAGAGTTTGGACGGTTTGTTAAGGGATTTTTAGGTTATATTAAATGAGTTTAAACCCTAGACCTAGACAAGACCCCCTCACTTCTAAATTCAACTCTCTCTCTCTAAAGAAACTCTCTCAAGACTCCATTGGAAGCTAGAAGTCAAGGAAGGAAAGGAAGGCTGCCTTGGACTTGTTTTTTCATAAAAAATAGTGGATTTCCTCCTCTTAAAGGTATGGTATCCATTCTTGAATATCATTTCATTCAAGAAGCCAATTTCCAAAATGGTTTTCGAAAGGGTTTCTAAACTCAATCTTCTTCTAACTTTGATTTCTAGTATGGGTCTTCTTGTATTTAAGTTCTAATGGTTTAAATGTATTTATGTTGGTTTGAATTGATGAATTTGATGTTAAAACTCCATGAAACTCTTGTTTATGCATACTTCAACTTTTGACTTAAAAATGGGTTATGTGAGCATGATTTGAGTAAGGTATGAACTTGGATCTTCTTGTATATGTCATGTTGGTGTAGCTACTGCCCTAAGGGACTTAATATGGTGAAATGTTAATAAATTGATTATGGGTGATGATGGTTTGAATTGTTGATGAGTTGTTCTCATTGTATATTTCTTATTATGAATTGCTATTTGAGTGGTATGGTCCACCTTATGGGTGGCGGTGGTAATTGATGAGCTTGATGTTGTTTAGTATGTGTTGAGTAGGTAATCGTGAAGGTCTAATATGTTAAATGAAGATATATTGTATATGGGTCTTCTATTGTGTTTGGTGTAGCTTAAATTGCATGCTTGACCTAGTTTATGTCTAAATAAAGTGTATGATTATGAGAAGCCTGTAGAGTGTGTAACTTAATGAATCAAGGTTAAAGTATGAGTAGAACTTGATGATAATGAGATGATGCTTATATACAAGGTGTACACATGTATACACACAAGCACTTTAAAGAATGTATTATGCCAAGTTGAGCAAAAAGGGGATTTTTGAGGTGGACACACTTCGTGAGTTGAGATGTATTGTCTAGTAGAAACCTCTCCATTCCTAGTGAGCTTTGTAAGATAGACTATTATATTGAGAAATCCATGGGGAGTTATGCCTAGCACCGAGAGGATATGAAGGGGAGGTGGATTGCACTTTGTGAGTGGAGATGTTATAATCAAAAGTACCTCTTGAGATGAGTACTCCTCGTTAGTAGAGAGTGAGTTACTTATTAGCAATCTCCTTATCCCTTAACTATGTGCCCGCATAGGTGTATCTATTGGAAAAGCCATGTAAACGCTAAGAAGCATGACCTTGCACTAGGCAAGTAAGGATCCCTCATCCGGTAGGGGTAATATTGGGATTCCATGTCTAGCTCTCATGATCTTTGTCGATTAAGCTAACTCCCACAAAAGAATTGATTTGAAACTAATTATCTTGTATATTGTTGAATTTGTGTATGTATGTCGTGAAGTGCTCAATCACATTAGTTACCGAGTAGGAGCATTGAGTGGGAGTAGTAGTATGGGATGCTATTCTCACATTGCACTTGGTGTGACCTATACCTACTATGGCAGAAGAGTACCTTCATGAAATACATGTGAATGAGTACTATGGTGTAGTGTTATGGAGGATTATTTTGGAGTACTTGAGTAAATGGAATCCATTAGGAGTACTAAGTGGGAGTGGTAGTATGGGATGCTACTCTCACATTGCACTTGGTATGACCTATATTTCCATGAGTGTTTTGCGTATGTTAGCCAAGGGTGTGGATTTGATTTCTAACGAAGTAAGCCTAAGATTTGGTAGTTTTAAGGGTCGCTTTGGTGTGCTTTGAAGGGAGGTGTAATGAAAATCCCTTCTTAGCTCACCTTAGGGAGTCTTAGGATAACCTTGGGTTAGGGCAACTTCAAAGGAAAAGAGTTCATATCACTTGGACCGTGCCATTTACTGTAAGGTCTCCATTGTAAGAATCCATTATGTTCACTGTGATGCTTTATTCAATTTTCATTGTAAGTTTAGTAAGTTAATTGAAATGTTCCTTTTGATTACTCTAAGTTTTGGTAAAGTTGCCATAAAGTGGTGATTGGTTATTCTTATGTTGGTTTGTTTCTAGATTCATGAATATTACTTTAATTGCATGAAAAGTTATTTTTACTAAAATGTCCCTTTTCGTATGTTTTTGCATATGCCATACTTAGTACATTGTTGTACTAACCCTATACTTTTATATACCTTATGAGTATAGGTTGGAAGCCTTTTTGGAGGATCGGAGTTGAAGCTTGGGAATTCTATCTCTCAAGAATTGGGTATGTCTTCATATATTCGAGGACATAGTTTTATGTTTCTTAGTTTCTTTATTAAGACTTAAAAATGTATTTACTTTTATTGTAAAGGAGCCGTGTCCCTAAGATTTTTAAGTTGTGTCCTTAAGTTGGCTTGTGACGATAAGATTTCCTAGTATTTATGAAAAGACTTCTTTTATTAGTATTATCGTGAAAAGTTTTAATTCCGCACTACTTTTCATTCTTTATGTTATGAATGCTATTTAGAGGGCTTGTACGAGACCCCATGGTCAAGTACGCCCGGTCATGATTCGAAGGTTTTCCCTAACTTTTAGGGGGTGCTTTCGGATCGTGAAAGACTTGGTATCAGAGCATAAGGTTTTGGGAAATAGTTTAAGGTCTGAAAGTCTCACAAGCCACATCTTGTAGTATCTTGGTCATTGGTGTGAGTCGCGACACATCCATGGACAAGAGGCTATAGGATGCTAGAAGTTTCACTTTCTTCTCTATTCTAGTATCGTGCCTTAGAGTTGATTATATAAGGTGTCTATTCTCAACCTCTTCTTTTTGTGTTTTTAGGACATGAATACGAGAAGATCGACCTCTAAAAGAGAGGAGGGAGGTGTACCAAATGAGAGAGTCCTTCCCCATGTTGACCAAGTTACTATTGTTGGCTTAGGGGAGGAAAATGAGGAGGTTCCTCTTCAAGAACCTCAAGTGCCTCCGGAACCTCAAGGACCTCAAGTGCCTCCTATGCCTCAAGCTCCTTTTGTTGAGGGTGATATGACTAATGCGGAGTTGAGGGCTGCCCTAATGAACTTGACCCAACTCATGACGGCTCATGCTCAAGTTGTCAACAATCACTTTGTGGGCCAAGCTAACCTAGGAGATAGGCCCCAACTAAATGCTAGTACTCCCGCTTCTAGGATTCGGGATTTCATGAGGATGAACCCTCCTACTTTTCATGGCACTAAGGTGGATGAAGATCCACAAGGCTTCATAGATGAGGTTTTCAAGGTGGTAGATGCTATGGGTGTGATCCCTAGGGAGAAAGCGGAATTGGCCGCTTACCAACTTAAGGATGTTGCTCAAGTGTGGTATGAGCAATGGAGGGGTGAGAGACCCTTAGAAAGAGGACCGGTTGATTGGGAGGAATTCAAAGAGGCTTTCCTAGATAGATTCTTTCCTTTAGAGTGGAGGGAGAAGAAGATGGTTGAATTCATGAACCTCCGTCAAAGAGGAATGAGTGTACAAGAGTACTCTCTCAAATTCACCCAACTCTCTAAGTATGCCCCAAACATGGTAGACAACCCTAGGGCTAGGATGAACAAGTTTGTGATGGGAGTGTCTAGCTTGGTGGAAAAAGAGTGTCGTACGGCTATGCTTCTTAATGACATGGATATCTCTAGGCTCATGGTTTATGCGCAACAAATTGAGGAGTCCAAAATTAGAGAGATAAGGCAAGATGGTAAGAGACCTAGGTCGGATGATTCTAGTCACCAAAGGCCTAAGAAGAGGTTTTATCCCCAAGATTCTTCTATGGGAAACAAGGATAGGGCTCCAAATCAATCTTCTCAAGGTGGTGGTCATTCCTATGAAAGGGCTAGGTGCCCTACTTGTGCCAAGCAACATGGGGGTAAGTGTCTTGCCGGAACGGATGGTTGTTTTGCATGTGGTAATAGAGGCCACAAGATGAGGGACTGCCCAAACCTTAAATCAAGGGGGAGAGATGTCAATCAAGCTTCCCTAGATCCTAATGCTCCCAAGAAGAACCCTTCTTATGGGATGGGGGTTAGAAAGGATAATTAATCCGGATTGATGGTTTTGGTAAGTCTCAACTCTTGGTTATTGTTGCTTTTGTGTTATGAAATGAGTATATATGGTTTTATAGTTCCTATGATCATGTCGTCTTGATGAATTGCTTAGAGAATGAATTTTTCAAAAAAATTTGGTAAGATGGCAGTCAACTTCACTATAAAAATTTTTTTGGCACTTTGAAGAAAATTGTTTTGTCTTGAATTTTAGTTTCAATTTGTGTGAAGGCATTGTTTATGAGCATTTTTAACATTGTAGAAAGTAGTTCCTCCATAAAAGAAGATTGAGGTTGAATTTTTGACCTTGTGAAAATTGGTGAAAGTTGCCTATGTTGCTAAGTATTGAAAGTGTAAAATGATGTTCCTTGCTAGTGGATGCCTTGATTGTTAGTGTCTTGATCATTATCTAAGTGTATTATATGATGCTAAGTGAGTCCTTGTTGTTCTTAAAATTTAAGTGTCATTCGAGGACGAATGTTATTCCAAGTGGGGGAGAATATAATGCCCCAAAATGAACTAAGGTGAACTAGAGCCTCATGGTTGTTTCTTGAGTTAATTTTAAGTTAAACGGAGTTAGTTTGGTGTCCTTAGGCAGTGTGCAAAGTTTGGTTAAGTTTGGAGTTCAATAGACCAAAAACGTCCATGACGTTCGGATGGTATGCCTTAGAATGTACTTGTATGTCTTGGCGAGTTTGGATGAGTTTTATGTGTTCGTTTTACTTGAAACATGCGTAGGATGTTACTTAGACCTAGACGACTTAGTTTAGGGGTTTGACGTCCGGGTACGACCCCACCTAGGATCCACAAGTGGCCCTAGATGAAGGGCCCAAGACTTGGGCAAAGTCTGCCCATTAGTGGCTCACGACGACCATGGCGACGGTCCGTTGCACTCAGGACGGTCCGTAGATCCAGGGCGTCGCGAGTGATA
Organism: Solanum sitiens; assembly: GCA_016801875.1. NCBI lineage: Eukaryota > Viridiplantae > Streptophyta > Magnoliopsida > Solanales > Solanaceae > Solanum > Solanum sitiens. The sequence goes on from JABWTJ010000053.1 coordinate 2,658,163, forward strand.
GAGAGTGGAATTTGTACAGGCTCCAGTTGGAGCCAAGTGTTCCTCGACGGGACCCCATGATGGTCCGTGGTGAACGTGACGGTCCGTCGAGGAGGTCTCATCGACGAGGCCTGCCAGTGCACGACTTAAGGCTGCCAACTTGGGGTGTTTTATGTAAATACACCCCAAGTCTTATAAGACCCTAGGTGTATAGTTTTGGTGTTTTTAGGTTATATTGAATTAGTTTTAAACCCTAGACCTAGACAAGACCCTCTCACTTCAATATCCAACTCTCTCTTTCTCTCAAGAAAACTCTCTCAACTCTCTTGGAAGCTAGAAGTCAAGGAAGGATAGGAGGAAGGATTGGAACTTGTTTCTTCATCAAATTCGTGGGTTTATTTCTCATAAAGGTATGGTATCCATTCTTGAATACCATTCCATTCAAGAAGCCAACTTCCAAAATGGTTTTTAAAAAAAAGGGTTTTAAACTCAACTTCTTCTAAACTTTGATTTCTATTATGGGTCTTCTTGTAACTAAGTTCTAATGGTTTAAATGTATTTATCTTGGTTTGAATAGATGGTTTTGATGTTAAAACTCCATGAAACTCTTGTATATGCATACTTCAACTTTTGGCTTGAAAATGGGTTATGTGAGCATGATTTGAGTAGGGTAAGAACTTGGGTCTTCTTGTGTATGTCATGTTGGTGTAGCTACTGCCCTAAGGGCCTTCATATGGTGAAATATTGATAAATTACTTATGGGTAATGATGGTTTGATTTGTTGATGAGTTGCTCTCATTGTATAGTTCTTATTATGAATTGCTATTTGAGTGGTATGGTCCACCTTATGGGTGGCGGTGCTAATTGATGAACTTGATGTTACTTAGTATGGTTTGAGTATGTGATCTTGAAGGTCTAATATGTGAAATGAAGATATATATTTGAAATGGGTCTTGTGTTGTGTTTGATGTAGCTTGAATTGCATGTTTGACCTAGTTTATGTCTAAATGAAGTATATGATTATGAGAATTATGTAGAGTGTGTAGCTTGATGAATCAAGGTTAAAGTATGAGTAGAACTTGATGATAATGAAATGATGCTTATATGCAAGGTGTGCACATGTACACACACACTCTTTTAAGATTTGTATTATGTCAAGTTGAGCAAAAAGGGGAATCTTGAGGTTGACACACTTCGTCAGTTGAGATGTAGTGTCTAGTAGCAACCTCTCCATTCCTACTGAGCTTTCTAAGATAGAAGATTATGTTGAGAAATCCGTAGGGAGTTATGCCTAGCAACGAGAGGATATGAAGGGGAGGTGGATTGCACTTCGTGAGTTGAGATGTTGTAATCCAAAGTACCTCTTGAGATGAGTACTCCTCGTTAGTAGAGAGTGAGTTAATTAATAGCAATCTCCTTATCCCTTAACTATGTGCCCGCATAGGTGTAGCTATTGGAAAAAAGCCATGTAAACTCTAAGAAGCATGACCTTACTCTAGGCAAGTAAGGATCCCTCATCCGATAGGGGTTAATATCGGGATTCCATGTCTAGCTCTCATGGTCTTTACCAGTTAAGATAACTCCCACTAAAGAATTGATTTGAAACTAATTATCTTGTGTATTGTTGAAATTGTGTATGTATGTCGTGAAGTGCTCAATACACATTAGTTACCAAGTAGGAGCATTGAGTGGGAGTAGTAGTATGGGATGCTATTCTCACATTGCACTTGGTGTGACCTATACCTACTATGGGAGAAGAGTACCTTCATGAAATCCATGTGAATGAGTACTATGGTGTAGTGTTATGGAGGATTATTGTGGAGTACTTGAGTAAATGGAATCCATTAGGAGTACTAAGTGGGAGTGGTAGTATGGGATGCTACTCTCACATTACACTTGGTATGACCTATATTTCCATGAGTGTTTTGCATATGTTAGCCAAGGGCGTGGATTTGATTTCTAACGAAGTAAGCCTAAGATTAGGTAGTTTTAAGGGTCGCTTTGGTGTGCTTTGAAGGGAGGTGTAATGAGAGTCCCTTCTTGGCTCAACTTAGGGAGTCTTAGAATAACCTTGGGTTAGGGCAACTTCAAAGAAAAAGGGTTCATATGACTTGGACCGTGCCATTCACTGTAAGGTCTTCTTTGTAAGAATTCAAAATGTTCACTATGATGCTTTATTCAATTTTATTGCAAGTTTAGCAAAGTTAATTGAAATGTTCCTTTTGTTTAATTTAAGTTTGGTAAGATAGCCATAAAGTGTTAATTGTTGATCCTTATGTGGGTTTGCTTCTAGATTCATGAAGGTTATATTTGAATTGCATAAAAGCTATCTTTACTAAAATGTCCCTTTTTGCATGTTTTTGCATATGCCATACTTAGTACATTGTTGTACTAACCCCATACTTTTATACCTTATGAGTATAGGTTGGAAGACTTTGGAGGATCGAAGTTGAAGCTTGGGAATTCTATCTCTCAAGACTTGGGTATGTCCTCATATATTCGAGGACATAGTTTTTTTATGTTTCTTAGTTTCCTTATTAAGACTTAAAAATGTGTTTACTCTATTGTAAAGGGCCGTGTCCCTAAGATTCTAAGTCGTGTCTTTAAGTTGGCTTGTGACGATAAGATTTCCTAGTATTTATGAAAAGACTCCTTTATTTATTATTATCGTGAAAAGTTTTAATTCCGCACTACTTTTCATGCTTTATGTTATGAATGCTAGTTAGAGGGCTTGTACGAGACCCCAAAGGGGTCTAGTACGCCCGGTCATGATTCGAAGGTTTTCCCTAACCTCTAGGGGGTGCTTTCGGGTCGTGACAAGTGTCTTGCCAGAACGGATGGTTGTTTTGCGTGTGGTAATAAAGGCCACAAGATAAGGGACTGCCCAAACCTTAAATCAAGGGGGAGATATGTCAATCAAACTTCCCTAGATCCTAATGCTCCCAAGAAGAACCCTTCCTATGGGATGGGGGCTAGAAAGGATAATTAATCCGGATTGATGGTTTTGGTAAGTATCAACTCTTTGTTATTGTTGCTTTTGTGTTATGAGATGAGTTTATATGGTTTTATAGTTCATATGATCATGTCATCTTGATAAATTGCTCAAAGAGTGGAATTTTGAAAGTTTTGTATGTTTGGCAGTGTTAGAGTGAATGTTCACTGTGAAAAATTTGCAATTTGAGAAAACTTTGCCTTGCCTTAATTGAAGTTTAAATATGTGCAAAATTGTTGTATATGAGCATGTTTAATGTTGGAGAATGTAGTTCCTCCATAAAAGAAGTTTAAGGTTGAGTTTTGACTTTGTGAGTTTGGCAAAAGTTGTCTATGTTGATAAGTGTTGAAAGTGTGAAATGATGTTCTTGATAATTGATGCTTTGATTGTTGACGTTTTGATCATGATCTAAGTGAATTATATGATGCTAAGAGAGTCCTTGTTGTTCTTAAAAATTTAAGTGTCATTCGAGGACGAATGTTATTCCAAGTGGGGGAGAATATAACGCCCCAAAATGAACTGAGGTGAACTAGATCTCATGATTGTTTCTTGAGTTGATTTTAGTTAAACGGAGTTAGTTTAGTGTCCTTAGGCAGTATGCAAAGTTTCGTGAAGTTTGGAGGTCAAAAGACCAAGAACGTCCAAGGAATTCGAAAGATATGCCTTGAGTCAACCTTGTACGTCTAGACGAGTTTCGTCAAGTTTTATGTGTTCGTTTTGGATGAAATTCATGTGAGAGGTGTTAAACTTATAGAAGAACATATTTGTGTTGGAAAGGTCCGGGAAATTATCCCCAAGGACCATCGAAGGGTCCTTGAGGAAGGACCCAAAACCTGGTAAGCAGGCTGTCCCAGGCAGCCTTGGCGACGGAGAAGTCGACGGCCAGTCATGGGTGTGACACCCCGTCACAAGGTTCCGTCGTGGGGTACTTGTTCAAGGGTGTATAGGGGACCCTTGTCAAGCCACTGAAGCTTGCAACGGATGGTCAGGACGGGCCGTTGCACCCGTGATGCCCCGTCACAAGCAGGTCGTCGCAAGTTTTGTCCCTTTGCGCAGATTTTTCTGCCAAGTTAGGGGTGAACTTGAAAATTCACCCCATGTCTAAATAAGAGTTTGGACGGTTAGTTTTAAACCCTAGACCTAGACAAGACCCCCTCACTTCTAAATTCAACTCTCTCTCTAAAGAAACTATCTCAAGACTCCATTGGAAGCTAGAAGTCAAGGAAGGAAAGGAGGGATGCCTTGGACTTGTTTCTTCATAAAAATTAGTGGATTTCCTTCTCTTAAAGGTATGGTATCCATTCTTGAATATCCGTTCATTCAAGAAGCCAATTTCCAAAATGGTTTTCGAAAGGGTTTCTAAACTCAATCTTCTTCTAACTTAGATTTCTAGTATGTGTCTTCTTGTATTTAAGTTCTAATGGTTTAAATGTATTTATCTTGGTTTGAATTGATGATTTGGATGTTAAAACTCCATGAAACACTTGTTTATGCATACTTCAACTTTTGACTTAAAAATGGGTTATGTGAGCATGATTTAAGTAAGGTATGAACTTGGGTCTTCTTGTGTATGTCATGTTGGTGTAGCTACTGCCCTAAGGGACTTAATATGGTGAAATGTTGATAAATTGATTATGGGTGATGATGGTTTGAATTGTTGATGAGTTTTTCTCATTGTATATTTCTTATTATGAATTGCTATTTGAGTGGTATGGTCCACCTTAAGGGTGGCGGTGCTAATTGATGAGCTTGATGTTGTTTAGTATGTGTTGAGTAGGTAATCTTGAAGGTCTAATATGTTAAATGAAGATATATTGTATATGGGTCTTCTATTGTGTTTGGTGTAGCTTAAATTGCATGCTTGACCTAGTTTATGTTTAAATAAAGTATATGATTATAAGAAGCATGTAGAGTGTGTAACTTAATGAATCAAGATTAAAGTATGAGTAGAACTTGATGATAATGAGATGATGTTTATATGCAAGGTGTACACATGTATACACACACGCATTTTAAAGAATGTATTATGCCAAGTTGAGCAAAAAGGGGAATCTTGAGGTGGACACACTTCGTGAGTTGAGATGTATTGTCTAGTAGAAACCTCTCTATTCCTAGTGAGCTTTCTAAGATAGATTATTATGTTGAGAAATCCATGGGGAGTTATGCCTAGCACCGAGAGGATATGAAGGGGAGGTGGATTGCACTTCGTGAGTGGAGATGTTGTAATCCAAAGTACCTCTTGAGATGAGTACTCCTCGTTAGTAGAGAGTGAGTTACTTAGTAGCAATCTTCTTATCACTTAACTATGTGCCCTCATAGGTGTAGCTATTGGAAAAGCCATGTAAATGCTAAGAAGCATGACCTTACACTAGGCAAGTAAGGATCCCTCATCCGGTAGGGGTTAATATAGGGATTCCATGTCTACCTCTCATGGTCTTTGTCGGTTAAGCTAACTCCCACAAAAGAATTGATTTTAAACTAATTATCTTGTATATTGTTGAATTTGTGTATGTATGTCGTGAATTGCTCAATCCACATTAGTTACCGAGTAGGATCATTGAGTGGGAGTAGTAGTATGGGATGCTATTCTCACATTGCACTTGGTGTGACCTATACCTACTATGGGAGAAGAGTACCTTCATGAAATCCGTGTGAATGAGTACTATGGTGTAGTGTTATGGAGGATTATTGTGGAGTACTTGAGTAAATGGAATCCATTAGGAGTACTAAGTGGGAGTGGTAGTATGGGATGCTACTCTCACATTGCACTTGGTATGACCTATATTTCCATGAGTGTTTTGCATATGTTAGCCAAGGGCGTGGATTTTATTTCCAACGAAGTAAGCCTAAGATTTGGTAGTTTTAAGGGTCGCTTTGGTGTGCTTTTAAGGGAGGTGTAATGAAAATCCCTTCTTAGCTCACCTTAGGGAGTCTTAGGATAACCTTGGATTAGGGCAACTTCAAAGGAAAAGAGTTCATATGACTTGGACCGTGCCATTCACTGTAAGGTCTCCATTGTAAGAATCCATTATGTTCACTGTGATGCTTTATTCAATTTTCATTGTAAGTTTAGTAAGTTCATTGAAATGTTCCTTTTGATTACTCTAAGTTTTGGTAAAGTTGCCATAAAGTGTTGATTGTCGATTCTTATGTTGGTTTGTTTCTAGATTCATGAATATTGCTTTAATTGCAGAAAAGTTATTTTTACTAAAATGTCCCTTTTCGTATGTTTTTGCATATGCCATACTTAGTACATTGTTGTACTAACCCCATACATTTATATACCTTATGAGTATAGGTTGGAAGCCTTTTTGGAGGATCGGAGTTGAAGCTTGGGAATTCTATCTCTCAAGAATTGGGTATGTCCTCATATATTCGAGGACATAGTTTTATGTTTCTTAGTTTCTTTATTAAGACTTAAAAATGTAATTACTTTTTTGTAAAGGGGCCCTGTCCCTAAGATTTTTAAGTTGTGTCCTTAAGTTGGCTTGTGACGATAAGATTTCCTAGTATTTATGAAAAGACTTCTTTTATTATTATTATCGTGAAAAGTTTTAATTCCGCACTACTTTTCATGCTTTATGTTATGAATGCTAGTTAGAGGGCTTGTACGAGACACCAAAGGGGTCAAGTACGCCCAGTCATGATTCGAAGGTTTTCCCTAACTTTTAAGGGATGCTTTCGGGTCATGATAGTTGTGCAACGATTTCCTTAGTTTCTATGGTGAAGCATTCGGGTTCAATAAGACCTATGATTAGTATTTAGTCCTTGTGAAAATTACATAAAAGTTCCTTCGTGTAATTGAGACCATGGGAAAGATTCTTAGACTCCAAAGAATCGGCAGCCTAACATATTTTAAGGGACCATAACTTCATTTTCTTATTCATGAACATCACGTTTTCTTCTTGCATGTGAAACACACAACATTATGTAACACATAATTCACATTTTCTTCAAGTAATCCGTAACAACATAATCACGAGAAAACAACATACTTGTGCACATATAACCTTCAACATTCGGACGTACATAGTAACGTCATACTCAGTCCGAGAACACACATTGCACACAATCACAATCATTCCTAAAATCATCTACCAGAAGTCATACAAACGCATGCATCAATCGTTCATAGGATCGAATGACAGAGGCATGCAACGGGGACAACCATAGTTCTTAGATTGGAATTGAACTGAGCCTTATGGGACCCTTGGGAAAGGGACCAAGAGAGATGAAAACCCATACATTTTAAATGTTGACAACCAGACACTAACACGTCCTAACCCACGCACAAAACCTCTCTTCCGAGCCTTGGTTTTTGTTCACAAGTGAATTCCTCTACGTGAGTTCTTGAAGAACTTAGGCGTACAATTTTTCTTTTTGTTTTTGATTGATAAAGCCGAGAACTCTTTGAACTAGTAGAATTATTTTACTTTTCTATTTTTGAAGTGTGAGGTAAAGCTGAATAGCGTTTGAGGATATATAATGAATTAAGAGTGCACGTTGAGTACACACCTAGTGGAAGTCCTGCGCGTCCTTCTTGGAAATTTGTTTTTGACTTGGTCAACACAATTTACACTATAAAATCAGATTATAATCTATATGTTAAGTTAATATAATGCCCCTCCTTTTTTTGTCCAATTTTATTCACTTAAATCTTTCCTTTTAATGTCTCCAACTCGGGTTGAACCTGAGTGTGGAGATCTTGTCAAACTTGGGTTTGACCACAGAGCTTTGACCCATTTTGACTCTTTAAAAACTTTATTTAATTAATTAAATCTCAACCTAGGGTAGTTACTATACTACCCCTAGCCCCGAAATTATCTTTTTACCCCTAGAACCATTAACACCTAGGACTAACCTTCTAAGTCCGCTTAAGACTCACCCGGGTGAATCCTAGTGTTCGGGGACCTAACATGGTTGGAACCAACCCTGCCTAGCTCAACCAACTCACCAAGTTGGTTGGCTTGGCTGGTGCATAGGTCTTGGGGTCCGGTTCCACGCGCATCAAGCCGTGTGAACCCGGTCTAACATATGCATTCTAGGTGCATTTAGGTCCTACTTAGCATAGTTATTTTTTGGTTATTACATTATCCCCCCCTTAGGAACATTCGTCACCGAATGACACTATTCATCATATAAACAAAGAGGGTGATTTTCTAAAGCTACTTCATCATGCTTAAACGTTTCTCGTTTGTGAAAATTTGATTCACACTTATTTGGGTGATTCATACCATTTAAGCTTATCTAATGCTTCATACTTGAGATTGAGGAATTTCCTTTTCAATCATACTTAACTTAATGCACACCAAAAATCATGCAACAAAGAAAACATGCCTATGCTACACAAAAACTACAACATAAATTGCAAACATAACTTCATGCTTTAGGAAGAGAGTATCTAACCTTAGGAACTGAAAAAATGAGGATAGTGAGACCTCATATCAGCCTCGGTCTCCCACGTTGCTCCCTCAACAAGGTGATTCTGCCATAGGACTTTCACAGTTGGCAACCTCCTTGTTCCTCAGTCGCTTCACTTGACGATCTAAGATTGCGATTGGAACCTCTTCATAAGAAAGCTTGTCATCAACTCCTAACCCCTCAACAAGAAGGATGGATGCTGGATCGCCTAGACACTTCTTAAGCATTGAAATGTGAAACACTGGATGAACGAAAGGCAACTCTTGAGGTAACTTCAATTCGTAGGCCACATTTCCTACTCGCTGCAAGACCTCATAAGGACCTATATACCTCGGACTCAACTTACCCTTCTTACCAAACCTCATCACCCCTTTCATAGGTGATATCTTCAAGTAGACTCGATCACCCACTTCAAACTCTAGAGCTCTCTTTCTGTTGTCTGCATAGGATTTCTCACGACTGTATGCAGTAGCCAATCTATCTCTGATCAATCTCACCTTCTCCAAAGCCTCATGTACGATCTCAGGACCAAGGATGGCAGATTCTCCTACCTCAAACCACCCAATCGGAGATCTACATCTAGTACTATATAGTGCCTCAAAAGGTGCCATCCCAATATTGGAATGGTAGCTATTATTGTAGGAGAACTCTATAAGCGGAAAGTGATCATCCCAATTCCCCGTTGAAGTCAATAACACATGCTGTCAACATGTCTTCAAGGGTCTGGATGGTACGCTCTGCTTGTCCATCCATCTCCGGATGAAAAGCAGTACTAAGCTTCACCTGTGTACCCAAGCCTTTTTGGAAAGATCTCCAAAAATGAGAAGTAAATAGGGCACCCCTAAACGAGATGATAGACAGAAGAATCCCGTGCCATCTCACTATCTCATCAATATAAAGCTTGGCATAATCTTCAGCCTTGTAAATAGACTTCACAGGTATGAAGTGAGCTGACTTGGTCATTCTGTCTACAATAACCCAAATAGAATCATGTAGTTTCCTAGTCTTTGGAACACCAACCACAAAGTCCATATTGATAGCCTCGCACTTCCATTTTGGAATCTCAATCGTCTGAGTGAGACCCCCAGGCTTAAGGTGTTCTGCCTTAACCTGTTGGTAATTCGGACACTCCTCCACGAATTTAGAGATATCTCTCTTCATGCCTTCCCACCAATAGACCTCTTTAAGGTCATGATACATCTTGGTGGCACCTGGATGAATGGAATACTTGGAACCATGAGCTTCTGCCAAAATATTAGTCCTCAAATTATCAACATTAGGCACACATAACATGTTTTGGTACCTGAGTACACCATCCCCTCCTAGGGAAAACAATTCATTCAACTTACTCAATACCGAGTCCTTCAACTCCATGAGTATTGGTTGACATGCTGATTGGCTTTAACATCTACAACAAATGAGGATTCAAAGCTTGAGTGAACCAAAATACCCCCAGTTGCTGCATCTGCCAGCCGTACACCTAATCTAGCCAATTGGTGTACCTCCTTAACCAGCTCCTTCTTCTCTTCATCAATATGAGACATGCTGCCCATGCTCAATTGACTCAACGCATCAGCCACCACATTGGCCTTACCCGGGTGATAATAAACACTCATAGCATAATGTTTGAGCAGTTCTAGCCATCTCCTCTGACGAAGGTTCAACTCTCTCTGCGTAAAAACATACTGAAGACTTTTATGGTCAGTATATACATCAACATGTACACCATATAAATAATGTCTCCAATGTTTTAATACAAGTACCACTGCAGCTAACTCAAGATCATGAGTAGTATAGTTCTTCTCGTGGATATTCAACTTTCTCAATGCATATGCAATCACTTTGCCATCCTGCATAAGAACACATCCCAAACCTACCGAGGAAGCATCACAGTACACCACATATCCTGCACCACTCCTCGGCAACGTGAGAACTAGGGCAGAAGTGAGTCGGTCTTTGAGCTCTTGGAAGCTCTTCTCACATTTATCAGACCACTCAAACTTTACCTTCTTCTTCTTTAAGGCTGTCAGTGGAGCCGCAATAGTGGAAAAGCCTTCCACTAACCTACAATAATAATTGGCTAAGCTCGAAAAACTCCAAATATTTGTAGGATTAAGGGGTCTCGGCTAATTCTTCACCACCTTAACCTTCTTAGGATCAACTTCAACACCTTGGTCGGTCACAACATGACCAATAAAGGTCACTGATCTCAACCAGAATTCACATTTGCTGAACTTCGCATACAACTGATGTTCCCTGAGTACTTGCAATGTCTTTCTTAAGTGTACCTCATGCTCTTGCTTAGACTTAGAGTATATGAGAATGTCATCTATAAATACTATGATGAAGGAATCAAGGTACTCACGGAAAACCCTATTCATAAGGTCCATAAACGCGGCTGGTGCGTTAGTGAGACCAAATGACATGGCCAGAACCTCATAGTGCCCATATCTAGTACGAAAATCCGTCTTAGGGACGTCTTCTCGCCTCACTCTAAGCTGATGGTAGCCTAACCGAAGGTCTATCTTGGAAAAGAAACTTGAATCTTGGAGTTGGTCAAACAGATCATCGATTCTAGGAAGAGGGTACTTATTCTTTATAGTGATTTTGTTGAGTTGCCAATAATCGATGCACATTCTAAGGGTTCCATCCTTTTTCTTTACAAACAACACTGGAGCACCCCATGGGGATATGCTCGGCTGGATGAAGCCCTTATCAAGTAGATCTTTTAGCTGCAACTTCAACTAATAGAGTTCAGCTGGTGCCATCCTCTATGTGGCAATAGAAATTGGCTTGGTGTTGGGATCTAAATCAACACCAAAGTCAATCTCACATTCAGAAGGAATTCCTGGTAAATCCTCCAGAAAGACATCTGGAAACTCATTCACTATTGACACTGAGTCTATGGAAGGAACTTCCTTATCTAAGTCATTGACTCTAACTAAGTCGTACAAGTACCCCTTAGCTATCATATTGTTGGCCTTTGGTATCATTCATTTCATTATCTTTCATAGTTTTGAGGAAATTCTACCTTAACCGACATAGATCATGTGAACATCATGAAATCCGGTGTCTCCCCCACACCGAAAAGAGGTGGAGTCACTGGCCAAAGTGAAACCAAAACATTCTAGCTTTAGGGGTTCGAACAAAGCTAGTTCCCTATGTTGGCAGCATAGTTCAAAGACTAGGAGATTTAGGGAGACCCATACCCACCTTGGTGGACAGTCTCATCTCATGAGATTTGAACCTCCGCTCTTCCCGAAAGAAGGCATCACAACTCATAGCTATCCTATCGGTGCTTAGTTTAAAGTTCCTATTTACATTAAACTCATACATCATCGAAGCTTACTTCTTAGCATGAGGTAGTCATATCTCATTAGATGATTTCTCATCTCTTCTTTACGTATTAAGTGTGAGTTGTCCTTACACTTACATATAGAATGTGATTGAGACTTGTCTCTTAATATTTAACACTCTCTTAGGTGAGTACTTTTAGTGACGTTTACTTAGGCTTGGGTAAGACTTGTCTCACCATTCATCTTAGCCTCTTATCATGTTGTCACCATTTTCATTAGCTTCATAGTTTAACATAATTACTTATCTCATTACGTGAATGTTCATTTCTTCATCTTGCCATTAACTTACATCATATGCCATGCACATGGACTTTAGTGTACCTTACACTCATGGTAGTACCCCTTTCGGGTTACTCATATTTGGCTAAGTGTTTCACGATCATATAAGGATATATTGTGCAAGACTTATGCATCTTACACATTCGGCCAAGGGGACTCTTGGGAAAGGGACCAAGAAAGGAGAAAACCCATACCTTTTCAACGTTGACAACCAGGCACTAACACGTCCTAACCCACGCATAAAACCTCTCTTCCGAGCCTTGGTTTTTGTTCACAAGTGAATTCCTTTACGTGAGTTCTTGAAGCACTTAGGCGTACAAGTTTTCTTTTCGTTTTTGATTGATGAAGCTGAGAACTCTTTGAACTAGCAGACTTATTTTACTTTTCTATTTTTGAAGTGTAAGGTAAAGCTGAAGAGAGTTTGAGGATATATAATGAATTTAGAGTGCACGTTGAGTACACTCCTAGTGGAAGTCGTACGCCTCCTTCTTGGGAATTTGTTGTTGACTTGTTCAACACAATTTAAACTATAAAATCAGATTATAATCTATATGTTAAGTTAATATAATGCCCCTCCTTATTTTGTCCAATTTAATTCACTTAAATCGTTCCTTTTAATGTCTCCAACTCGGGTTGAACCCGAGTGTGGAGATCCGGTCAAACTAGGGTTTGACCACCGAGCTTTGACCCATTTTGACTAATTAAAAACTTTATTTAATTAATTAAATATCAACAAAGGGTAGTTACTATACTACCCCTATCCCTGAAATTACCTTTTTACCCCTAGAACCCTTAACACCTAGGACTAACCCTCTAAGTCCGGTTAAGACTCACCCGGGTGAATCCTAGTGTTAAGGGACCTAACATGGCTGGAACTAACCCTGCCTAGCTCAACCAACTCACCAAGTTGGTTGGCTGGGCTGGTGCATAGGTCCAGGGGTCCGGTTCCACGCGCATCAAACCGTGTGAACCCGGGCTAACCTATGCGTTCTAGGTGCATTTATGTCCTACTTAGCATAGTCGTTTTTGAGTTATTACAACTAGATCCTCCGACACTCTAGTCACAAGCCTGCTCATTTCATCCCTGCTATTTTCCACCAGAGAAGAAGCATACTTTGAGAGTTTAACGAATTTCAAGGAATACTCCTTGACTGACATACCTCTTGTCTCAGGTTGATGAACTCTTCAACCTTAGCTTCTCGTTGCTCTCTAGGGAAGAATCTCTCCAGAAAGGCAGTCTTGAGCACATCCTAAGTGATGGGAACATCTCCACGTGCTCAGCTATCAGTCCACATCCGGTACCAAATCTGTGCCACATCCTTGAGTTGATATGCAGTTAACTCAACCTTCGCCTCCTCATCTACTCCCATGGCACAAAGGATCTTGTAGATCTAATCCACGAACTCCTGCAGATCCTCATTGGTCTTGGATCCGTAGTAAACCGGGGGGTTCATTATGGTGAAGTCTCTAAGCATGCTAGCCATGGTGCTAGCATGAGGGTTCTCTCTTGGAGCACCCTCTCTCGCGGCTTGAGCCGTGATGGCTTGAGCCTAAGTAGTGATGGCATGTGCCATCTTCAGCAAAGCATTCCTCACTTCACCATCTGTCATTCCAGCTGTATTGACAAGCACTTGATCAGCAACAATTTGGGCTTGAGGAGGAACTTGATTTCCTCCAACAGCTGCCTCACCTACCCTCTTGCCTGCATTTCTTCTTGTATTCATTATCTACACGTAGATACAAGAAGAGAGTTATATTCTTAATGACACTATTATGTCACAATTCCACATAACACGATAAAGAGTACAAGAAGGGAAAATTTTCTAAGCATTATGCAGTCTCTAATTCATGATAGTGGTGAACTTCACTACCATAACTTAGAAAATACCTAACGTGGTTTATATGAGCCTGATGTCTTGGATGTTTAACCTGATACTCTGATACCAAGTTTGTCACAACCCGAATTTTGGAATCCGAATCACAACCGGCGTCGTTTACCTCTCAGAGGTCGCAGACAAGCCTCTTCTTGCATTCATCACATTCATACAGTTAATTTTAGCAGAAAAGTTAAAACTTTTTGTTTATAGTTGAAGTATACATAGATTTCATATAAACGTGTGTTTGTAAAGAAGTTCATTGCTCATATATCGACCATCTAGTTATAGAAACATACAACTTGAAAGATATAGAATCTCATGTCATATGTAATACTTGCAAAAACAGCACTATTACAAGCGTCTGAATAAAATAGGAAAGTAACACTAGTGGAACATACTCCACTAGCTCAAACCTACTACTAAGCAAGAAAAGTAAAGGCAGGCATCCTCGAATGCATGAGGACCTACCAAGTCCGGATGAAATCTCTGATGTCCGAACAGCAGCAATGATATCTTCAACGTCCACCTGAGCCTGCACCTAAAATAGTAATATTATATGGAATTAGTACATACTTGTACTAAGTATGGGTATATGCAGCAACACATAACGGTAATGCATGAATAAGAATGGATCTTCCGAATCAACATGCTTTCTTAGGAGGTCAAGTCTTTGGACTTGCCTAATTCGTAATAGGAAGGTCATACCATGAATATGCCACACATCATACACACATAGGATCACTAACATACATTTCATATGTCACATATTATACATTTCATATCCACGAGATCTTGGAATCATGGACGTAGCATTAAGACATCTCAAGTGAGAGCCCAACATATGGGACCTCAATCCGAGGGCCTTCTTTATCAAACACATAGTTTGCTTTATTCGTTGATTCGTACTTCACATTATTCATTTCATTCATTCGTAGACTGATGTAAACACCAACTATACCTAGGATGAAGTTTAAGACTCTCACGGGATCATGAAGTGCAATGATTAAGAATGACCTAATGTCATTACTTGAGTCTGTTTTCACCTCCTGATTGTTTTGCACAAACACCTTCGGTATTGTTCATTTCATTATCTTTCATACTTTGAGGAACTACAACCTTAACCAACATAGATCATGTGAGCATCATGAAATCCGGTGTCTCCCTCACACCGAAAAAAGGTGGAGTCACTGGCCAAAGTGAAACCAAAACATGCTAGCTTTAGGGGTTAGAACCAAGCTAGTTCCCTATGTTGGCAACATAGTTAAAAGACTAGGAGATTTAGGGAGACTCATACCCACCTTGGTGGACAGTCTCATCTCATGAGATTTATGTGAACCTCCGCCCTTCCCGAAAGAAGGCATCACCACTCAAAGCTAGCCTATCGGTGCTTAGTTTTAAGTTTCTATTTACATTCAACTCATACATCATCGGAGATTGCTTCTTAGGATGAGGTAGTCATAGCTCATTAGATGATTTCTCATCTTTTCTTTACGTATTAAGTGTGAATTGTCCTTACACTTACATATAGATTGTGACTGAGACTTGTCTCTTAATATTCCACACCCTCTTAGGTGAGTACGTTTAGTGACCTTTACTTAGGACCTCTTGAGGATTGGAATCCCAAGAGTGAAGAAACCATACCTTAATGAAGCTTAATCCACGAAATTCAAGTGAAATCCTTGAGAAATTGTAGCTTAATCAACGAAATTCAAGTGAAATCCTAGAGAAATTGGTCTTCTTTTTCAAGCTTTCTTCTTCCTTTAATGGAGGTTGAATAGAGAGAGAAAGCAGAGAGAGGTGAGAGCTTTTGGGTTTTGATTTGGGGATTTGATTTGAGTAAGTAAGTAAGGGAAAACTGATTTAAAATCAATATATAGGCCCACATTAAATACCAAAAATACCCCTCACTTAAGTTGACCCTTTAATGAAGTCAAACATAAATTCCAAATTTCAGATTTTCGTCGGGGAACAAGTCCAACGCGGAGCTTCTTTCGAAAGATTTTCTAGATTAATTTTTGAGACATAAGAGTCCGCGATGTTCCCACGATGCAGAATTGATTTTTTTCCAAAGGCACACCAAGTCCGCGATGTGGACCTATTTCAGCAAATTGTAATTTGGCTGCTGATTTGGCAGCTTGCTTGGCTAAGTTTGGGGTCCTTTTGTGGACCCCTAGGGCAATCCTTGGGGGGTCGGAGCTGGACTGTTTTAACCTATATACATTATTTTACCTATTTAAAGTCTTTATACAAGTTTTAGAATTCATATGACTCCTCCAAACCTTCACAAAATCTAAGGACGTCTTACCATTTAAACTACACTTGCTTCCGGACGTCATGGACGTTTCCTGACGCCTTGAGTCTAAAACTTTCTAAATGGTTTATTAACATTATTTTAGGTTTAGAAATAGTGTTTTAAGGTTTATTTCATTATGTGAGGCTCTATCTTAGGTCATGGACTTACGAAGTGCTATACCTTTCACTTTAGGAACTATAAACAAGTGAGTAAACCTTTCACTTAATACTTTATTATAATCATGAAGACTACTTTTATAACACCTCCAAAAATGACTTAGGTGAAAATAGATCCTAATGTGTGTGACATGAAGTCTTGAAGTCCTAAGATGGTTTAAAATAATGTTTGAGGCAGTGTCTAAATATTTGGGTTAAGTGTGAAGTCAAACGTCAAGGGATGACCTAGACGTTCGACGACTAGTCACCTATGTGTCTTATGTGTTTTCATGTGCTTATGTTTGAGTAATGAGTTTATGAGGTCCTTATATGGTTGATATTAGTGTTTAGAGTCAGCATGTTGAGTCGGTGAGGTTTAGAGGTCAAACGTCTAAGAACGTCCGGTGACGTTCGAAAGATAGCCTTTAGACGTCCTTGTGAGTTTGGATGTGTTTTAGCATGTTGCGTGGGTTGTTTGATGTTGAACTTGTTTGGAAATGTTCCTAATACATAGACGTACATGTTTAGAGGTTTAACTTCCGGGTATGACTCCACCTAGGACCCACAAGGTGCCCTAGAGGAGGAACCCAACTCAAGACTTTAAGCTGCATGGCAGCTTGCATGTAGTGCCAAACGACGACCCAAACGACGGCCAGTCGATGGAATGACGGCTTGTCGACTTGGGGCATCGATGGATCCTACAAGTCTACAGGTTGAGAATCTGCAGGAGCAACCAACGACACCCCATCTATGGGGCGTGGTCTCACCCATGGACCTTTGATGCTAGCGCGTCGATGGTGCTGTAAACTGCTTGCAATTTTTCTGTTAAGGCTTGGGGTTTTTGGGAAATTCACCCCAAGTCTTATAAAATAGGAGGACGGTTATTTTGGGTGTTTATGGGTATTTAAGAATATATATTTCATGAAACTCTCATTTAGACCATAGCACCTAAATCAAAACCCATTCCCTCCCAAAGTTTCTTCAAAAACCTCCATGAGAGCTCAAGGTGAAGATAGAGCTTGAAGATGGATCTTCAATGAAGTTTATTCTACAATTATCATTGTATTCTTCTAATAAGGTATGGGAGTTCTTCATATAATGTTTGCTATCACCTTAGATCCAATTTCAAAGATGATTTTCAATGATGAAAAAAGATGAAAAAGTCCAATTTCTACTCAAAGTCTTGGGTTCTTGCATAAAATTTTTTCAAACGTTAAGATATGATATTACTGATGTATAATTGATGCTTTCCAATGAAATTATCCATGAACCCTTGACCTTATAAAATCTCTCAATTTGACTAAAATATGGGTTATGTGATCATTCTTTGATATTAATGAATTCATGTGTAGATTGTTATGGGCTTTTGATTCATGTATAGATTATGATTGTATGGTTTAAAGTCTGTTTCAATTTTATGAATTGAGTGTTGTATATTCTTAGATCTATTGAATATTAAGCTTATTAAAATGATATTGACCTAATGCTTATGAATTCTAGTATAGTTTTCTATGGACTACTAAATGATGTAATAATTGTATTCAATTGATGTCTAATTGGTCTTAAATTGATAACTCTATATTCAATTGACCTTGATTCATTGAGTATTATAGTTTATGTATTGAATTGATGTTCATGCCCATGGGTAAAGGCCTTATGGTATTGAATTGGATGATTTAGCTTTGGATTGAAGTGGTGAGATTGAATGGGTGGTATGCTGCCCTAACTATCTTAATTATGTATAGTTTTTGTATTATAATGATGATTGTTATGGTCCACTTATGGTGACGGTGTTATGTGAATTGATATGGCATTGTAGGCGTTACTTTATGTAATATGATGATCATGGCCTTGTCGAAAGACTTGAAGTACTATGATGATTTGTGTAGTTGATTTATGTGAAGTTTGAGCACATCTATCTACATGAGAAGTAATGTGAAAGTATGTGTTCCTTCTAAGTATATAATGAGATCATGTTACACTATGATTGTGTGTTTATGAGTGTAGTCTTAGAGTTGATGCATGATGTCCCTACTTGACAATATGAGTCTAAGATGGTTATATTGATGATGTTATAGTAATGTATAGGATGACATAAAGATGATAAGGGTCATTCCTAAGTGCTTCAAAGAATTATATGCTATATGCAATAAAGTAAAGAATGTTGTGTCTTATTTTGGTAGGCTTGTGTCACTTACTTGATACATGTATGAATTATATGTGAATACGAGATGTCGTGACTAGGTAGGCTTAGTGCACCATTGTCATGCATGAAAGAATGATATGTGAGACCTTAAATGATGTTACGAAATCATGTACGTGGAAGTTGAGAGTTGTAATGATATCCTTCATGTAAAGGAATGATGAATTTAGTGTTGATTGGCTGGAACAACATCATATCATCCTTAGGAAAGTCATAATGATGTATCTATGTCGCCATTGTAAGGTAGCCCTAGTGGACCTCTTTGGTAGGGTGAATATGATTGGGTTATGAACTAGATATTGAACCCATTTGTATGAACCTTTAATGTAAATAACTCTATGAGAACAAAGGCTAGCACGAGTGAGTATGTAATGGGAAGTAGCTCTACTTGAGAATGAGACTAGAGTAAAATGTAGCTCTACTTGAGAATGAGACTAGAGTGCATAAAAGCCCTTCATATTCCTTAACCATGTGCCTACATGGGATGTGTCCTAGTTCTACCCTTGGCAAGTAGAACACCATCATCGGAGTAGGTTAGAACTCCGGATTCCATGTCTAGCTATCATTGTCTATGTCGGTTATTGCCTATTCTCAACATGTGTGATACCTACTAGCATTAGAGAAGTTCTATGAAGTGTAGGTGGTGGTATGGGACGCTATCTAGACATTGCACAATAGGCTTTGAAGGTGTTAGTTAGAGTCCCTAGGTCTTGTCCAAGACCATTACTTGAATTTCCTTATGAGATGAATGAGTCTTAAATGGACTAAGGAATGTAATGAATTGAGTAAAGAAAGCATGTTAAATGAAAAAGTACTTATCTAGAGTAGTTAAGGGTTGTCTAGTTAAGGTGTGAAGGGGCATAGGAATGGTCACTTCATCTCTTACCTAGATAAGTGTTAAGAATGACTCTAGTTAGGGAAAATGGTAGATTATGTAGACATGATCTAAGCCTTAGGTAGTCTTAAGGATTACTTAGGTAATCTTGAAGAGGTCAATCATGGACGTTATCTTCTTAATTTACTTAAGTAAGTCTTTTGATAGCCTTTGGAAGGAGAATGTCATATTATCTATGTGTTAATGTATTAAGTGAGAATGATTCTATCTTAGGTAGTCTATAGGATATCTTAAGTGTGTGTGTAAGGGATTGTATGGGCGGTCTCTTCACAACTCACTCAAGTGAACCTTAGAATCACCTTTGGTAGGACGATCTCATGTTCATGTGATTGATGTATTTGTAAGTATGTGTATATCATTATATGTGGTCTTAAGGATCATTTAGGTGTTCCTAGAGAGGTTGTATGGGCGGTCTCTCTTTGTCTTTCTTAAGTGAGTCTTAGGATAGATTTTAGTGAGGGAATTACATGCTAGAAGGTATCAAAAGTGAAATTAAGAAACTTCACTGTAAAAGTGAAGAAGTTCACTGTACAATGAAGTAGTTAGTTCACTGTAATGTGTTCTCTAAAAAAGTCACATATTGATTAAATGATTCCTTATGTGTTTCTAAGATATTGAATGTTGTTATTATGCTTATAGTATGATGTTTTAATCAAAAATTTATGAAAAGCATGTTATTTACTAAATGTCCCTTTTTCATGATTTTTGCATGGCTTCCATACTTAGTGCATGTTGGGAATTGGAAGTCTTCCTACGCAATGGAGGATGGATAGGTTTCTAAGGGCTGAAGATAAATTATTGGTGAGTCCTCATCGATTCGAGGACAATATCCACATGTTCCTTTATGTCTTAGTCTTTATTTTATGTCTTGTATGGGCTTAGTCCCAAGTGTTGTATGTTCCAAAGTTTAGATAGTTCAATGAGATGTTGTAAAGGTTTAATGTTTTAAATGAAAGTCTTCCGCTTGCGTATTGATTATGAAAGAGTTCTTCGTGTGTGAAGAAAGTTTTAAATTCTTAGTCATTTTAGAATGTTTATTATGCAATGAATGATACGAGTGGCTTTGATGAGACTTCTTGAAGTCTCATTTGCCGTGTGCCGACACAAGGATGCTCTAACTTCTAGGGTATACTTGCGGGTCGTTAAAACTTTCAATCATATAAAAATCATATCATAACATGAATACTTAATCATAGTTAATCCTAGTGTCTAGGGTTAAGGATGAGGAATACTTGTCATCAACATCACAACAACACATTAGACATAGGATCATCACTATCTAAGAGAGAATCAACAATCATACCTTCGTGCCCTTCATGGGACTTCACACTTCAACCACCCAAGAATGTATAACCAATACTTAAAACAAGGTAATTCATGAAGTAATTTTATAATTAACACCAAAGTAAACCATTATCATGTTCATACCCTTTAACTTCACCTTACTAAATACAAGATTTGGGAAAAATTGGTGAAAGAAATGGGTCCAAGGAGAACTCATATGAAATAATCAATTAACCATCAAAATATACTTAAACTACATTAATTCATCATAACTCATCACAACCGAGTCATAATTTTGTTTTCAAAGAAGACCCATGTAGGGAGGAAAACCCTAGTTTTTGGGGAATTTAGAAATCATCTTTTGGAGGGACCTCTTGGGGAAAGGAATCCCAAGAGTGAAACAAACCATACCTTAGAGATGAATATTCATGATTTTGAGTCGAACTTAAAGGGATTAGGTCTTCTTCTTCAAGCGTCAAGGTTGCTTCAATAGAGGTTGGGGGTAGAGAGAGAATGTAGAGAGAGGTGGGAGAAATTGGTTTCAATTTGTGTTTGAGTTTTGAAGTGGAAATGGGGTGATAAATGACCTGAAACCATTATATAGTCAACCCCCAAACTACCCAAACTACCCATGATTAAGTTGTACTTTTAAAATCAAAGTCCAACTTGACCTCAACTTGAAAACCCCGTGCAACTCAAGTTGGACTCATGGTGGTGATCGTAGAGTTTGAGGAAGTATATCCCTCAACATGCCACCTAAAATATTTTCTAAGTCAACTTCACGAGCCCCTCCCCCATTTCGTGAACATGCACCACGGCCGGTCAAGTGGCTCTTGGTGCTTTGGGCAGTATCTCCCTGAATACATCCCATTTTCAAAACGTCTAAGGCAACACCACGGGCAACGCACTCCTTCCGTCAAGTGCACCACAAGTCGTGAAGTGACTCATGGTGCCTTAGACAGTAGCTAGTCCAAGGTGGCATCCCTCATCCATGGCCAAGGTATTTTCACGAGATCCCCACTTGACTGTGGTCATGACCACGAGCCTTGGTCATGCTCGTGAAGGTTGAGGCTGTAGCCTCCCTTTTGGGGGAAGCCTTGGCCTTTGGCCATGGCTTACCCCTCAAGGGTGGGAACTCCTCCCTTGGCCTTAACTCTTTGACCCTCTTGTTTACTTATACCCTAGCCATCATCTACAAATGGTTAATCCCTTAAAAAAACCTTTTTGAACCATCCTACACCACTAGCACCACCCTAGTTTAGGTTACTAGTTTACCGGACGTTATGGTCGTTTCTTAGCATTTTGGCTCTAAGACTTTTCAACCAAGTTATTCACACTTATTTAGGTCTAGAATCATCATAAATCATTTTGTGAGCCTCTATACAAGGTCATAGAATTTCCGGGGTGTTAAAATATCCCCCTCTTAGGAATATTCATCCCGGAATGACACCTTAAATCATTCTAGGGAATAGAAAGGAAGACACAAGACTAGAAGCCCAACAACAAGAAATATATAATGATTCACAACTCGTAGAAGGAATCCTTAACTTCTTTCAACACATAATCATAGGATTAACACATTATAACTAAACCCACAATTCATAACACATAAGAGCTCATCATTTCATATCACATAAGGACGAACTACATTCTCCATTCAAATATGAGCTCAATATGAACATTTTTGTAGCAGCCTGTATTACGCATAATCTTGTTCTATTCTTGAAATACTGGCCTTATAGTATATGTGAGGGACCATGTTCCTTATATGATTAGTATTGGTTTAAACTAGCTCGAAAAGTGATGTGATGCGTTGCACGTTGCAACTTGTGTACTGTAAGTTAACTCTAACAGAAATATTTAAACTAGAGATAGTAAGGTGGTAATTGAGATTAAAGTTGAAGTTAAGTTCTAAGTTGAAGGAAAAAGAATTAATATTCAGAAAACGGAATAAAATAATTCAGCTGCTTGCTTGGCTTAATTATGCTCCCCGTTGCATCACCTACTTGAGCTATATGGATATAGTTAAAGCCCAAGTGAGAGCAAGTAGGTGCATCATATAATTTGACCTTTTGAGCTTCTTGATGTACAAAAGCAGGTGCATCACCTACTTGACCAATTAGTGGCTAAAAAAGGACAAGAAAAAGAGGAGGTTCTAGAGGATATTTTTGTGGTCAATAAAGCTCCATATAAATCCAATATGAGCTGATATTTTCACCCATTTTAATAAATAAAAATGAGAATTAACTTAAGCTCTCTCTCTCTTTTATCTTAAAGATTAAACTAGCAGCCTTAATGTTCTTCTAGAGTTCTTGAAGAAACCTTCATATCTGCAAACCAAGGTAAGTGAAAACACATGGTTTTAGCTTAATTCTCCCATGGATGATTAGGAAAAAATGTTTTTCATGCTTTAGTGTAAGTACAAAGGCAGAATATTTCCAGAATCTACTTCTCAATTTCTTAGTTATTAAGATAGATTTTTCTTCGTCTTTGGTTTAAGTATGAAGGGAAGTTGAAGTTCTAGATGAATTCAAGTTATAAGAAAATTTGCAGAAATTGAGGTAAGGTGATTGCTCCATATTTGTCCTCCTTATGTATGAGTTTGAGTGAGGAACTAGAGGTGTGCTATCATGAAGAACTCAAGGGGGTGGTCAGTTCAATAATTGGTTGTGTAATAAAGAATATATGGGGCTCTTTTATGTGTATTGTTGTTAATGAAGCTTGGTTAATCTTCGGAAAGTATATATTGTCACGATCGGGGAGCACCCGCTAGAAGTAACATGGCGTACTTGAACTCTTTGATGTCTTATACAAGCCCATAGTTATCATTCATCGCGTTGTCATAGGTAAATTTAGCGGAAAATCTAAAACTTTCGTAGCACATCATATGCTAGAACATTACTTCCATTATATATATAAAGTAACATAAGTACATATTTAGACTCTAAGCCTCTTTTCCATCTTAGACTCAACATAATTAGAGTACATTAGGGGTACGACCCTTGTAATATAAAATCATAAACTAAACTATTACAAAACTTTATAGAAGCTTGACATAGGAAATCCTTGAACTGAAGGATTCCTTTTATTGAGCTTGGGAATCACATATCAAGACCTTCACCTTAGAGAAATCCTTTAAGCATCCATAACCTACACTTTGTGTAAAAAGTTAAAGAAGAATGGTGTTAGTACAAGAATGCACTAAGTATGGAAACCATGCACAAACATGCATTTAAAAGGGGGCATTTTACTTTGAAACTATGCATCATGCCTTTTTGTGAATTCTTCATAAAACATGATACAATAAGCATCATACAATTCACATACTTCATTTAAGCATATAAAATAGTCGAAACATCACATAAAACCATACATTGCATTTTAGGCACAATTAGAATCACTTTACAGTAACCTCACTTTACAGTAAACTATTTTTCTCTTTACTGTAAGCTTTTTTTACTTTAGCTCCTTGACTTCCCAAGTAACCCTCTAGTAATTCTTGGTAAAATGTATAGATAATGTCCCATTAAACTATCCACACTCAAACATCACCTTAAGTCCACTAGGTAGTCATACATACAACCTTCATTAATGAATACATACATTCATAGAGCCATACCATATAATAAGACATATATTCCACATTTGACACAACATACTTTATGGACCACATCGAAGAACTCATTACAAAACCACATACAAGTCAAGACATACCAATATCCTCATAGGAGGCATTAGTCAATAAATAACATATTTAGACTTCACTTCACTTAGACATTATAAGACCTTACTCATAATCTCATTCTAAACCTACTAGTTACAATGTACATGTAAAGTCCCATAACCTCACACATACTTAGTAAACTCGTCAAGAGAATACAAGCATATCATTTACTTCATACATTTACAAGGCAAGTAAACACAACTTCATACATGCCAAGTAGGACCTTCATCATATAATCAATAAGACCCACATTATGCATATAAGGTAAGACCACATCATTTAGACTCATTAGGACTCATACCATGCATTTCATCACAACAAGTAGGCAACACTACAATGTCATGGATAAGGTACATAAACATAATCATATACATTAGAAAAACTTCCTAGAACTCCCTTCAAGAGCTACCTGTGCAATGCATAGGAAAAGTCTGATACCCTCACCTACACTAACCAACTCTCCTTAGGTTATCCTAGTTAGGCTCTTTACTTTACTTCCATTGTCCATTTTACTTTAGAGAAATTATAGCCTTAACCGAAACTAAGACCATGTGCGCTAAACATGGAATTTGGTGTTGTAGAACCTTACACCAAGGGAAGGTTCTCTACCTTGCCAAAGTAGAATATTAACATCATGCTAGCATATTAGGTGATACTTGCTAGATCGTATGGGGAAAGCATAGTTTGTGGAACTTGGAGGAATATATTGAAACCCTCTTTATGCCTATTGAGGCATTGTAGTTATTCACCTTGTGAGAATTATGGTAAACCTACCTTCCCACATTGGGAAGGGACACCCCTCAACTTCAAGTTCACTTAGTGCTAAGCTAAGTTCCCTTTATCAAAAATCCATTATTAATCATTACTTTATAAAAGTAGAATTTAGGAGAGTTAACCCCTCATATGCTTAGCTCATAGGTTCTAAATGAGAAAGTCCTTTCGTCAACCTATATCATGTGAGAAAACCTTTCACATGGACATATCATATTCAAGCACCATCTAGTTTAGGATACCGTTGAGAACACCTTTCAAGAGCCCCTATATTGACTATATCATCATGCATGCATAATGGACATGTTTTCATGTGTGTGTATGTACATATATGTGCACAAACCTTTCACATAAACACCCTTCGGCCAAACTTGTTCATACTTCACTTCATTCATACTTAAGTGTATAGGTGTAACTATATGAACAATCCGTTCACATAAACACATTTAGACATTATGCATTTTCATACTTCATCATATCATATACTTGATATCATAGCATATAATACATGTTCATAACATACTCATACATTCATATTCATATACATATATCTCAACCTAGGAACTATCCTATCAAGGCACACATGTGCAATTCATAGACAAGGTACCATACCCTTGTCCATACTAGTACACCTATCAAGTCATCCTAGTTAAGGGATACATAACATACTTCATGGACATATACTATACATGCATAGTAGTAGACACAAGTGCATATGAGAATACCCTTTCATTAGACACCATGAACCTATACTACTTGTAAGCATGCATAAGGTGTGTGTATACATTGGTCAACATTATCACATCACGGCTATCAACTTAACATTGAGGCAGCCACCCTCTTAAGACCACAATGCACATGCAATCATAGACCACACAACACATAACAACATAGGAGGCAAAACTCTTTCCCATTACATTCTAGACTCCTAACTTTGGCTAACCACATGTTCATACAGGGATACATAGGTAGGGGGTCATTCACCATTATTACATCATCAATGGCAGTACCTAATCCACAGCTAAACCTAACATCTTCAGTCAATTATAGAAGACATCATCCATACCTAGAACATGCTACTAGATTGAGAAACTAGGCATATACTTCACATAGTGTGATCATCATAACCACATATTCATATTACACCAATTGGCCTTAAACGCCATGATCACATCACATAAGGATTGACAATAAAGTAAACACCTCCACCATAAGTGGACCATACCACAAAATGCCATTCAAGGCCAATCATCTAACCATTATATAGAAAAGTAGAAGAATAGAGCAATCTTACAAATTCTCCCTTGCTTTGATACTCAATGATCAATACTCATAATTCATCCATAATACAAATATAGGTATGCAGTAGCTAAATGTATCATAACATGAACGACATCATGCTTCATTTACTATAGGATCGAGATCACATTAATTACACCACATTAGCAATCTTTAGAAAGTAGAAGAACATAGGTTAATCCTTACCAAATCTTCAAGACTTGATCTACATGGATCAATTTCACACAATTCACCATAAATATACATATAAGGCAGCAGCTATAAGCAATTCAGCATGCTACTTTTATAATTCAATCAACATAGAGTCAAGATCACAATGCCCATAATATAGACTAATTTGAGAATTGGAAGGAACATGGGTTCATCATGAAATTGAAATCTACTTTAGAATCAGTACATAAACATCAGTTAATCGTAAGAATGCTTTTGAAAACATTTTGAGAAAGAACCCATTGCTAGATTGAAAGATAAAAGGTTTGACTAAGGATTAAGGCTAACCATACCTCATTACATGAAAAGACAACGAAATATTGGTGAATCATCCTTGGGAATCCAATTTCCAAGATATTCTTGAGCTTCATCTCCAATGGAGGTTTCTAGAGAGGTTTCTTTTGTAGAGGGAAGTCTAATTTTGAATAATGAATTGGGTATGGGGTCTTGATCTTAATAACCAACTTAATATACCCAAAAATACCAAAATTGACCGTCTAGGGTAAGGTTAGGACGTGGGTTGAATTTCCCATTCACCCCTTCATGAAATACAGTGCGCCTCAGCGGGCAGTACACCATCGACGGGCCGTAATGGCAACCGTCGTTTGGGTTTGAGGCTATTCATTTGGGGGCTTTAGCTCCAAGTATAAGTGTGGGAATCCCACCCCCTCACCCCATCGACGGGGCATAGGTGGACTAATGAGGCGTCGTTTATGGGCATAGGTAGACACTACCAAGGCAGTGTCTAGGCAGTCTTTCGGTTCTCCTTGAGGGCTTTTTTTGGGGACCTTGGGGAGTCTTACCCAGACATTTGCAACGTAAATACACTAATTAACATGTTAGGGACCTTCCACATAAGTTTCAACTAAAACTAACACGTAAAACATGCCAAGACACACCTAGACACATATGCACATCTCAAGGCTAACTTTTAAACGTCATCGGATTTTCTTGGACGTTTGACCTCCAAATGAATTCAAATTAAACATGCATCCTTTAAAGCACTTACTTAAAATATTTTAAACCTTTTTAGACACATGTGAGTCTCTAATAACCATATTTTATTTTGAGGGTTTTTACATATATAATGTATGTCTGGGACAGAGAATTAGGGTGTGCTGATACACATTATGTTAAGGGTTGTATGGGCTCATTATCTATCAAAGTTAGCAAATGTTTTACGAGGCTCACAGTGTGATGGCTTCTAATTTTAGTTTACCATGACATAAATTGATTAAACAGAAAAGGGGAGGCTGAACCTTGATAGTTATATCGGTCAGAGGATAAGGTATGTAAGACTATTCGATTCCATATTCCTTGGCATGAAGTATGAAACTTGCGATTATCAATGAAGTGAATCTACGAAGTTATATTCCTAGTAACGGAAACATAGGTGTAGCGTAGTATCTCCAAATAGCTAACAATATTTCCCCCTCTCCTTAGTGCATAGAACTACTTCATTATATGTTCACTATTCTATACTTGTGTATTTATCCCCCCATGTGCTGGTATAGAAATGGTATTTTCAAAAGCAAGTCTGGGGAATCCTCTTCTTTCTTATTTGAAGTCAATTGTGTCATTAAGTGTCACGACCCAATACCACACCCTAGAAGTTAGGGCCAATCTTGGATTGCAATCGGTGTACTTGACCTCTCAGAGGACTTTTACAAGCCCTTTCGCATCATTCATTGCATATACATATATGAAAAGTAGTACAGAATTAAAATGTTTCACAAACATTTGCATAGTATTTAAAATCTCTTTCATATAAAACTCATAGGAAATAATAAGTCTCATTTCATCAAATCCTCGACACTAGAGTACTTGGGACATGGCCCATACACAAGAGATATATAGTACTACTAAGTCTATTAAAATACTTCAATAAGAGAAATACAAGACATCTATGCCCTCGAGTCAAATGAGGACATACTTCAACTTGATTGAACGATCTTCTAATCCAAAATTAGCTCTCCACAAGCACCTTCACCTATGAATCACTTTAGAGATAGATAAAAGCATGAAATTAGTACAACCACATGTACTAAGTATAACATAATGCATAAAAATCATGAAAACGGACATTTATTGGAAATATACATTATTTTTATTTAAATATCATCATATAATCATAAGAACAACATTTAACACCTTAGAAACACATAAGAAATAACTTAATCAATTTAGGACATTTTTTAGAAATCTTACACTGAAGTCGTGTCACTTTATAGTGACTTAATTCACAGTTTTAGTGAAGTTTCTCAACTACACAGGGAACTCTTCCTAGCATGAAATCCTCTCACTAAAATCTATCCTAAGACTCACTTAAGTAAGACAAAGAGAGAACGCCCATATACCCTCTCTAGGCACACCTAAATGATCCTTAAGACCACCTATAATGAGATATACACACTTACAATACACCAACATATGAACATGAGATTCTTCTACCAAAGGTGATTCTAAGGTTCACTTGAGTGAGTTGTGAAGCGACCGCTCATACAATCCCTTATACACACACTTAAGAGATTCTATAGATTACCTAGGATAAGATCATTCTCACTTAATATCACAACATACATATAATATGACATTCTCCTCCCAAAGGTTATCAAAAGACTTACTCAAGTAAATCAACAAGATAACATCCATGATTAACCTCTTCAAAATTACCTAAGTAATCCTTAAGACTACCTAAGTTTGGATCATGTCTACATAATCAACCAACTTTCCTAACTAGAGTCATTCTTAAGACTTATCTAGGTAATATACGAATTGACCATTCATATGCCCCCTTCACACCTTAACTAGACAACCCTTAACTACTCTAGATAAGTACTTACTCATTTAACATGCTTTCTTAACTGAAGTCATTACATTCCTTAGTTCATTTAAGACTCATTCATCACATAAGGACATTCAAGTAATGGCCTTGGAGAAGACCTAGGGACTCTCACTAACATCTTCAAACCGTATTGTGGAATGTCTAGATAGCGTCCCATACAACCACCTAAACATCATATAACTTCTCCAATACTAGTAGGTATCCCATATTATGAGAATAGGCAATAACCGACATAGACCATGGTAGCAAAGCATGGAATATGGAGTCGTAACCTACTCCAATGGAGGGCGTTCTACTTGTCAATGGTAGAACTTGAACACATCCCATGTAGGCACATGGTTAGGGAATTTGAAGGGCTTACTTTGTACTCTAGCCTCTTCCTTTAACTAGAGCTACTTCCCTTACCATACTCACTCAATGCTAGCCTTTGTTCTCATAGAGTAATTTACATTAAAGGTTCATACAAAGGGGTTCCATATAAAGTTCATCACCCAATCACATTCACCCTACCAATGAGTTCCCCTAGGTCTGCCTTACAATGGCGATCAGATAGCTCATAATGACTTTGCTAAGGAACATATGATTTCGTTCCAGCCAAACAACCTTAAGTCCATCATTCATTACAAAAAGGATACCCTTATGGATTTTGACTTCCATGTTCATGACCTTACCACTAGATTCAAGGTTTAACATAAATGACCTCCTTAACATCATTCAAGGTCTCATTTCATTAATTCATACAAGACTAAGAGGCTTTATCATCCTATGTCAAGACATCTCATATTCACATTCAAACATGTATCAAGTAACGGACACAAGTCAACCAAGACAAGATACAACATACTTCACTTTAGCACATATTGCATATCATTCTAGAAGCACATAGGAATAACCATTATCATCTTTAAATCACCCTATACACTACTATAACATCATCAATATAACCGTCATAGACTCGTATAGTCATGTAGGAATAATCATGCATCAACTCTAAGACTACACATAAGGACATAGTAATAGTCTAACATGATCACCTAATATCAAAAGAAGATCATATACTATCACATTACTCACATGTAGGTAGATATGATCATACTTCACATAAATCACCACAAAAATCATCATAATACTTCAAGTAGTTTGTCGACAAGGCCATGATCATAATAATACATAAAGTAACGCCGACAAGGCAACATCATTCACATAGCACCGCCACCATAAGTGGATCATAACAATCATAACATAATTCAAGAGCTACATTACTTAAAATAAAGAGAATTAGGGCAGCGTACCACCAATCCATTCTCACCACTTCAATCCATAGCTAAAACATCCAAGTCAATACCATAGGGCCCTTACCCATGGTCATGAACATCAATTCAATACAAAAACTATAATACTCAATGAATCTAGGTAAATGCAATATAAATTTTTCAATCTAAGACAACCTATACATCAATTGAACATAATTCTTACACCATTCAATAGCCCATAGAAAATTACAATAGAATTCATAAGTATTAAGTCAATATAAAGTAACCCATAAAGTAGTCAAAAAGAAGGGTTTATCAATTACATAGGGTCATAGGTAAATTGAGTTAAAATTATCTAATTAACAACAATTCAATCAATATACAATGCTTTAAAACCTTTAATGCAAGAACCCATGGATAGATCATAAAATTGGACAAGTTCATCTTTAGAAAACTTTAGATAACTCTTTGAATGTTGGGATCCTTGATTAATAGAGTTTCAAGGATCAAAAACATACCTCAATGATGTTAATTCACCAATTTGACGAAGAATCACCACTCAATTCTCCCATCCAAGCTCTTCCTTGAGTTTTGACTTCAATGGAGTTCTAGAGAATTTCTAAGAGATTTTGGGTTTTTATTTTGAATAATGAATTTTTATAAGTGTTTAAGGCTTATAAACATGTTTAAAATACCAAAGTACCCCTAAGTAACCGCCCAAAGTCTTATTTGGACGTGGGGTAAAATTATGTTACACCCTCAAAATGGGCTATGTCAAGATAGATCCTAACATGTGTGTAATGATCTTATAAGGTCTTAAAATGACTAAAAATAATGTTTAGAGACAATATAGAAAGTTTGGAAATGTTTGAAGGTCAAACGCCCAAGAACGTCCAAGACGTCCGAAAATTAGTGGAAGTAAAACTAGTGTGTCGTAGTATTTTCTAGTGGAGTTTTGGAGGATGGTTTGAGGGTTAAATTGAGCATACGTGGTTCCTATACATAATCTTACATGTCAAGGGTCGAAAAATCCAAGACCGATTCCTTGGGGACCAGCCTAAGGGTCCTCGAGGAGGACCCAAACATAGGCCAGTGAAGCTGCCGAGCAGCATAGATCTGCAGTGGTAGCGCAATGCGGAGCCATCACGCAAAGGGAAATTTTTGTCCTGCGACGCAGGGACATCACATAACATTCTTTCCCAAACTAGTTTCCTGAACCTAGAATCAAAAACTCAACGCGCAGTAAGTGCCTAGATTTGGTTGTGTCGTTTATATGTCAAATTTGAGTTGGTTAAATTGTCCAATAAGTTCAGGGGCTTTTGGTAACTTTAGGGATTAATTATTGGCGGTTATTTTAGGTATTTGAAGAGTATTTAAGCATAACAATAGCCAATAATACCGTAGAGTCTAAATAATAACCCTTTCTCTCCCAAAATTCTCCCAATACCACCATTGAAGAAGAAGAGAAATTGGAGGCTGTTTTAGGACAAATTGATCAAGGTGTCCATCTGGGTTTAAGGCTCTAATATAAGATATGTGAAGCTTATTCATTTATGGATTTTTACATCCATGAAGCCCCCTAGTTTCTCTTCAATTGTGAATCCAAATAACCCCATTCAAGAGAGGGTTGTGATTGCATTGTGGGTAAGGCTTGATTATAATCCCAATCTAGTGGGTAGCATTAAATTATGTTTATATGATGATTATATACTATTTTTATGGAGTTTTTATGATGAATTATAGTAATTGGATTTGAGGATGATCATGGTGATCATAGGCCATTAGAGGCTAGATAAAGGAATTGTGTTGATTCTTCTTAACTTGATTGTATTCTATGTTAATTGATTATGATTGAATCACCTAGGTATAAATTTAAATAGACTTGATTGATTAAGATTAGTATTGATGGAATTTAATAGTAAAGAATGAATTGTGGCTAAATTCACCTAGTAATGAAGAATGTGAGAAGAAAGCTAAGGCTAGATGATCCTATAATCTACCTATGAATTAAGATAGAATGAATTTATGAATAATTAACCTTAGGATGGTTGTGTTGGCTGTAGATGTAGGATGATTGAATGGAAGTGATAGATTTATTTTATCATAGAGAGATTGTCTAGGACATCCCTCCATGAGAGAAGGTTGAGCAAGGCTTGACAAGAAAACCTTGGAGTATATGCTTGACTCCAAGTGGATATGCAAAGTGAGACGGATAGTCTAGCGAGGTTACAAACTCCAAGTAGAAAGGAGATCCACACCTAGTAGTTGTGATGACTATCAACTTAGGTCTCATGAGGCGGGAGTCCTTCACGTAGTAGAGTCAAGGTGTCCTAGTAGAGATCTCCATATCCTATGAACATAGACATTCTTGAGAAGCATCTCATAGTGTTCAAAGCAAAGAATGAACTTAGACATGCCCAAGGGGTATCTCGTAGTGTTCATAATATGTGAATGAACTTAGACATGCCCAAGGGGTATCTCTTAGTGTTCATAATGTGTGAATGAACTTAGACATGCCCAAGGGGTATCTCGTAGTGCTCATGATTAAGGGATCAAGACATACCTTAAAAAGTATCTCGTAGGATCCATATGATTAAAGAACTTAGACATGCTTAATGAAGTATATCAAAGTGTTAAAAAGATAAAGTTAGGGGCTAGGCTCCAAAGTAATAAGTAATAAAGAAAGGATCCAAAAGTAGTACCTTGCATGAATGGTGGTATGGGACATCATGAGTGCATTGCATAAGGTACAACCTAGGGTCACTAATGAATAAGAGATTGAAGATAGGATTGGATTAAAGTAGCCTTTCATAGTATAGTAGACTAACGACGAGAGAATCTTAGTAGATGAAGTTAATGAATAAAGAAGCTATGAAGGGTGAACATGTTAAGGATGGCTTTCAAAATAGGCTTAGTATGTTGGGTAGTATGGGCTGCCTTATGTACATTGCACAAGAATGATTTGAGATGACCACAAGAGTATAGTACTCTTTAGTAGGAAGAACATAGGTCTTAATTATGATAGTGGATTATGATCAAGGATTACCAAAGAGAGGTACTTAGCTTTGGTAGTAGTATGGGATGATACCTTAGCCATTCACAAGTATTTTTTGAGGTAGCTTGTGGTGAAGTTAACTTGAGTACTAAGACATGTAAGTAAGTAAGTGTGAACTCTTATATGATTTATGATGCTTTATTATGTTATGATATTCATGATATGCTTATGTCTTTATCTCTTATGAGTATGTCTATTGTTGACAAACCCTTTGAGATATCTTATATTGATATGTAGTTTCCATACTTAGTACTTATCGTACTAACGCATATTGCCTACATGTTGTTCATGTAGGATCTTGAGAAGATAAAGTTTCTTGAAGGGTAGAGTTCTGAGGTTTCCAAGAAGAGAAAAGGTGGTGAGTCCTCATAACTTCGAGAACGAACCTTTATGTTCTTTTATTTCTTTCTTTATATTTTAGACTTTATGTGGGCTGCGTCCCAATGCTTTTCATTCATGTCAAAGTTAGATGGTTTTTGAGATAATGTCATTAGAGCTGCTTCCGCGCTTTTATGAAAGACCTTCTAGTTTATGTTTAAAAAAAGTTTTTAAATTCCCTCCATTTATGCATGTTATTATGTAATGAAGTCAAGTGGCCTGTACAAGACCTGCGAGAGGTTGAGTACGCCGTGTTGCGATTCGAGAATGCCCTAACTTCTAGGGGGTACTTGTGGGTACTGACAAATTACCATTTCACCCCTTCACTTAACAGTAACTGCGCAGGAAACAACACTATCGACGACTGGTCAGATGGACCGTTTGTCAATCAACGGACCATCCTTGCTGGTCGTTGTTTGATTCAGAGCCTGTACATTGGGAGCTGAATCTCCCACGCCTAAGTCTTCAACAACGAATCCCATTGATGGGGCGTCGACTCACCAACGAGTTGTCTACTGCCTCCGTCGTTTGGGACTGTTTTGGGCTATCTTGGCTCTTGAGAAGGGTCCTTCAAGGACCCTTGGTTGATCTTAGGGGAATTTCACCCGGACGTTTCCAACCCAATTATGTTTGTTTATGAGTTTAGGACCTCCCACATCAATTTCATTGAAAACGAACACATAAAACTCGACAAAACATGCCAAGACACAAAAGGTCATTTCAAGACAAACCTTTCGAATGTCATGGACGTTCTTGAACGTTTGACCTCCAAACTTCATGAAACACAAATATAGGCACATAACCACACATGAGGCACATCGGTGACTTAGTCGTCGAACGTCTAGGTTGTCCCTTGACGTTTGACTTCTAATACACCTAAACTCTTACACACTACCTCAATACCACATTATAGACCATTTTAGGACCTTAGACCATCATGAAAACCATGTTAGGCTCTAGCTTCACCAAAGTTATTTTCGAGGTATTACAATTTCCCCCATTTGGACAACATTCGCCCTCGAATGATACTTGTCACTCTCCGAACACTTCCAAGAACAGAGATTCAATTAGCAACTCATGACCATAACATATTACACCTTATACAATACAAACATCTAGGAAAACATCAATTTCACTTAATCACGAGAATCACAACACAACAAGAAACTAAAAGAAATTTTTGTAACTCATCATGCTATAAAACTCACATCCTTCATTCCAAATAGAAAAAACTCATTTTATATTCATTATCATGCTCATATACATCAGTTCTAACCACATTACATCAATTTTTGACTAAAGAATGAATTAGCTAATTTCTCAAAATTTTACAGTGAGCTGCTAGTTCATTACAGTGAACATGCTTCAAAAATTCAAAAATGCAACTTTTTGGTAATTCATGATGGAAATATGCCAATATGCAAGATAAAATCATGTAAACACCTTTTTACAACATAATCATAACTTCATAAAATACACAATGCAAGAAAGCAATGAAATTTAATTTCAACAAGACTTCTAAACACCATGCACATGCAATAAGCTTCTATGACCATCTAGATCCTCTACTAGCCATAGTCCCTGACTTAGAAGGAACTAATATAACTAAAGAGATAATTACGAGAAGTTACCATCATCATTATCACCCTCACCCGGCTTTGCTCCTGTAGTCCGGAGTGCATAGAAACACCACTTATTTGGAGTATCATCCTTTGGAACATTAGGAGTAACACTCTTACCATTTCTAGTAGGACAATCCCTCACTTTGTGTCCATCTTTACCACATCCAAAGCAACTCCTGGTAACCCTTAGGCATTACCCATAGTGCCTTTCTCCACAAGTAGCAC
Source organism: Solanum sitiens (assembly GCA_016801875.1). Taxonomy (NCBI): domain Eukaryota; kingdom Viridiplantae; phylum Streptophyta; class Magnoliopsida; order Solanales; family Solanaceae; genus Solanum; species Solanum sitiens. The sequence continues at coordinate 2,694,279 of JABWTJ010000053.1, forward strand.
ATGTAGGCTTACTACCTTGAGAACCACTACACTTCTCAAGTTTGACCTTAGGAGCACTAGGTCCGTCTTGAGTTTGATCCCTCTTCTTGAACATAGGTTGACTTTGATTACTTGAACCACTTCTTTTCAAGTTTCTATGAATCCTTACAAGTTTAGACTCCTCAATGGATTGAGCATACACAATGAGTCTAGCTATGGTCATATGATCATCTAGCATGGCCGTACGACATTACTAGGGTCATATGATCATGTAGCATGGCCGTACGACATTCTTCTCTCACTAGATCGGCAACCCCGGTCACAAACCTACTCATCTCATCCCTAGGGTTAGACAGTAAGGATGTTGTATATCTAGACAACATAGACAACTTCAAAGAGTACTCCTCAACACTCATATTGTCTTGCTTGAGATTGATAAACTCCTCTACCTTTACCTCTATCCTCTCACGGGGAAAGTACTTTCCTAGAAAAGCTTCCTTAAATTCTTCCCACTCAATAGGACACGACTCAACCGGCCTATTTTCCTTCCATTGAATGTACCACACTTGAGAAACCTCTGTCAATTTATACGAAGATAACTCCGCCTTCTCCCTGGAAGTCACCCCGACGGCACTCAACACCTTGTACACTCAATCTACGAACTCTTGGGGATCTTCTCCAACCTTAGAGCCAAGAAAGATAGGAGGATTCATCATCACAAAATCTCTTAATATAGATGTCATAGTACTCTCCAGAACATTCACTCTAGCTGCCAAACCTATATTCACATGGGTAGTCAAAGCTCGGGCTAAAGTGATTAAAATCTCTCTAATCTCTCCATTAGTCATTTATGGGGGAACCACTGGAACATCATTACCTCCACCCATAATAGGGACTTGAGCACCTTGAGGAACTTGCTCAACTTGCTCAACTTGAGGAGGAATCTCCTTATTCACATCATTCTCCTCAACTCTCCTAGCTGGTGTCCTCCTCGTATTCATATTTTATAACACAAGGAAAACCATAAGAAAAGAGTACTCATAACATTTTAATCTAGGCACGACAGAGGAGTAGAAAAGAAGGGAAACTATATCGTCCAATAGCCTCTCACCCATATATGTGTCGCGACTCACACCGATGGTTGAGACTCTACTAGACGTGACTTGATGACACTTTTTGATTCCTAAGACCACTTTCATAACCTATGATCTGATACCAAGCTTTTTATGACCCGAGACAACACCCTAGAGTTAGGGCCAATCTCGGATTGCAACCTGCGTACTTGACCTCTAGGAGATCATGTACAAGCCCTTTCGCATCATTCATCGCATGTACATATATGAAAAGTAGTGCGGAATTAAAATGTTTCACAAACCTTTGCATAGTCTTTAAAATCTCTTTCATATAAAACTCATACAAAAAACTAAGTTTCATTTCATCAAATCCTCGACACTAGAATACTTGGGACACGGCCCATACACAATAGAAATATAGTACTACTAAGTCTATTACAATACTTCGATAAAGGAAATAAAAGACATCCATGCCCTCAAGTCAAATGAGGATTTACTTCAACTTGATTGAACGATCTTCTATTCAAAGATTAGCTATCCACAAGCACCTTCACATATGAATCACTTTAGAGATAGATAAAAGCATGGAATTACTACAACCACATGTACTAAGTATGGCATAATGCATAAAAACCATGAAAACGAACATTTATTGGAAATATGCATCTTTTTTATTTAAATATCATAATATAGTCATAAGAACAACATTTAACACCTTATAAATACATAAGAAATTACTTAATCAATTTAGGACATTTTTGGAAATCTTACATTGAAGTCGTGTCACTTTACAGTGACTTAATTAAGTGTTTCAGTGAGGTTTCTGAACTTCACAAGGAACTCTTCCTAGCATGCAATCCTCTCACTAAAATCTATCCTAATACTCACTTAAGTAAGACAAATAGATACTGCCCATAAATCCTCTCTAGGCACACCTAAATAATCCTTAAGACCACCTATAATGTGATATACACACTTACAATACACCAACATATGAACATGAGATTCTCCTACCAAAGGTGATTCTAAGGTTCACTTGAGTGAGTTGTGAAGCGACCGCCCATACAATACCTTACACACACATTTAAGAGATCATATAGATTACCTAGGATAAGATAATTCTCACTTAATACCACAACATACATATAATATGACATTCTCCTCCCAAAGGTTATCAAAAGACTTACTCAAGTAAATCAAGAAGATAACGTCCATGATTGACCTCTTCAAGATAACCTATGTTATCCTTAAGACTACCTAAGTTTGGATCGTGTCTACATAATCAACAAACTTTACTAACTAGAGTCATTCTTAAGACTTATCTAGGTAAGATACGAAGTGACCATTCATATGCCCCCTTGACACCTTAACTAGACAACCCTTAATTATTCTAGTTAAGTACTTATTCATTTAACATGCTTAATTAACTTAAGTAATTACATTCCTTAGTTCATTTAAGACTCATTTATCACATAAGGACATTCAAGTAATGGTCTTGGAGAAGACATAGGGACTCTCACTAACATCTTCAAAGCCTATTGTGCAATGTCTAGATAGCGTCCCATACCACCACCTAAACTTCATAGACCTTCTTTAGTACTATTAGGTATCCCATATGATGCGAATAGGCAATAACTAACATAGAACATGTTAGTAAAGCATAGAATCCAGTGTTGTAACCTACTCCGATGGAGTGCGTTCTACTTGGCAATGGTAGAAGTTGGACACATCCCATGTAGGCACATGGTTCGGGAATATGAAGGGTTTACTTTGTACGCCAGCCTCATCCTTTAACTAGAGATACTTCCCTTACCATACTCACTCAGTGCTAGCCTTTGTTCTCATAGAGTAATTTACATTAAAAGGTTTATACAAAGGGGTTCCATATAAAGTTCATCACCCAATCACATTCACAATACCAAAGAGGTCCCCTAGGTCGGCCTTACAATGGCGAAAAGATAGCTCATAATGAATTTCCTAAGGAAGATATGATGCCGTTCCAACCAACCTACCTTAAATACATCATTCATTACAAGAAGCATACCATTACGACTTTTGACTTCAATGTTCATGACCTTACCACTATATTCAAGGTTTAACATAAATGACCTCCTTAACATCATTCAAGGTCTCATTTCATTAATTCATACAAGACTAAGAGGATTTATCATCGTATGTCAAGAAATCTCATATTCACATTCAAACATGTATCAAGTAACGGACACAAGTCAACCAAGACAAGATACAAAATACTTCACTTTAGCACATATTACATATCATTCTAGAAGCACATAGGAATAACCATTATAATCTTTAAGTCACCCTATACACTACTATAACATCATCAATATAACCATCACAGACTCGTATAGTCAAGTAGGATTAATCATGCATCAACTCTAAGACTACACATAAGGACATAGTAATAGTCTAACATGATCACCTAATATCAAAAGAAGATCATATACTTTTACATTACTCACATGTAGGTAGATATGATCATAGTTCACACAAATAACCACAAAAATCATCATAATACTTCAAGTAGTTTGTCGACAAGGCCATGATCATAATAATACATAAAGTAACGCCGACAAGGCAACATCATTCACATAGCACCGCCACCATAAGTGGATCATAACAATCATAACATAATTCAAAAGCTACATTATTTAAAATAAAGAGAATTAGGGCAGCGTACCAACAATCCATTCTCACCACTTCAGTCCATAGCTAAATCATCCAATTCAATACCATAAGGCCCTTACCCATAGAAAATTACACTAGAATTGATAAGCATTAAATCAATATCAAGTAACCCATAAAGTAGTCAAAAGCTAGGGTTCATCAATTACATGGGTTCATAGGTCAATTTAGTTAAAATCATCTAATTAACAACAATTCAATCAATATTAAATGCTTTAAAACCTTTAATGCAAGAACCCATGGATAGATCATAAAATTGGACAAGTTCATCCTTAGAAAACTTTAGAAAACTCCTTGAATGTTGGTCTCCTTGATGAATAGAGTTTAAAGGATCAAAAACAATACCTAAATGATGTTAATCCACCAATTTAATGAAGAATCACCACTCAATTCTCCAATCCAAGCTCTTCCTTGAGTTTTGGCTTCAATGGAGTTCTAGAGAATTTCTAAGAGATTTTGGGTTTTGATTTTGAAAAATTAATTTTCCTAAGTATTTAAGGCTTATAAACATGTTTAAAATACCCATATTACCCCTAAGTAATCGTCCAAAGTCTTATTTGGACGTGGGGTGAAATTACCATTTCACCCCTTTCACTTAACAATAACTAGGCAAGAAACAAACCATCGACGACTGGCCAGTCGACGGACCGTTTGTCAATAAACGGACCGTCCTGGATGGTAGTTGTTTGATTCAGAGCCTTTCCATTAGGAGCTCAAGCTCCCATTCCTAATTCCTTACCAGCGACTCCCATCGACGGGGCGTCAACTGGCCAATGAGCTATCTACTGCCTCCGTCGTTTGGGATTGTTTGGGGCAATCTTGTCTCTTGAGAAGGGTCCTTCCTCAAGGACCCTTGATTGGTCCTTGGGTACTTTCACCTGGATGTTTCAAACTCAATTATGTTTGTATACAAGTTTAGTATCTCCCACATCAGTTTAATCGAAAACGAACACATAAAACTTGACTAAATATGCCAAGACACACAAGGTTGTTTCAAGGCAAACCTGTTGAACATCATGGACATTCTTGGAAGTTTGACCACCAAACTTCATGAAACACACACATAGTCACACAACCACACATTTGGCACATCGGTGACTTAGTCTTTGAACATGTTGGTCGTCCCTTGACGTTAGACTTTCAATACACCTAAAATCTTAGACACTGCCTCAATACCAGATTATAGACCATTTTAGAACCTTAGACCCTCATGACAACCATGTTAGGCTCTAGCTTCACCTAATTTATTTTTGAGGTATTGCATTAAGCTCTTATAGTAATGTGTTGATGTTACATAGATCCTTATGTCATTTTTACTGCCTTGAAGTATTATTTTCATGTCTTCGACTACTGGTCCGTATTTCAATATCTCCCAATCTCAAAAGAGTTATGATTATCCAAAGAACAATACCAAAAGATTTATGAACTATTAAACAACAATCTCAAAGATTAAAGAATCTAAGTGAAGAAATCTGTATAATTACGATGGCAGCTCAGGGGAAAATGCCTAGCATGGGCCAATCCCTATTGGTATAGAAGGGTGGCAGCTCATGGGAGAAAGCCTAGCATGAGCCGCTCCCAATTTGTGTAATTATGAGGACCGCATCCTAGGGGTTAAAATGCCTAACATTGGTCATCCTCTTCTACCACTGATTAGATAGTCACTTGTACACATGCCCTACAAAGAGTATAACCTACAGAAAAGTGAAGAAAAGAATGTAACTTACATGATCTCACAAGAGTAAGCAAAGGTGGTCTTTTCTGTTGATCTATGCACTCATATGTTGATACTTGATTTCACTTGTGACCTCGTATTATATATGCTATTGCCTTACATATTCAATACATTTTTTTCATACTGACGTCCCTAGCGGAGGACGCTGCATTTCATGCTGCAGGTACAAGTACTTCAGCTAGTAGACCTCCTCAGTAGGAGCACACAACACTAAACTACTTTTGGTGAACTCCAGGTTGATTTGGAGCTTTATTGAGTCCTTGGTAAATAGATTTTGGTATTGTATTGTAGTTAAGGGTATGGCGGGGTCTGTCCTAACCTACTCTAGGTTTTCTATCTTTTAAAGGCTTTGTAGACGTGTCGATGTGGTTCAGTTGTGTCTTAGAGAGTTGTGGCCTTAACGGCCAGGTCTTGTATATAACTTTTGGGTCTACTTATGTTGGTTCTTATCGATGCATCCTATGTTAACTTGTCATGATTGTTATAGTTATATGCATAGTAAACACATGTTACATGTTGGTTCTCTCGGCCTTTAGGGCATCGAGTGCCTGTTCGTCTTAATAGGATGTGAGGTGTGATAATTTTCTAGGAGTTGACATGATAATTTCTTATCAAGACAACATTAAGCATGCTCAATACAATTCTCATGATGACACTATAACACACTACATCTTTAAGTGCAAGTTAACCATGAGAAACATATTTCATGAAAACTCAATTTAGGCAAGCATTTCTACAAGAATATGCACATATTAGAAAACATGATAAGTTCAACATTATTCATAATACACATTTAAGAGAAAACTACAAATCATAACTCTGGATAGGAGTAAGAGGAAAAATATTAGGGTAGCGGGACTTTATGTCGGCCTCGGCCACCCATGTTGCACCCTGAACAAGATGGTTCCTCCATAGAACTTTTACGGAGGCAACCACCTTACTCCGCAAGTTCTTAACCTGACGATCCAAGATCTCAACCGTAACATCTTCATAAGAAAGGCTCTTATTTACCCCTAAATCTTCTAGAGGGAGAATTGACCCGGGTCACCTATACACTTCTTGATCATAGACATATTGAATGCCGGATGAACCGGGGCCAATTCATTTGGAAATTTTAACTCATATTCCACTTTCCCGACTTGCTTTAAAATTTCACAAGGACCCACATACCGGGGACTAAGTTTCCCCTTCTTGCCAAACCTTATCACCCCCTTCATGGGTGAAATTTTTTAGTAGACCCAATCTCCTACTTCAAATTCAAGGTCTCTTTTTCTATTGTCGACATAAGATTTTTGCCGACTGTAGGCCATTTTAAACCTCTCCCTTATCAGTCCAACTTTCTACGTGGCCTCATAAACTACCTAGGGACCAAGAAGAGCAAACTGACCCACTTCAAACCAGCCAACCGAAGACCGACACCTCCTACCATAAAGTTGTTCAAAAGGAGCCATGGAAATACTCGAATGGTAGCTATTATTGTAGGAGAATTCTATCAAAGGTAGGTGGTCATGCCAATTACCCTTAAAATCAATGACACAAGCTATCAACATGTCTTCTAAGGTTTAAATGGTTCGCCCCGCTTGACCATCCGTTTGTGAGTGGAAAGTGGTAATAAGTTTCACTTAAGTACCAAGACCACTTTGGAAAGACCTCCAAAAATGCAAAATGAATTGAGCACCTCTATCCGAAATGATCGACAATGGGGCCCATGTAACTTGACCATTTCCTTAACATATAATTTAGCATACTCCTCTCCCGAATAAGAAACTTTTATGCAAAGGAAATGGGCTGAATTAATCAACCTATCCACTATGACCCAAATGGAGTCATGTTGTCTACACGTTCGAGGCAAACCTACGACAAATTCCATGTTGACATCTTCCCACTTGCAAGTGGGAATATCAATATCTTGAGTTAGACCTCCCGGTCCTTGATGCTCGACTTTGACTTATTGGCAATTTTAGTACGTAGGCAAAGAGTTTGCTATCTCTCTTTTCATTCCATTCTAGCAATATATCTCACGCAAGTCATGTTACATTTTGGTGGCTCCCGAATGGATGGAATATCAGGAGCCATGAGACTCTTCCATGATTCTCTCCCTTAAACCATTCACATCCGGTACACATAACCTTCCTTAGTACTTAAGTACCCCATCCTCCTCTTGAGAGAAAGACTAATTATTCTTTCTAAGGACTGATTCCTTCAACTCCATCAATAGAGGATCAAAATGTTGCTTAGACTTCACATAAACCACTAAAGACGACTTGGAGTTGTGATGAACCATTAAACCACCTTTTGAATATTCTTCTAGACACCCAACCGTGCCAACCTATGAACCTGTTTCATTAAATCTCTATTATTATCAACCACATGACTAAAACTACCCATGGACACTCGACTCAAAGCATTCGCAACCACATTAGCTTTCCCGAGATTGTAGAAGACACTCATGTCATAATACTTTAGAAGTTCTAACCATCTTGTTTGGCGTAGATTAAAGTCTTTTTTAGTGAATACATATTGAATACTCTTGTGATCGGTGAGCACATCAACATGTACCCCATAGAGATAGTGTCTCCAAATTATCAAAGCAAACACTACGACCGCTAACTCAAGGTCATGAGTTGGGTAGTTTTTCTCATGCACTTTGCGTTGCCTAGAGGCATATGCCATGTTGCATGAGGACACATCCTAGACCCATTCGAGAGGTATCACAATAAACCACAAATCCTTTGGTACCCTTTGGTAAGGTCAAAACCGGAGCGGAAGTGAGTCTATATTTCAATAATTGGAAACTCTTTTCACATGATTCCAACCATTCGAACTCAGAATTCTTTTGGGTCAAGATCATTAATGGAGATGCGATAGATGAAAATCTTACAACAAACCTCCTATAGTAACCGTCTAACCCCAAGAAACTTCGGATGTCGGTAGGGATCACAGGTCTAGGCCAACTTTTGGCCATTTACATCTTTCTCGGATCAACCTCTACCCCTTAACTATAGATAATGTAACCAAGAAAAGAAACCGATCTCAACCAAAATTCACATTTACTAAACTTGACAAAAAGTTGGTTATCCTTGAGAAAATGCAAAACTATCCTCAAATGACTCCTATTATCATCCTCACTCCTAAAGTATATGAAGATGTCTTCAATGAACAAAATCACAAACAAATCAAGATAATTTGTAAAAACTCGATTCATAAGGTCCATGAAAGCCACCGGGGCATTTGTTAGACCAAAAGGCATAACTAGGAATTCAAAGTGACCATATCTTATTTGGAATGCCATTTTCAGAATATCAACATCCCTCATTCTAAGTTGGTGATAACACAACCTGAAGTAAAATTTTGAAAAGTAACTCGCCCCTTGGAGTCAATCAAACAAATCATCAATCCTAGGGAGTGGTGTCACAACCGGAGAGCACCACCAGATGTAACCGGCAGCGTCGTCCTCGAAGAGGACTTAGACAAGCCCTTAGCATTCATCATCACATATCATAGGTTAAAATGCGGAAAATATAAAAACTTTTGCATATACTAAGTGAAGTATACTTAGAATTCTCGCTTATCATATCTTGAGGTATACATAGACCTCTCACATAGAAGCTTACTTAGGCTTCTCTTTTGGAAACATGATCGACATACATACGATAGTCTAATAAAATTGTCTCACATAAAAACCATCTAAAGAGTACGAATCTTGGACTTAGCCAATACAATATCAATATGCCATATAGGCCTTACTATAATAGTATTCGAATGATAAAAGGAATAAAAGTGTATCTCTTAGACTACTACAATCTTCATGGCTTGAATAATGAAAAGATAGTATATCCGAACATGAGGACCTACCAACACTTGGACAAAGAGTTCCAAGATTCTTCTATTGACCTTCTTAAGCTTCAATGGTCAGACCCTTAATTTGTAGATATATAAAGTAAATGGGTTAGTACACCACTTGTACTAAGTATGGGTATATGCACACAAAACATTTAAAGACATGCATGAAAAGGACCATTTCTTTAGAAAGCATGCTAAGTCATTTGAAAAACTTTTAATGCACATACAATAGAGCATATACAAGATAATGATCACCACAACATAAAGCATGATCATAACCAGAGACACAACATCACAAAGTCATATTAACATATCATGTTCAATATTTCATATCAACATATCATACAACACTTACCAATAATCCCATCCCAAACCTACAAGTGCAATGATCATGTGAAGCCACATAACCCCACATAATAAAGTAAACTAGATAGGAGACAATAAGTAATACTTTACTTCATACAACTTACATCATAAGTAGTCGTCATCACATAAAGAAATATAGACCAAAAACATATTCATCAACAGAACCAACATCATATAAGATCATCATCATATATCATAACCATTATACATTTCATTTTATAGAACATAAGACCAATCTTCTAGGACTTCCATTAGAGTCAACTTGTGCAATGTCTACGTAGAGTCCCATACCCCTACATATAATAAGTAGACTCTTCAAGTCACCCTAGTCAATGTCCATTTACTTTAGTCTTTCATTTTACTTTAGGGAACAATCGCCTGAACCGACATTAGACCATGTGATCTAAACATGGAATCCAGTTTCATGAAACCCTACACTGGAAGAAGGTGTCCTACTTACCAAAGTAGAACCAAAACATGAACATAGCATTCTTGGTGGATCCACTAGCTAATATTCCTAAAAGGGCAACATAGTTAAGGAACTAAGAGATATATTAGAGACTCATAATACCATATTGCACGGCAGCCTCCATCTCATGAGAGTTATTGTGAACATACCTTCCAACTTGGGAATGGATACCTCTCATATCTAGTTCACTCGGTGGTAAGCTAAATATCCTTTTTGTATTTGCCTTTAAGTTATCATTAATCATTAATCTTGTCATAGGATATAGGAGAATAACTCCTTGTATAAACATGATCATTAGTTCATTAGGTTTAGGATGAGAATTTCCTGTCATCACAACCCTTCATTAGTGAGATTAACATATCACAGTCATATTTTGTAAGGCATACAAGAGAAACATCATCAACCTTGCATTATCATGCCCTTACCATGATCTTACATTCAACAGATTCATAGCCCATCATATATGCATATATAGAAACATCGTACATACTTCAATTGCAAAACAACATCAATTATAGGCCAACATCAACATAATAGAGTAATCATGACTTTAGAAGACTTACCTATTGCTTCTTAGAATATTCATCAAGAACTTACTCTCAATTCACCAGAATCATCCAATAATATAGTGAATTACACAATAACGTAACAAATCCCAACCACTCTAGTCATATACAAGAGCAATTCGTAGGTACGTTTAAGGGAAAAGGGGTTCATTTATGAGTTCATTCAAGCAATAGTCCCAATCCCAATATTTCATCACATTAAGTGAAAGATATAACATAATCAAATCCATTATTTAGGTAAAGAACATGCATCACACGAAATCTTACAATTCCATGTCAATTACTCAACAACGGATACTTAATTAGCCATAGAAAATCATAACTCATAGTAATTAGTCATCAATTTCGAGTTTGGAAAAAAAACCATTTGTAGAGTAAAAACCCTAGGGATTTGAATTGTTTAGAAAACACTTTGAAAGGACCTCTTGGGGACAGGAATACCAAGAGTGAAGAAACAATACCTTAATGACGATTCAATCCACGAATCTTGAGAAGAAAAGTTCAGAACTTGACCTTTTTCTCCAAGCTTCCAATGCTCTTCAAAGGTGGTTGAGTAGAGAGAGAGACTTTAGAGATAGTTGAGAGTGATTTGGTGAATCTGATTTGGATGTGTAAAAGTGGCTTAAAACTGACCTAAAACAAATATAAACTCGTCCCCTAAATTACCCAAAAGACCCCTCACATAATTGGGTCTTTTTGTGAAGTTAAATTGACTTAAAAACTAAGCGGACGAATCTGGGAAGTGTCTGCGCGTCACGGGGCAATTTCAATTCTTTATTCTGAAATTTGGGTCGAGACAGGGAGCCTCGTGGAGGCCCACATTGGGAGGAATATTTTGCCTTCCTTATGATAGCTGCACGATGTGTAGCTAGCTCCACATCTTGGCTGTCGCAAGCTTCTTTGGAAGCTTGCTTGCCAATGTTCGGGTCCTCCTCAGGGACCCTTCGGTTGGTCCTTGGGGCGTTGTTAATGGATGTTTGGAACCTTTATGATATATTTTACCTATTTAAAGTCTCTTTAAAAGTTTTAGACTTCATTGGACACTCTCAAACCTTCACCAAACATAGGGACATCTACTAGTTCAATTTAGCTAGTTTTCGGACGTCAAGGTCTTTATTTGTCATTTTGTCAATAAACTTTTCTAGTTGAGTTTGATACATTAATATAGGTCTGGAAACATCATTGTAACCATTATTTAATAGGCGAACATCTAGTCTAAGTCATGGAACTTCCGGAGTTTTACAAGTGGGTACTTTTTTTTTATAGTGACCTTGTTCAATTGACAGTAGTCGATACACATTCTCAAAGACCCATCCTTCTTCATCACAAACAATGCCAGATCACCCCATGGAGATATGTTTGGTTTTATAAAACCCTTATCTAGTAAATCCTTAAGTTTAGGCTTTAGTTATTTCAACTCGGTCGGGTCCATCCGATAAGGAGGGACTGAAATAGGTGGTGTATATGGCAATAAGTCTATGCCAAAATTAATTTCCCGTTCAGGAGGAATTCCACGCAATTCATCGAGAAAGACTTCCAGAAATTCCTTCACTATGGGTACAGACTCTAAGGGAGGGATATCGGATTCAAGATCCTTGACCCTCACTATATGATAGAGACAATCCTTTGCAATAAAATTGCAAGCTTTTAGACACGCATGATTGATGTACCGTGGTTTCATGGTATTTCTAATACTCTTTCCTTAAGTTTAGTGTGTGTCGAGAGCCTTTTTGTGTTGATTTTTGATATAAGTTTCTCTTTGTTTGCAGTAAATCTGTCTAAGGAAGAACGCGGGAGTTTTTGAGAAAGAATTGCTGAAGAGACCACCTACGGAGCCTATGACGGTCCGTCGCGGCTGTGACGGTCCGTAGGTGGCATCGTAGTAAAGGAAGAAGTTGCTGAAGGAAATTTGGGGAAGTCTGACCAAGTGTGGGATTCCGTCCTGCATATTCGTCGTAATTATCAGAGAATAATCCCAGTACCCAAAATTCCAAAGTTCAAGTGTTTTGGAACGAAGACCCTCGACGGGCCGTCATGCTTGCAACGGTCCGTCATACCTGTCCGTCGAGGGGAATGAAGAAAGCAACATGAGAAGATGTGAAGTATGGGACGACGGAGGCTATGACGGTCCGTCGTGTCCATGACGGTCCGTCACGTGGTCCGTCGACCCAGACGCGTTTGGACAGATTTTTAGTAAATAGAATCCTTATTTGATTAGGTTTTTGTTTTTCTTATAAATAGTTAGAAAAACCTCGTATTTGGGGTTAGACTTTCTGGATAATTTTTAGTTTATAGTTCTTCGATTATATTGTTAAACTCTCGATTTTGGGAATTAAGATATTTTCCGGGAATTGATTGTTGTGGATTTCGTTGATTAATCAAATTAAATTCTGGGAAATTATTCGTATTCATAAAAGTAAGTGCATGAATTTTTCCATTAACGATATGAATTGTGTAATTATGAACATGGGTAACTAAACCTCATAGCTAGGGTTGTGGGAACCATGGGTGAATAACAAGGTAGTAATCTAACTTCAATAACAAACTCTAGAGTGGTGTCTTGCATGTATTGATAATTCTTTCGTTTAGAATTCTTTTTAACGGTGGCCAACGTTAGAACTCGCCTTAATGCTACTTGCCGGACCAAGGAGGTAGATAATAGGAAAAGAATTATCAACATAGATTTAGTGTAGACTATCTAATAGACTAGTATTGGTTGGTACGAGTTAATAGCTTAGTCAAATACCGAATACGATGTTTAATATGAGGTAAAGATAAGGGTTAGTATAGCAACACACGTAGCCGGACCAAGGTGCGGAGTGAAATTCTCTAGATGCCGGACCAAGGATTTAGAGATACATAACTTATCACTTTACATGCAAGATATCATGATAGAATTGTTATAGTTAGATTTACCAAGTTAGGAACCTGTGGGGAACACTAAAGCCCTAGTTAATTTTACAATTTGATTAAAACTCTGAAAGTTAAATTTGTTAGTTGTTCGATCTTATTTAGTTAATCATTTTCATTAATTTAGAAATAAAACCCCCCTTTTTGTCTTTTAGTTTTTTTGGAAAACAGTTGGCTAAATAATAGTAATAATACAATAAAGTTAAGTCTAAACTATTTTCCTTGTGGGATCGATCCCAACCTCATTAGTTGGGTTCTTTACTTGATACGACCGCTTTACTTCTTATTTGAGAAGTATGTTTGAGTGTATCAAATTTTGGCGCCGCTGCCGGGGAAAGTAGCTTTTAGATTAACTTAAATTTATTACTAAGATTTAGTCAATATTTTCCTGATTTTACTTTTTCTGGTGTTTTTGATTTTGCCAGGTTTGACGTCCTTGTATGCCAAATACACGGAGAGGAAGAGAACCCTTGTTTCCCTACGATCACGAGTTAGAGCGTACACTACGCAAAATGAATCAAAACTTGGGTATAAATGATGATGATCCAAACCTGAACATCCCAGCTCCGGTTGATGCTCATGGTCGATTATTACCTGATGATCCTGATCAAGGTGCACAAAGGGGACATAATCCCGCTCCACGTCCTCAAGAATACTACAGAGGGTATGACAATATTGCAGATTCTGATGGGCCACTTGTCTTGCCCCCTCTACCAGAAGGTCACACCTTTGTAGTCACTAGTAGTCTAATGCAAATGCTCACGGCTAGAGGTTTGTTTTCAGGACTACCGTCTGAGGACCCACATGCCCATATAGCTAAGGTGAGGGCAGTGTGTAAAAGCTGTGTAGGGAGGCCTGATTTGAATTTGGAAGTAATAGGGCTAAGAGTATTTCCTCTCTCACTGACGGGAGAGGCTGCCATTTGGTTCACTGAGCTCCCTTATAACTCAATTTTCACTTGGAATCAACTTAGGGACGTTTTCTAAGCATGTTACTATCCGGTCTCCAAGAAACTAAATCACAAAGACAGAGTTAACAACTTTGTGGCACTACCAGGAGAGTCAGTTAGTAGTTCTTGGGATAGGTTCACTTCATTTCTGCGAAGTGTCCCCAATCACCGCATAGATGATGAGTCACTGAAAGAATACTTCTACCGGGGACGGGATGATAATAATAAAGCGATATTGGATACTATAGCAGGTGGTTCTTATGGGGAGTGTCCCTATGCTGAAATTGCCAAAAAATTAGAGAAAAGCTCCCGGAATAATAAAGCATGGAGTACTAGGAAGACAGATACTGGGAGAAATACTTTTGCAGTGCAATCCACACACAATCCAGCCACAGATGAGATTCGTGAAGAGATGGCACAGATGAGAACTGAGCTTGGGTTAGTGTTAAAACATGTCACTGGGGGTGCAGAAAAGATAAACGCAGTGAACTACTTGTCTAAACCACCACCACCAACTGATGAATATTATTATGAGGAAGATTCTTATGCAGTAAATGATCAGACGGGGGGTTTCCGAACAAATGCCCAAGGCTCCAATCAGGAGAATTGGCGCCAAGGTCAAGGAAATCAAGGTCGGAACTATGGTAACTACAACCGCGAGGGTAACTATGTTCGTGATGGAAATTACAACCGCGACAACAACTTCAACAGGGGTAACTATGGTAACAGAAATGAGAGGGGTGGGCCCTATGTTCCTCCTCAAAATCGTGAAGTTGCTCCTAGGGATGGTGGAGGTAGTATGGCGCGAGTTGAGGATATGTTGCACAAGATGATGAGGAGGTTCGATGCTAGTGATGAGCACACCAAAGAGTTAAGGAGTGATGTAGCAGGTATTGGACAGAAAGTTGATACACATGCCATATCAATCAAGCAGCTTGAATTGCAAATGGCTCAATTATCTGCAACTGTGAACACACGGCAATCGGGCACTCTTCCTAGCAACACTGTCCAAAATCCGAAAAATGATGGACACTGTATGGCAATTACTACTCGTGGTGGTAAAAAACTATTGACCCACCTATGCCGTCTATTGTGGAAAAGGTGATGAAAGATAATGATGAAGTGGTAGAGGTTAGTGGTGAAGTAGAAGATAACACTGATAAAGTTGCTGAAGTGCCTAAAAAGGTAACTCCCATGCCTAGACCTCCACCCCCCTTTCCTCAAAGATTAGTGAAAAAGACCGAGGATGGCAAATATCGGCGTTTTATAACAATGTTGAAGCAACTTTCTATCAATGTTCCTTTGGTAGAAGCTCTTGAACAAATGCCCGGTTATGCCAAGTTTATGAAAGATTTGGTTACAAAGAAAAGATCGGTCACTTTTGAGGATGATGACAGAATGCAGCATTGTAGTGCTATTGCTACAAGGTCTTTAGTGCAAAAGAAAGAAGATTCGGGTGCATTTACTATTCCTTGTACAATCGGGTTATTACATTTTGCGAAAGCATTATGTGATCTGGGGGCAAGAATAAATCTCATGCCCCTCTCGATTTACATGAAGTTGGGGTTGGGTGACCCAAAGCCCACTGCGATGCGGCTACTGATGGCCGATCGAACAGTAAAAAGGCCTATAGGGATACTCCATGATGTGCTAGTAAAAGTGGAGTCGTTCATATTTCCAGCAGATTTTGTCATTCTTGATTGTGAAGTCGATTTTGAGGTGCCTATTATTCTTGGGAGGCCATTCCTTGCTACGGGTAGAGCTTTAGTTGATATGGAAAAAGGGCAGATGAAATTTCGGTTGAACAATGAAGAATTGACTTTCAACATTTGTAGGTCCATGCGGCAGAGTGGTGAGCTCCAATCGGTATCTGCCATATCCTACAAAGTTGGTGAATCATCCAAGACACAAATAGAAGAACGGCTAGGTGTAGAAGCACTGGCGGCAGTGATAATGAATCTTGATAATGAAGGCATTGAAGAATATATGTCATTAGTCGCTGCCCTTGATCGTGGTAATGTCCGGTTTAAACCGAAGAAATATGAGCTAGACATGAAGAATCGCGAGTCTCCACCCGCTAAACCATCCATAGAGGAGGCTCCAAAGCTAGAACTAAAAGCTCTCCCACCTCATCTAAGGTATGAATTCTTAGGAAACGGTGACACATTACCGGTAATCATTGCATCAGATCTAAATAAACAACAAGTTGAGAGTTTGGTCAAAGTGCTAAAAAGGTTCAAAAGAGCGATTGGGTGGACCATTGCGGACATTATTGGGATCCCTCCTGGTATTTGTTCTCATAAAATCCAACTCATGCCCGATCATAAGCCAAGTATTGAGCACCAGAGACGCTTAAACCCACCTATGCAAGAGGTCGTGAAGAAGGAAATCATAAAGTGGTTGGATGCGGGAGTAATTTATCCAATCGCCGATAGTAGTTGGGTATGCCCTGTTCAGTGTGTGCCTAAGAAAGGGGGAATGACTGTGGTCCCCAATGAAAAAAATGAACTTGTTCCAGTGAGGCCGGTGACTGGATGGAGGGTGTGTATGGATTACCGGAAATTAAATGCATGGACCGAAAAGGACCATTTTCCCATGCCCTTCATGGATCAGATGTTGGATAGACTCGCCGAAAAAGGGTGGTACTGTTTTCTTGATGGTTATTCAGGGTATAATCAGATCTCTATTGCACCAGAAGATCAAGAGAAGACCACTTTTACTTGTCCATATGGGACCTTTGCGTTCAAGAGAATGCCGTTTGGGTTGTGCAATGCACCCGCCACATTTCAGAGATGTATGATGTCTATATTCTCTGACATGGTGGAAGATACTATTGAGGTCTTTATGGATGATTTTTCAGTGGTTGGTGAATCTTTCGAGCAATGTTTGAGCCATTTGTCTGAGGTTCTTAAGAGATGTGAAGATTGCAATTTAGTTCTCAATTGGGAAAAATGCCACTTCATGGTCAAAGAAGGTATTGTTTTGGGCCATCGTATTTCAGAAAAGGGCATAGAAGTTGATCGAGCCAAAGTCGAGGTGATAGAGAAACTTCCTCCACCTATCTCTGTAAAAGGTGTGAGAAGCTTTCTTGGGCATGCAGGTTTTTACAGGAGATTTATCAAAGATTTCTCGAAAATTGCACATCCATTGTGCAAACTGTTGGAGAAAGATTGTAAATTTTCTTTTGATGAATCCTGTATGAAAGCATTCGGCGATCTCAAAGAAAAACTGGTATCTGCACCTATCATTATTTCTCCGGATTGGAACAGTCCATTTGAGGTAATGTGTGATGCGAGTGGGGTTGCCCTTGGTGTGGTATTGGGACGAAGAAGGGACAAAATCCTTCATCCCATTTACTATGCTAGTAAAGCCCTCAATGAAGCTCAGAAGAACTATACAGTCACTGAACAAGAGCTCCTTGCTGTAGTATTTGCTTTTGAAAAATTTCGCTCCTATTTGCTAGGCACTAGAGTCATAGTGCATACTGACCATTCAGCCCTGAGATATTTGATGGCGAAGAAGGACGCGAAACCAAGGTTGATTCGTTGGGCATTACTACTGCAAGAATTTGACTTTGAGGTAAGGGATAGAAAAGGGACCGAAAATCAAGTTGCTGATCACTTGTCCCGTTTAGAAGATGAAGCTATGAGAGAGTTGGGGGATAAGACTGATATTGATGACACATTCCCCGATGAGCATGTATTGGCTGCCTCACAAGACCTGATTCTGTGGTTTGCAGATTTTGCAAACAACCTAGCTAGTGATCTTGTTCCATCGGACTTGTCTTTTCATCAAAGAAAAAAGTTCATGTACGATGTGAAGAAATTCTTTTGGGATGAACCATACTTATACAGGAGTTGTGTCGACGGGCTTATTCGGCGTTGTGTGTCAGAAGTCGAGATGTTGAGCATTTTAGAGGCATGCCATTCCTCACCCTTTGGTGGACATCATAGTGGTGTCCGGACTGCTCACAAGATCTTACAAAGTGGTTACTATTGGCCAACTATTCATCAAGATGCTCATGAGTTCGCCAAATCATGTGATAGATGTCAAAGAGATGGCGGCATTTCAAGAAAGCAAGAGCTCCCTCTAAACCCCATTCATGTAATTGAGTTATTTGATGTTTGGGGTATTGACTTTATGGGTCCGTTTGTGAGTTCTCATGGAATGAAGTATATTTTAGTAGCAGTTGATTATGTATCCAAGTGGGTGGAAGCTATCGCCCTCGCAAACAATGAAGGGAAGAGTGTTACTGCATTCTTGAGAAAGAATATATTTTCTCGATTTGGTACCCCATGGGCGATTATTAGTGATGGGGGATCCCACTTTTGCAACAAATTGTTCAAGGGATTATTGGAGAAATATGGGGTTCGCCATAATGTGGCCACTCCTTACCATACTCAAACTAGTGGGCAAGTTGAAGTATCAAATAGGGAAATCAAACAGATTTTGTCGAAAACAGTGAACGCTAGTAGAACATATTGGTCAAGGAGGCTTGATGATGCTCTTTGGGCTTACCGGACAGCGTATAAGACTCCCATAGGTATGTCCCCATACCAACTAGTATATGGGAAAGCATGTCATCTTCCGGTTGAATTAGAACATAAAGCCATGTGGGCTATGAAGAAGCTAAAAATGGACTGGAACGAAGCTGCAGAACAACGATTAAATGGGTTAAATGAACTCGATGAATTTCGCCTTAAGGCTTATGAAAGCTCAGCCCTCTACAAAGAGAAGATGAAGAGGTACCATGACCTAAAAATCGAGAAACGAGAGTTTATGATTGGGGATTCGGTGCTTTTATTCAACTCTAGATTGCGCTTGTTTCCGGGCAAGCTCAAGTCTAAATGGACTGGACCTTACTTGATCACCCAATTATTCCCTCATGGAGCGGTTGAGTTGGAAAACAAGGAAGGTGTGCGGTTTAAGGTGAACGGACAACGTCTCAAAATCTATATTGGTCATGCGGAATCGGCGAATGAAGTGGTTGAGGCATATCATCTTGATGAAGTCTGAGTAATCAAGTGGCCTCAGTCGTGCCGCGACGTTAAATCAGGCGCTGGTTGGGAGGCAACCCAATAGTTATCATCTAATCACGTTTATAGTTTTTTTTGTTTTTCTCTTTCTAGTAACAGTAGCATTTTCTATTAATGGGTTGTAAAATTTCAGGTAGCACATCTACAGGAAGTACTGCAGACAAGTTACTCTACATCAGTCACTGACGGATACATCGACGGACCGTCACTCCTGTGACGGACCGTCGCATGACTCCGTCGTGCCAGGTACGCTCTCTTGTATTTTTGAAGAATTAGGGCACAGGCGACGGACCGTGTGACGGACCGTCACAACTGCGACGGACCGTCATCGGGGTTTCGTCACGCCATTACCCGGCTACCCGACCCGACCCGGCTTGAGAATTTTAAAAGTTTAAAACGTTTTAAACCCCCCCACCCCTTCATTATCAGTTTCACTTAATCTTCCCTTCATTTTCTCCCCTTCCAACTTCACTCTCTTCCCAAATTCCCCATCTTCTCCCATTTTTCATCCCAAAACTTTCCCTCTTGGTCGGAATCTGCTGTAGTGATTCTTAGTCTTCTAACTTGAGTGCCATCAATTGTGCATTATTGTCTCGTCTTCCAAGGTATGTATTCCTGAAACTCTACCCTTTACTATTTTTGGTTGTTTTACTGTTTTTCCCTGTTAATTGCATATGGGTTTCTGTTTTTGCCTAGATATTATCTAACTTAGGTCTTTAATTCCACAAACTGCCTGGACAATACTAGAGAAATTAGGGCTTTAAACTTGTCCATTAGGGTTCTAATCTGTATTAGAACATTGTTGGGTTGTCATTTTTGACTCACATGGGGTAAATTTGGCACCCCTCAGTTCTGTCTCTGGTTGACAGCACCACAACCCGATGACGGACCGTCATACCCACGACGGTCCATCCTGCACAACCGTCGTGATGGTCAAAGACCCATATCCTAAGGGTCTCAACACTTTTTCCAAGTGTCCACTGACGGACACATGTGAAGGACCGTCGTACCCACGACGGTCCGTCCTACACAACCGTGGTGACGGTCAGAGACCCCGGTCCTAAGGGTCTCAACTCTTTTTCTAAGTGTCCACTGACGGACACATGTGACGGACCGTCGTACCCATGACGGTCCATCCTGCACAACCGTTGTGACGGTCAGAGACCCCGGTCCTAAGGGTCTCAACTCTTTTTCTAAGTGTCCACTGACGGACACATGTGACGGGCCATCGTACCCATGACGGTCCATCCTGCACAACCGTTGTGACGGTCAGAGACCCCGGTCCTAAGGGTCTCAACTCTTTTTCTAAGTGTCCACTGACGGACACATGTGACGGACCGTCGTACCCATGACGGTCCGTCCTGCACAACCGTTGTGACGGTCAGAGACCCCGGTCCTAAGGGTCTCAACTCTTTTTCTAAGTGTCCACTGACGGACACATGTGACGGACCGTCGTACCCATGACGGTCCGTCCTGCACAACCGTTGTGACGGTCAGAGACCCCAGTCCTAAGGGTCTCAACTCTTTTTCTAAGTGTCCACTGACGGACACATGTGACGGACCGTCGTACCCATGACGGTCCGTCCTGCACAACCATTGTGACGGTCAGAGACCCCGGTCCTAAGGGTCTCAACTCTTTTTCTAAGTGTCCACTGACGGACACATGTGACGGACCGTCATACCCACGATGGTCCGTCCTGCACAACCGTTGTGACGGTCAGAGACCCCGGTCCTAAGGGTCTCAACTCTTTTTCTAAGTGTCCACTGACGGACACATGTGACGGACCGTCATACCCACGACGGTCCGTCCTGCACAACCGTTGTGACGGTCAGAGACCCCTTTTCTAAGGGTCTCAACACTTTTTCTAAGTGTCCACTGACGGACACATATGACGGACCGTCGTACCTACGACGGTCCGTCCTGCATAAACGTCATATCGGTCTGAGACTTTCCCTCTGATACTTTATGTTGCCAAGTATTACATGACGGACTGCATGACGGTCCGTCATACTCACGACGGTCCGTCACCATGTCCGTCGTGACCTACTTCTACTTCAGAGCTGTTATCACTGATTTGAGATTCTGTGTATTATTGTCTCAATGTTTTACTTCTTTTTGTGTCATTTTTCATCCTTCAAGTACTAATGATGATTCGTTACAGGTACTACCTATCATGGCACCTAAACAAGATCGCGTTTATGCACGTGGGCGTTCAAAATCTGTCGCCCCGTCTGCCCGATTGGTGATAGGCTCTGATGATGAGCATGATCCAGAATACGTGCCCCCAGGCACTGCTACTCCAGCACGAGCTCCACGTGTACCTCGAGTCACGCCCAAGAAGGTGGCGCCCGGCGTAGTCACTGCCTCCCAGTCTGATGAGGAGCGCACACTGACCGGCACTCCTTCTGGGTCAGCTGCCCAAGACGAAGGAGCATCTGGCTCCTTAGGAGTTTCGTGGTCAGAGGAAGCCTCAGGGTCTGCAGAAGCCTCTGCCCCTGCCACAGCTACACAGTCTGCTTCAGATGATGAGGCTGACAGCACTGACTCCACCCCTGGCTCACCAACAGGAGTCCCTGCCCCGGTTGCCGATCAGCCCAACCGGTGGTGTGTTGACGGGCAATACAAAGTATACTTAGACGCCAAGGTTCTCAATGACAAAGGCGTCATGACACGGACTCTTACACTTGAGAGGCGGGTCCTCACGGGAAGTCTCCCCACCATGCCAGATATTCACACCCTCTTCACCAGACACCGGCTAGAGTGGACGGCTCGTTCTTTGGGTCGCTACAGTGAGGAGCTAGTCCGCGAGTTCTATGCCTCTTATGTGGCTACTCTTCGCTCGCAGATCGATAGGCGGTCTGCCCCCGCCAAACAGGCCCCACTTGAGCACGTCCGAGTACGCGGCATCCAGGTTGACATCTCCCTACCAGCCATCCGCCGATATCTGTACGGCACGGATTCTGACTCCACCAGCACACCTCTCACCGCCGAGTTTGATTACCGGTGGCAAATTGTTAAAGAGGGCCGGTTCTTACGCGAGCCTTCACTGAGAGAGACCACCAAGAGGTGGATGGCACTGCACCTATCTATTGATGGAGAGGCTGCGGATTGGGTGATGGAGCCGAAGGGGGCCATCAGGAAGGCCAACTTGACCTTTACGGCCAAGTTTCTCTGGTTGATCGTCCGCCATTGTCTCTCCCCCACTGCTGCGGATAACATAGTCACCTGGGATCGTGCAGTGCTGATGGCTGCAATGATGGCAGGGTTCGAGGTCGATTTCGCTTGGCTTCTCCAAGCGGTCATGCACGAGAGGGCCTTCAAGGTCACCACGACTTACCCTTTCCCTTGCATGATTTTCTCTTTGTGCAGATCAGCAGGTGTGCCCATTTGGCACATTGACCAGCTCAAGACCCCGCCAGGAAATGTTGACATCGGCCTCATCAGGGATGAGGCCAATGAGTTGGCCCCACGCAGAGGGCCCCGTCCAGAGGTGGCCCCATTTGGTGAGAACCTGGCCGACACCGTAGAGCATGCTCATGATGCTTCCCGTGCTGCTTCTGCACACACTGACACTACTCCGGTCGAGTCTATCCCGGGTAGTAGCACTGCACCGAGCTCCTCTCGCTCGGCTCCTTCTGCCACTCTGGTCCCACTTGCTCGAGTTCAGAAACTTGAGGCACAGATGGCTACTCTTCTGCATCACATTCAGCCGTGGATGCAGAAGACTATTGCTGAGGCAGAGGAGCGCATGGAGCGCAAGATGGTACAGCACACAGAGAGGCAGATCGCCGAGGTACACCAGCGCTTGGACGCATTTGAATTACGAGTACTAGCCCGACCAGCCCCTCCGGTGGACATGTCGACTCTCCAGGCTGCGGTTGAGAGTCTGCGGGCGGATCTTGATATGATTTTAGAGGCGAGGGTGCCCGAGTCTGAGGCCCCTTCTGCGGAGCCTGCCGATGACACCGTGATGGCCGCCCTGTTTACCACTTCTGATGTTCCACCACCTCCCCCACGAGAGCATGTCAAGAGACGCAGGGGTCGAGAGGAGGATGAGGCTAGGGCGAGGAAGAAGGAGAGCCGTGAGATGGAATCTGCGAGGAGAGCCTCGATCGCCGATGAGGAGGCCCGTAGGTTGAGGGTTGTAGAAGTAGCTGCCGGGGCGTCTAGCTCCAAAATTGTAGATTCTGTGGGAGGCACTACTGATGGTGCTGTGGATGCTGAGGACATTGCTGAGGATGTCCAGACTACGCAGGGAGCGGGTTCCGGGGAACCGGACCCACCAGCTTGCTGATCACCGGCGCTTAGCGCCTCAGGTTTGCTTCACTTACCCTTTTACGTAGTTTAACTTTTCTATGCATTGGGGACAATTGCATATTTTTTTGTAGGGGGTGGGGTAATTGGAAAGTGAACGCTTGGGTGAATTCTGAGTAGCCCAAGTTCACAATCCTCTTTTGGGGTTTTCTTGCCTGTGTTCTTTTTCCCCAAAAGACTGATTACTTTTATTGTTGAACCGGCATGTCATATCTTATGTACACAGTATAAATCTGAAGCATGATGGCTAATATAAATGTGATATCTCGATAATCATTTGCATGACGAGGCATAGTAAGTGATAATTGTGTGGTTTGAAACATGAAACAAGGATACACTTCTGCATGATCCTGAATCCAATATTTGAACTAGGTGTCTCATATTCTGGGAATGCAAGGAATGTCATGTGAGTGTGAGGTGAATTCGAATGACCACCATTAATACTGAGCTAGAACTTGCCTGGTTAGTCCTACTAAAAGTGAGTCAAAACAATCACTTAGGAAAGGATCATAGGCGCTTGTTCGAAATAGTCAATCTTGAGCCTAAAAATAACAGAAAACCAAATGAAGTTAATCCCTTTTTGATCCAAATGAATTGAGCCTAAACTAGATTTTTTTTTACCCCAAATGATCTTTTCTGGGAACAATGTATTGGCCCTGGTCCCTCCTTGGACATGTGCACCTCAGTTTATGCCAAAAGCATAAGTTGAGGGTGGCTAATGCAGAAAACAACCTTGTTTTGGACCTGACCCAACCATGGGTATTGTGAACCTTGACTCATGGCAAAATCATGAGTTGAGGGTGGCTGCTATAAGGAAAACCACGAAAAGTGGGGTTGAAAGAATGAAGAGAAAGAAAGAATAAAAGAGAAGTGACTATATAAAAAAAATAATAATAATAAAAAGCAAAATAAACACAAGAAAAGAGAAAAGTCACTTACACATAAAGATAAGAAAGGGAAAACAGCAAAGTGAAAAGAAAATTGAGTAATAGGGCAAAATAAGAATGATATGTCAAGGAGGGCAACAAGTCACTAAAGTATACCTAAATACACCCTACCTGACCCTGAGCCTATGTTACAATCTAAAAAAGTCCTATTGCGATCCTAAGTGCGTATGAGGAATTTGAAGTAGTGAAAATAAGGGCAAGCCTATGGCAATATGTATAAATGAGTGGTGAATTTGTTCTGAGAGTGAGTGTCGAAACGTGATCCTTATACTCAAACTAAAATCCTTGTGTGAAAAATGAGGATGTTATTTGAAGTGAGGACAGGAGTTGTAATACCAGAAATATTAGCATCTCGGTGAGAAATTGAAGAGGATAGGCATCATTGCATAGTAAATCTGGGTTGTGGTTTGATTCTACACAAATCAATGCCTAATAGTGAGACCATGTATGAACATAATGAGAATAATCGAGATTGATAGCCAAATGATTGCGGAAGTTAAAATATGGATACTTTTGTACAAAGAATTTGTAGTGAGTCATAGTGCGTCGCTTGAGGACAAACAACGAATTTAAGTTGAGGGTGTTGATGTACCGTGGTTTCACGGTATTTCTAATACTTTTTCCTTAAGTTTAGTGTGTGTCGAGAGCCTTTTTGTGTTGATTTTTGATATAAGTTTCTCTTTGTTTGCAGAAAATCTGTCTAAGGAAGAACGCGGGAGTTTTTGAGAAAGAATTGCTGAAGAGACCACCTACGGAGCCTATGACGGTCCGTCGCGGCTGTGACGGTCCGTAGGTGGCATCGTATTAAAGAAAGAAGTTGCTGAAGGAAATTTGGGGAAGTCTGACCAAGTGTGGGATTACGGAAGTTCGTGACGGACCATAACAGGTACGACGGTCCGTCCTGCATGTTCGTCGTAATTATCAGAGAATAATCCCAGTACCCAAAATTCCAAAGTTCAAGTGTTTTGGAATGAAGACCCTCGACGGGCCGTCATGCTTGCAACGGTCCGTCATACCTGTCCGTCGAGGGGAATGAAGAAAGCAACATGAGAAGATGTGAAGTATGGGACGACGGAGGCTATGACGGTCCGTCGTGTCCATGATGGTCCGTCACGTGGTCCGTTGACCCAGACGCGTTTGGACAGATTTTTAGTAAATAGAATCCTTATTTGATTAGGTTTTTGTTTTTCTTATAAATAGTTGGAAAAACCTCGTTTTTGGGGTTAGACTTTCTGGATAATTTTTAGTTTATAGTTCTTCGATTATATTGTTAAACTCTCGATTTTGGGAATTAAGATATTTTCCGGGAATTGATTGTTGTGGATTTCGTTGATTAATCAAATTAAATTCTGGGAAATTATTCGTATTCATAAAAGTAAGTGCATGAATTCTTCCATTAACGATATGAATTGTGTAATTATGAACATGGGTAACTAAACCTCATAGCTAGGGTTGTGGGAACCATGGGTGAATAACAAGGTAGTAATCTAACTTCAATAACAAACTCTAGAGTGGTGTCTTGCATGTATTGATAATTCTTTCGTTTAGAATTCTTTTTAACGGTGGCCAACGTTAGAACTCGCCTTAATGCTACTTGCCGGACCAAGGAGGTAGATAATAGGAAAAGAATTATCAACATAGATTTAGTGTAGACTATCTAATAGACTAGTATTGGTTGGTACGAGTTAATAGCTTAGTCAAATACCGAATACGATGTTTAATATGAGGTAAAGATAAGGGTTAGTATAGCAACACACGTAGCCGGACCAAGGTGCGGAGTGAAATTCTCTAGATGCCGGACCAAGGATTTAGAGATACATAACTTATCACTTTACATGCAAGATATCATGATAGAATTGTTATAGTTAGATTTACCAAGTTAGGAACCTGTGGGGAACACTAAAGCCTTAGTTAATTTTACAATTTGATTAAAACTCTGAAAGTTAAATTTGTTAGTTGTTCGATCTTATTTAGTTAATCATTTTCATTAATTTAGAAATAAAACCCCCCTTTTTGTCTTTTAGTTTTTTTGGAAAACAGTTGGCTAAATAATAGTAATAATACAATAAAGTTAAGTCTGAACTATTTTCCTTGTGGGATCGATCCCAACCTCATTAGTTGGGTTCTTTACTTGATACGACCGCTTTACTTCTTATTTGAGAAGTAAGTTTGAGTGTATCAATGATCTTACCCCTAAGATTTGAGTTTCCTCCCTTCCACTAAAAAATGGGTTCTTTAGGAAATTGAAATTTGACTACCCTTGTTCTATAATCAATTGAAACAAAACACGCATGTAACCAATCCATTCCCAATATGACATCAAAATCTAACATGTCAAGTTCTACCAAGTCAACTAACGTAACTCTATTGGGCAAAGAAATAGGACAACCCCTATAGACTCTTTTAGCCACCACAGAATCACCCACCGGGGTAGTATCCGAAAAGGGTTCATCTAATATATTGGGAAGTGTATCGAATTTCATAGCTACAAAAGGTGTCACAAGAGAAAACGTGGAATCAGGATCCAACTATGCATATACATTAATGGAAAATAATTGTAACATACAGTAACCACATCCGAAGAGCTCTCTTAATCACATCGGTATAGGAGAGCATAAAAGCGATTCCTCTTAGTGCATCCGGATTTGGGGCACTTGCTTGTGCTTTTGCATTTTCCCTTATTTGAGCCTTCATTATAGGGAAGTACCACTTCATGTGGCCATTCTTACCACAACCATAGAAATCACCCGTGCCATAAGAACCACCATTATTCCCCTATTGGGGATTGGGGTTATACACCTTACCCTTTTTGACCCTTCGAGAATTAGAAGGACCTTGGTTGGAAAACCTATTCTTGAATCTTGGTTTATCTTTAACCTCAAATGTAGTCTTGGAAGAATCCCCATCTTCGGCCGTTGTCCTCTTTAACTCCCTACCAACTTACTTAAGTTTTTACTCCTGAATTTCTTCAACCGGAACCATTAGATGAGAAATGTCTATGATAGGAATCAACATTGAAAACCTACATTCATAAACCACAAGGTCGGATATCCCCATAACAATTTTTTCCATATTGACCCTAGAATCCACCACCATTGTAGGAGCATGCTTTGATGGTTAAGTGAACTTGAGGCTATACTCTTTCACACTCATACCCCCTTGAAGAAGGTTGATTACTTATTGCATTTTCCTCTCCCTTAATTCCAAGGGAAAGAACCTATCAAGGAAAGTCGTCTTGAATGATGCCCAACTGAACGGACCTTCTCTAATGGGCCTCTCATCTTTCCATTGTTCATACCAAACTTGAGCCACATCTTTGAGTTGGTAGGTGGCTAGTTCCGCCTTTTCTTGAGAAGACACACCCATTGTATGAAGCACCCTGAACACTTCATCAGTGAACCCCTGTGGGTCTTCCTCCACCTTGGAACCACAAAAAGTAGGGGGATTCATCCTTGTGAAATCCCTAATCCTCGAAGTGGTAGTGCTATATTGTAATTCACTTGCAACCTAGTATCCCTAGCAACTTGAGTGGCTAAAACTTGAGTCAAGCTATGAATAGTTGCCATTATCTCAACGTTAGACATAGCCCCTTATTCAATAGGAACTTGACGGTTTTGAGGAGCTTGAGGGGGAACTGCCTTATTCAAATTCTCCTCCTTCGACCTTGGAGCATTGTTCCTCCTTTTATTCATTGCCTTTAAGAACAAGAAGAGGATTAGAAGAAAGGACTAGATAGAGTTAAGACTCTTAGGAACGACTAAGGAATAACAAAAGAGTAAAAGTTCCTAAGCATCTCATAGTCTCTCATTCATAAGTGTGGCGCGCTTCACACCTATGAATAAGACCCTAATTGACGTGGTTTAGTGAGTCATCAACCTAAGGTTACTCAACCTCATGCTCTGATATCAAGTTTGTAACAATCCAAAGTACCCCCTAGGAGTTATCGTCGTCTTCATTCTCATAGAGGCCTTAGACTAGCTCTTAGCATACATCATGGCATATCATAGGTAGAGAAAAATGCGGAAATTTAAAAACTTTAACATATAAAGTATACTTAGACTTCTTACATATCATATATGGAGTTTACATAGACTCCTCGCTCATGAATTTACATAGACTTCTCATTTAACATATTCAATTTATTTAAGTAGTCTAATACTTCGTCTCACATATAACCTAATAGAGAATTACAAAGTTTGGGCATAGATCCTACACTAGTACAATATGCCACATATAGGATTACAACAAAGTCTCAACATAAAAGAATGAATAAGTGTCTTTAGACATAGACAATACTACTAAACCTAGATATGTGGCACCATCCTTGGAACTTGAGGACTCACCAATAACTCGGGAAAAGATCCAAGTCTTCCTTGCAAAAGCCTCAAACCTCTCAACGGCCCGAACTTATATTATTTGGGAAAAATAGAAGAAAAATATGGGTTTACATCACACATACCAAGTATGGCTTGTATGCATAAAAATTATCAATGCATGAGTAAAGGGACATTTTAGTCAGAACCATGCTTAGTATCAAATAATCTCAACATGCACATATAGCAATATCATAAGACAAACCCAATATAATATCAACCCAACATGTAAGCAACTCAAGAAGTATTTTTGTAATCCAAAGAATAGAATCTCATAACCCTATTCAAAGTTAAGTATCACACTAAGCAACCCACTTCATGCATATAACATATTCTCATATTACATCATGACATGTTTATTTCATAAAGATTACTCATACATATCAACATAGTCATAACCAATAGGATCCCACAAGTTCAATGTACAAGAGAAGTCTCATACCCTCCCTCATACCATATAGAAACCCTTAAGAAAGATCTAATAAGAGTTTTCACGTCTCTTTAATTCATTACTTTTTCATTAGGGAATAAAGTTGCAATAACCGACATGAGACTATGAGAGATACATGGAATTCGGTGTTTTACTCTCACATTGAAAAGAGAGGGTTATTACTTGCCTAAGGTTACGTGTAACCTTTCGTACATAGCTATCTACGTGGATCCACTAAGCTAAAGTCGTATGTGGGCACATAGTTAAGGGTGAAGGAGATTGTTACTAGAAACCTTAACTTTCTAAAGTGGGGGTTTCCATCTCATGAGAAAACACATATGCTAGGGATATGGACTTACTAAATATGAGGAACCCATGTGGGGAGCCGAACTTGCTAAACATGAGACCCCCATCTAATTTACATGCTCTTTCGGTGCTAAGCATCTATTCCCTTTAATAACCATCTTTACTCAAAATATTGTTTCACATTAGCCTTTACTAGACCCTTGTATAACCCTCTTATCATAGTCGCTCTTCGGTGACTATAAGTGAGAACAATCCTTTCACTTTAGGAACCATAAACAAGTGAGTAAACCTTTCACTTAACACTTTATTATAATCATGAAGAATACTTTCAATCATATAACCATCATATCATAACATGCATACTTACTTCATAGTTAATCCTAGTTTCTAGGGTTAAGGATGAGGAATACTTGTAATAAACATCACAACAACACATTAGACATAGGATCATAACTATCTAAATAACTCCCCTTTCATAATTGAACTCTATAGAGAATCAACAATCATACCTTCTTGCCCTTCATGGGACTTCATACTTCAACCACCCAAGAATGTATAAAAAATACATAAAACAAGGTAAATCATGAAGTTATGTCATAGTTAACATCAAAGTAAACCATTATCATGTTAATACCCTTCACCTTCACCTTACTAAATACAAGATTTGGGAAAATTTGGGGAAAGACATGGGTCCAAGGAGAATTCAGATGAAATCATCAATTAACCATCAATATATACTTAAACAACATTAATTCATCATAATTCATCATTTATTCATAATTTCATTTTTCAGAGAAGACCCATGTATGGAGGAAAACCCTAGTTTTTGGGGAATTTAGAAATCGTCTTTTGGAGGGACCTCTTGAGGAAAGGAATCCCAAGAGTGAAAGAAACCATACATTAGATATGAATAGTCATGAATTTTAGTCAAACTTGGAGGGATTTGGTCTTCTTCTTCAAGCTTCAAGGATCATTCACTGGAGGTTGGGGGTAGAGAGAGAATGTAGAGAGAGGTGGGAGAAATTGGGTTTTAATTTGTGTTAGAGTTCTGAAGTGGGAATGGGGTGATAAATGACCTAAAACCATTATATAATCAACCCCCAAAATACCTAAACTACCCCTTATTAAGTTTGACTTTTAAAATAAAATTCCAACTTGACTTCAGCTTGTCCAATTTCATGTCCCACTTCAAAAGCTGTGAAGTGCTTAACTGTCACTTCCGAGTTTACCCCCTAGACGTACCTGGCATCGTCGTCCTCTTTGAGGACTAAGACTATCCCCTTAGTTTACATCAATACATTCATAAGTCAAAAATAGGGGAGAATTTAAAACTTTTAATAATTCTACGTTGATGTTTACATAGACCACTACATACACATACATATAATTATATCGAGTATACATAGACCCTTCGTATAAGAAGATTACATAGTCTTCTAATTTTATTGCACACACACACACACACACACACACATATATATATATATATATAACATAAAATAAAGTCTCAAAGTCGTCTCATCTCATAACCATCTAAAACGATCATAGCAATTTGGGCATTGTAACATTCTAGAAAAATGTACTTGTCTAGTGAACAGTCTATTAGGCTTTAATAATATGTATTGGGGTACATAGGCATCCCAATGCCCAAGAAATATTGGGCATGATAGAGATTATTGGCTTAAGGTTGTTAGCCAATGTCTACACAAGTAAATTAAAATACACGTCGATGTCAAATACTCCAATCCAAGCTTTTTTAGAAATTGTACATGCAATGAAGACCCTAAGATAAAATAACTATATTCTTCACGTACACCCACATTAGGGACTAGGCATCCAAGTGTAAGGCGTAGGTACCATATCACATGATCATTTAAAATGATCATGTAGATTTGGCAGTGCCCAAGGACATAGTGAGGATCCTTGGGACAATAAGTGAACTTTCCAAATGAACTTTCCAGAGTAATTAGTTAGGAAAGTGCACGGCAACACATGTGCAAGCACATGTGCTACAGGCCGAGAGACCAAGATAACTTATTCGTTAGAGCGGTTAGGGGACAGGCGCACGTCCGGGTCAAGCCACGTGGGGCCAAGCTTCGTAACCGGTCCTAGGCTCTAACTAACTGACCTAACTATCTAACTAACCTAGGACTAAAAAAAATAACTAACTAGTGTGCCCGTCATCCTAAGACCAAATCGGGTGACACTAACTGAGTAACTAACTAAAGAAACATACTAGTACCGAACCTAGGATGGTCCAAATGCTTAGTTATGGTCCTAAAAACTTAGGGGTATTTTAGTAATCACCCTAGGTTACCTAAATAATTAAATTATTAACTTAATTAATTAATTTAAATGGTCAAACCGAAACCCTTAAGCAATTTCCAAATTTTGGTTAACTCAAGTGTTCTCCTATTTTTAGTCAATTTAGGAGGGGCGTTTTGGTAATTAACTAATTGATTTATTTAATTAAGTTATTTAGCCTAAGTTGAATTAGTCAATATTCAGTTCCTAAATAGTAAGACTCACGCTATTCATCAGTAAACCCTACGACTAAAAACAGTGAACAACGTAAGAAAAACCATAGGCGATTTCAAGGCAGTTCTTCAAGGTTTTCATGCAAAGTACAAGGTGATCTTCGTAGATTCAATTATACAGTAAGGTATGGGTTTTGTCTCTTGGATTCCTTTCCCCAATAGGATTTTCAAACGTTTTAAATTCAGAAATCCAAAACTAGGGTTGTTCCCAATGAAGTTGTTGAATGTTAATCTCCCTAGTTCTCCCTATTTCCGATTCTAGTGTTATGTAAAATGTAAATCTCGAACATATTGTTGGTATGTGGTGCTAACTGATCATGATGTGTATGATTCTGTGATTTTTAATGTCGAAAGAGACCTATATGTTAGATCCGTATGATTAGGGTATTATTTACATGAGATAATAAATGTTGTAATGCCTATTTGTGTTCGAGAGGATGAAATTGTTATAAGTCATTCATTGAATTGTTCTTATAGGTTAATCAAGGTTAAAAGTTGTCTTGATAACATGAAGTAATTGAATTTGCTAGTGATAATATCATAGTTTGATTTATGCAACAAATTGGCCAGCAATATTATTTCCAAAATATGTAAAGTCATACCAATCTTAACTTAATGAACTCATAACCAAGGGTGTGCCAATGATTGGGACAAGTCCCAACATACCCTATCTAAATGAACATTGTGAATATAATAGCACATTGAGTAAGTCAGTATCACTTTCATAAAGAATGGTACAAGACTATCAAGTAACGTTGAACAAGATAAGATGAGTAATGAAATAACTAAAAGCTTATGAGTTTTGAAATTGACCTAATATTGAGTGTTAAAAGATTTAATACAAGTCTCACTTACACTTAAACGATTATGTCAAAGTTACTCACATGAAAGGGTGCTAGAAACCGTGAGACAAGTCTCACTCGCACCATGATGATAATGTAAGATTAAATTCACATTCATCAAGTATAAAAGAAAGGGGTGACCAGTCATCCATTGAGCTAAGTATACCTCATACTAGAAGCCAATTTCCATAATGTTTGAGTAAACACTAAAAGTTGTAAAGTATAATTAAATCTGAGCTAAGCACCAATAGACTAGCAATGAGCTTGTGCCATCACATGTAAACCTCATGAGGCGAGATCACCACCAAGGTGGATCAGGGTCTGCGAAGTCTCCTAGTCTTTGAACTATGTTGCCAGCATAGGAACTAGCTAGTGGATGATTCCACCTAAGAATGCTATGTAGTATTCGGTTTCACTTTCGCCGGTGATACCACCTCTTTTCGGTGTGGGGAAGACACTGTATTTCATGTTTAGCTCACATGATCTATGTCGGTTAAATGCTCAATAAAGTATTCGGTTTCACTTCAGTCGTGAACCACCTTTTTCGGTGTGGGGAAGACACTAGAATTGGTTTCACTTTAGCCGGTGAACCACCTCTTTTCGGTATGGGGAAGACACTGGACTCGGTTTCACCTTAGCCGGTGAACCACCTCTTTTCGGTGTGGGGAAGTCACTGGATTTCATGTTAGCTCACATGATCTATTTCAGTAAGAAAGATTTCAATAAGAAAGTAAGAAAGAAAGAAAGTAACCTGTTCAAAGTGAACAGCAGATCAAAGAAGAAGAAATGTAAGTTCAAAGTGAACTAAGTAAGTAAGAGCTTAATAATATCAATCATCAATGTTTGATAAGAATAAAGTTTTAACAGTTATTGGTTTATGACAATATTGGAGTATGAATATATGCCCCAAGATCTATATATTATGCAAATAATCAAAGAATGGGCATAGCCAAGAAATATTGGTTTATAAATACATTCATGCCCAATTTAACAAGAATGAGAAATATAACTTGTGAGTGGGGTAGCCAAATCATTTCCTTTGGATTACTTACTCGATTCATTGTAGGTATGGGACTACAATGAATCATTCCACTCGTAAGTAAAACATAGAATCAAAGGAGATCATTGAACTACACAACAAAAAGAAGAAAAGACTGAAAAATAAACTAAGGCTGGGAAGAAGAGCTCTCGGCCTAATAGGAGCAAATTCATTAACTTTTGCTTGAGTTGTTCTAAAATTAGTTTCATGATTCCAAGGTCTTATGTTCATATAGAAAATGAGTTGTGTGCTTTAAATGCATGAAAACCTGTCATATTCGTACCATGATTCACAAATAACGAATTAGGAAAGCGTAGTGAAGTACTTTCCAGAAATGACATGTTGCTATAGGAAGAGCTTTCGTTGATCATGCATAGTCCTTATGTGTTTTTCTGCATACACTCATACATAGTACAAGTGTGTACTAACCCCTATACTATTACTATTTTTATATGTGCAGGTCTTAGAGAAGACTGAAGAGTCGTTGAAGTGGTTTGGATTAGCGATCTCTAGAATTTGGTAGGTCCTCTTGAGTTCGAGGATGCCTACGTTTATTATTCTAGCTTTACTACATTAGACATAGCTGGTGGATGTTGTCCCTAGCGTTTCATTTCAAACATTTGTTCAAGAGTTTTTATTAAGGCCGATTTGGTAAAATATTACTATTATTATGAATGCTTCATTTCGATTGTTAAATCTTTAATATATTGTTGTTTAGTTTGAGCTTATTTGTTATATCACTCTTATGCAGTAATTATATGAAGTCTAAGTACACTTCAATAAGTGTTAAAAAGTTTTAAATATTCCACAAATTTAACTTTATGATTGTGATGAAAGCTAACAAGAGGCTTGTCTGCGACCTCTGAGAGGTTAACGATGCCGGTCTCATCTGGGGTCTAGATTCCCGTGTGACATGCATAGCCCTACATCAATATCAAGAAGCCATATATAGGCTTGAACAAATTGTACTCAAACTAAATACAATGAACATAAGAATCTAAAAAGTAAAGCAACTCCGTAAGCTAGATATCGGCATCGCCCTCGGAAAATGAGGACCTACCCACTTAGATGGTAGAGAATTTCCAAGTCTTCTTCAAGTCGTCTCAAATGAGCCTTCAATGACCGAAACCTAAAATGTTTGGGAAAAGGAAGAAAATGGGGTTAGTACGCCACTTGTACTAAGTGTGAGACCATATGCACATATATTGTCAAATCATGCTAAAAAGGACATTTAGATAAATCATGTCATTTTTATCCTTTGAAAATCTTATGCATAATCAAACAATACATACAAAGAAACAATGACTTATTCATTTAAGAAAATTAAGTAATATGCATACCATCTGTCACGACCTGGATTCTGGAATCCGAATCGCAACAGGCATCGTTGACCTTTCAGATGTCGCAGACAAGCCTCTTCTTGCATTCATCACTTTCATACGATTAATTTTAGCGGAAATTTAAAACTTTTTGTTTATAGTTCAAGTATACATAGACTTCATATAAATGCATATCTTTAAGGAAGTTCATTGCTCATACATAAACCATCTAATTATAAGATCATGCAACTTGAAAGAAATGGAATCTCATGTCATAAGTAATACTTGCAAAAACGGCATCATTACAAGCGTCTGAATAAAATAGGAAAGAAACATTAGTGGACCCTACCCCACTAGTTCAAACCTACTACTAAGCAAGAAATATAAAGGCATACATCCTCGAATGCATGACGACCTACCAAGTTCGGATGAAATCTCAGAGACCGAACAACTGCAATGATACCCTCAACATCCACCTGAGCCTGCACCTAAAATAGTAATATTGTATGGAATTAGTACACACTTGTACTAAGTGTGGGTACATGAAACAACACATAACTATAATGCATGAACAAGAATGGCTCTTCCTAATGAACATGCTTTCTTAGAAGGTCAAGTCTCTTGACTTTGACTATTTCGTAATAGGATGGTCATACCATGAATATGTCACACATCATACACACATAGGTTCATATAATATACATTTCATGTTTCATATAGTATACATTTCATATACATGAGACCTTGGAATCATGGACGTAGCATTAAGACATCTCAAGTGAGGGCCCAACATATGGGATCTCAACCCGAGGGCCTCCGTTAGCAAACACAAAGTCTGCTTCATTCGTTTGATTCGTACTTCACATTATTCATTTCATTCATTCATAGACTGATGTAAACACCAGATATACCTAGGATGAAGTTTAAGACTCTCATCAGGATCATGAAGTGCAATGACCAAGAATGACCTAATGTTAATACTTGAGTCCAGTCTCACCTCCTTATTGTCTTGCACAAACACCTTCGGTATCATTCATTTCATCATCTTTCATACTTTGAGGAACTTCAACCTTAACCGACATAGATCATGTGAGCATCATGAAATCCGGTGTCTCCCCCACACCGAAAAGAGGTGGAGTCACTGGCCAAAGTGAAACCAAAACATGCTAGCTTTAAGGGTTCGAACCAAGCTAGTTCCCTATGTTGGAAACATAGTTCGAAGACTAGGAGATTTAAGGAGACCCATACCCACCTTGGTGGACAGTCTCATCTCGTGAGATTTATGTGAACCTCCGCCCTTCCCTAAGGAAGGCATCACCACTCATATCTAGCCTATCGGTGCTTAGTTTAAAGTTCCTATTTACATTCAACTCATACATCATCGAAGCTTGCTTCTTAGCATGAGGTATTCATAGCTCGTTAGATGATTTCTTATCTCTTATTTACGTATTAAGTGTGATTCTCCTTACACTTACATATAGAATGTGATTGAGACTTGTCTCTTAATATTCAACATTCTCTTAGGTGAGTACTTTTGGTGACCTTTACTTAGGCTTGGTTGAGACTTGTCTCACCATTTATCTTAGCTTCTTATCATGTTGTCACTATTTTAATTAGAATCATAGTATAATATAATTACTCACCTCATTACGTAAATGTTCATTTATTAATCTTACCCTTAACTCATGGTGTTACCCATTTTGGGTCACTCATAATTGACTAAGTAAGTATATGTTGTGTAAGACTTATGCATTTTACACATTAAGCCAAGGGACCCAAGTACGATCCCAAGTGGCTGCATTTTATTTCATTATAATGTGTCTCACAATTTCAGTCAAGGGAACCCATGTTCGAATCCCTTGGGCAACACTTTATTTTTTTATTATTTAGAGTGCTAGGTGACTTCATTCATTCGGCCAAGAGGATCTGGGATCGAATCCCAGTGGGCTCAATTTTATTATTTTATTTTGTTGTGAAATTTATGTATCTCACACCCTTGGCCAAGGAGCCGATTTCGAATCCCCCCTCCCTCACTATTTTCTTTTTCTTTTTAATTTAATGCTTCCTTCAATGAGCCAGGTTCAAATCCCCTCTCTCACCCTATTTTCTTTTCTTTTATTTTAAGGCTTAATCTCTTAGTATTAGGGGTTTAAGGTTTCGAGATTCACTCTAAATGGCAGCATCTATTTCTCTTTATAGATACTAGTGACTAGCCAAAACCATGTTCATTTAACATAAAACTTTAATTTACTTTCTTAAATTTAGCCTAGGCGTTTAACTCATAGTTTTACATATACTTTTGACCAATTCATTGAGGACTTTAATTTCACTTTCTTATTAATGAACATCACGATTTCTTTTGCATGTTAAACACACAACATTTCATAACACATGATTCACCATTTTCTTCAAGTGTTACGGTTCAACAGTAAGTTTTGTGCACATATGACATTCAACATTCGGACGTACATAACATATCATAAACAACCCAAAACACACATTGCACACAATCACAATTATTCCTAAAATCATCTACGAGAAGTCATACCAACGTATGCATCAATTCTTTCATAGGATCTAATGACAGGGGCATGCAACGGGGGACAACCTTAGTTTTTCGATTGGATTTAAACTAAACCCTAGGGGACTCTTGGGAAATGGACCAAGAGAGAAGAAAACCCATACCTTTTCAACCTTTACAACCAGACACAACCACACGTTTCCACCCACACACAAACCTTTCTTCCGAGCTTTGGTTCTTGTTCCCAAGTG
This sequence comes from Solanum sitiens, assembly GCA_016801875.1. Classification (NCBI taxonomy): domain Eukaryota; kingdom Viridiplantae; phylum Streptophyta; class Magnoliopsida; order Solanales; family Solanaceae; genus Solanum; species Solanum sitiens. The sequence goes on from JABWTJ010000053.1 coordinate 2,732,791, forward strand.
AAGTTCTTTACTTAAAACACGTAGGCGTAAGAATTCTTCCTTTTGTTTTTGATGGATGCAGCCAAGAATACTTTATGAACAGTGAGCAACGTTTATTTTCTATTTTTGAATTGTGAGGTAAAGCTGAAAATGTTTTTAGGAGTAATATAAAGAATTATGAGTAGGCATGAAGCACACTCCTAGTGGGAGTCGTGCGCCCCTTCTGCGGGAATTGTTGTTGACTTATTCAACATAATTTAAATGGTAAAAATCAGATTATAATTATATATTAGGTTATTATAATGCCCCTCCTTATTTTCTCTTACTTTTAATCAATTAATTTGTGCCCCCTTATGCCTCCGACTCGGCTCGAACCCGAGTGTGGAGGTCCGGTCAATCTCGGGTTTGACCACCGAGATTTGACCCATTTTGACTAATTAATAACATTATTTAATTAATTAAATATTAACCTAGGGTAATTACTATACTACCCCTAGCCCCGAAATTACCTTTATACCCCTAGAACCCTTGAAACCTAGGACTAACCCTCTAAGTCCGGTTAAGACTCATCCGGGTGAATCCTAGTATTCGAGTACACCACATGGCTGGAACCAACCCTGCCTAGCTCAACTAACTCACCAAGTTGGTTGGCTTGGCTGGTGCATAGGTTGCGAGGTTTCGTTCCACGCACATCAATCCGTGTGAACCCGGTCTAACCTAGGCATTCTATGTACGTTTAGGCCTTACTTATGTAACAACCAGAAAATGACTATGCTAAGTAATGCCTAAACGTACATAGAATGCCTCGATTAGACTGGGTTCACACGGCTTGATGCGCGTGGAACCAGACCTCAGAACCTATGCACTAGCCAAGAAAACCAACTTGGTGAGATAGTTGAGCTAGGCAAGGTTGGGACTAGCCATGTAGGGCACTCAAATTGAAGAGATTCACCCGGATGAGTTTTTACCGGACTTGATAGGGGTAATCTTATGTTTGGAAGGTCTACGGGTAAAATGGTCTTTTCTAGGCTAGGGATAGTATTGTAATTACCTAAGTATTTAATTAATTAATTAATTAATATAAAGAGGTGGGTAATTCGGGTAAGGTTGGTCGAATTTGACCCTTTTTCGCAAGTTAAGCTTCACCGGGGTTCGATCCTTGGTGGAAGCAATGTTAAATTAATTAATTTATATTATTTATCTGATTTAAGCAAGGGCATGATTAGTAATTTCACCTAAACCTTAAAAAATCAGATTTTTAATTAATAAATAATAAGGAGTTCTAGTTTGACTAAGTCTTCAACTAAAACTCTTACACTTACTCTCATCTCTCTCCACTCTCTTTCTCACGATTCTCCACTCTCTTCTCACGCTTATTTACTCTTAATCTCACGTTTATAATCAGTAGAAGAACAAAGAACTTGAACGCTAAAACTCAAAAGAAAAACTAAACTAAAAACGAAATGCAAAAATATTGTTCCTTACAGGTTGTGCTTGAAGTTGGGTGGTGAGGCTTTGGTGTCGTGCAGTTGGCTGCCATTGTAGAAGATTTGTAGGGTGTTGATCGACCAAAGGTATGGGTTTTCTTCCTCTTGGTCCCTTTCCCAAGATACCCCTAAGTTTTAGTCGAATTCTAATCTGAAAACTAGGAATGTTCCCCGTTGCATGTCCTTGTCACTAGCTCCCCTCGATTGTAGTAGGTTGGGTATGTTTGTTGGTAGAATCTAGGGATATAATGTTTTTTTGTGATGATTATGTTCTGTATGTATGTTCGGATTTATGTGGTTATTAATTATGTTTTCCGAAACTATGTGAAAATGGCATGTTAAATTCTGACATTTTGTATGCAATTATTTTGTAGAAATCGTGATGTTCATATGAGGTGTGTTGTTGATGAATTAAGTGAAAACTCTTGGCCAAATGTAACCACGAAAAATACACATAATAACGTACGAATTATCAGCGAATTGCTTAAGAATCTAACGTACAAAGTTGAGAAAAATAGACCAAAAACGTGACCAAATTTCCAGAAATCTGGAAATTTGGTCTCGGCTAACGATGCTGATTTTTAATTTTTTTTTTAAGGTGTGAGGTCATTAGGGATTGAACCCAAGACCTCACCATATGCAAGCTATAAAAACAACTCAATAAATAAAGTGAGGTACGGGGGATTCGAAATGGGGTAAGACTCAAGTGAAGAGTTACAAGAAAATGAAAGAAAAATAAAATGAGTGGTGTGGGGATCGAACCCACAACCTCTCGGATAGGTGAGGAAATTAGGAGAAAAACTCAAGGAAAATAAAATGAGGTTGTGAAGGATCGATCCCACATCCTCTCGGCCTAAAACAGTAAATTCAAGGAGAGAAAAGCAAGAAAAGAAATATAGGCGTTGGGATTCGAACTTGGGTCCCCAAGCTGAAATTTTAAATCAAAATTTAATATAAGACGAAGTGTTGCTCAAGGGATTTGAAATCGGGTTCCCTTGCCCAATTCCGTATTGATGCATAAGTCTTACGTGAATAAATACTTAATGAAAGCTGCCTATAGGAATCGAAATTGAGACCTTGGCATACTTACAAGATGCATAAGTCTTGTACCACATAATCTTTGGTAAGTATGAATCACTTAGACGAATTATGAACGAAGCCTCATGGCTTGTACGTGTGGATTCATATGTCCAGCGTACGTTTAAAAATAAATGAACCTAAGATTTATGTGATGAAATAATGTGACCCCCGGAGGGTTAAGCAAGAATGTGAAACACACTAAAAGGCCAAGTGCATTGGCATATGAAGAAATGAACATTCACGTAATAAGGTGAGTAATTATGTTATACTATGATGCTAATGATAATAGTGACAACATGATAAGAGGCTAGTGCAAGTGAGACAAGCTGCATCTACGCCTAAAAATCAATGTCACTAAATGAAATTTCTAAGAGAGTATATTTATGCTAGACGATGAATAAATCAAGAAAGAGTGGCTACATGAGGATAGGCTAGTACAAGTGAGACAAGATATATCTACGCCTAGGATTAATGTCCCTCAATGTAAATTCCAAGAGAGCATATGTATGTTATACGATGAACAAATAATGAAAGGTGAGTAAAGATGAAATGAAAAGATGTTAAGAAAGAACAGGGTGGCATCACAATATGAGTCTAGCGCAAGTGAGACAAGCTGTACCTACGCCAATATAAGGTTACTCACCTAAGAGAGTGTTGAAAGTTAAGAGACAAGTCTCAATCACACTCTATATGTACGTGTAAGGAAAATTCACACTTAATACGTAAAGAAGAGATGATAAATCATCTAATTATCTATGACTACCTCATTCTAGAAGCAAGCTTCGAGGATGTATGATTTGAATGTAAATAGGAACTTTAAACGGAGCAACGATAGGCTAGCTATGAGTGGTGATGCCTTCTTTCGGGAAGGGCGGAGGTTCACGTAATTCTCATGAGATGAGAATGTCTACCAAGGGGGGTATGGGTCTCCCTAAATCTCCTAGTCTTTGAACTATGCTGCCAAAATAGGGAACTAGGGATGTTTTGGTTTCACCTTGGCCAGTGACTCCACCTGTTTTCGGTGTGAGGAAGACACCGGATTTCATGATGCTCACATTATCTATGTCGGTTAAAGTTGAAGTTCCTCAAAGCATGAAATATAATGCAATGAATGATACTGAAGATGTATGTGCAAGACAATCAGGTGAAACTAGATTCAGGTAATGACATTAGGTCATTCTTGGTCATTGCACTTCATGATCCCGATGAGAGTCTTAAACTTCATCCTAAGTATACCTGGTGTTTACATCAGCCTACGAATGAATGAAATGAATAATGTGATGTACGTATGAATGGGAGAAGCAGACTCTCTGTTTGCTAAAGAAGGCTCCCAAGTTGAGGTCCCATATGTTGAGCCCTCATTTTAGGAAGTCCTAATGTTAAGTCCATGATTCCAAGGTCTCATGGAATATGAACGAATGATATGTGGTATATGTATGTGCTATATGAAATATGTTATGTGTTGTGTGCAATATGAAAAGAATGATGATGCATGTTACTCTCATAGCATGACTTTCCTAATTCGATTTGGCAAGTCCAACTGACTGGGCTTTCCATAACTCATATAGTTAGGAGAAAGCTTTTCTTAATCATTCATGTCCTTGGTGTGTACTTGCATACACCCATACTTAATACAAGTATGTACTAATACCATACAATACTCTACTTTTAGGTGCAGGTGCAGGTGCAGGTGGACGCTAGAGCTTACGAGACTACGTTGAAGCTATCCGGACGTGGAGCATTCATTCAGACTTGGTAGGCCCTCATGCTTTCTAGGATGCTTATATTTTATATTCTAGGTTAGATGTAGGCATGATCTAGTGAAGGATGTTCCACTAGCGTTTCTTTCTTACTTATTTCAGACGTTGTTTTGGTGTCATTTTGGCAACTTATATTTATGCAGTTATGAACTATTTCCTTCATTTGAATATCTCATTATTAGATGGTTCTGGTGAATTGATATGATATATTACATTTCTTACTATGAAGTCTATGTATACTTCAAAGAAAACAAAAGTTTTAAATTTTCTACTAAAATTAACCTATACGGTGTAATGATGACGTATGTAGGCTTGTCTGCGACCTCTAAGAGGTCAACGATGCCAGTTTTGACTAGGGTCTAGACCCCTGTCGTGACAAACGTGGTATCAAAGCATTAGGTTACGTTCCAAAGATAATAAGTTCACATCAACCACATCGAGTAGTTTCTAACTTATGGTAGTGAAGTGCACCACTATCATGAATTAGAGACTGCATGATGCGTAGGAAAATTTCCCTTCTTCTGATCTTATCGTGCCTTCTCTAATGTCTGATTTCTTGGTGTTATGAGCGTGTCTAACATCAATTCTTATCTTTCAGAAAATGAAAACAAGGAGGAACGCTGGTCGGGGAAGAGTAGGAGCAGCTGCTGGGGACAACCAAGTTCCACTCCAGGCTCCAGCTGCTGGAGTGGAGATGCTTGTTAACCCAGCTGGGTTGACAGATGGAGAAGTGAGGATAGCCCTGGCACAGATGGCCCAAGCCATCACTTTACAAGCTCAGGCTATGACAGCCCAGGCGGAGCAACGAGCTGTTCGCAGAGAGAACCCACCTGCCAGCACCATGGCTAGCAGGTTAAGGGACTTCACGAGGATGAATCCTCCTGTTTACACTGGATCTAAGACTGCGGAGGATCCGAGAGTTTTTGGATGAGATCCACAAGATACTGTGTGCAATGGGTTTGATTAATGTGGAGAAGGCTGAGCTGGCATCTTACCAGCTAAAGGATGTAGCTCAATCCTGGTATAAAATGTGGCAGGATAGGAGGGCCTTAGGAGGAGGTCCTATTAATTGGGATCTTTTCAAGACGGCTTTTCTGGAGTGGTTCTTTCCCAGAGAAATGAAGAAGCCTAAGGTTGAGAAATTCATCAACCATGATCAGGGCTCGATGTCAGCAATGGATTACTCCCTAAAGTTTGTAAAACTTTCCAGGTATGCCACTTCTCTTGTGTCTAACAGTATAGATGAGATGAGTAGATGCTTGGCAGGTATTGCTGAGGATCTCGAGGAGGAGTGTAGGGCATCTATGTTGCATGACAGCATGGACCTTTCCAGTATTATTGTCCATGTCAAACAAGTGGAGGAAAGCAGGAAGAGGAAGCACACTAGGGCAGGGAACAGGTCAAGGCAAGCTGAGGATAATTTTCCGAGGAAGAGTAGTACTGAAATAAGGGATAAGCCCAAGTTTATGAAGGGTCTCTCCCACCAAAGGGAGTCAAGTTAATCCAAGGGTCACTATGATATGGATTTCGAGTCCAGAGTTAAGAGCAACAATGAAGTAGATACACCTCAGGAGAGGCCACCTTGTAGGAAGTGTGGCAAACTACATGGAGGAGAGTGTATGATGGGCTCTAACGCTTGTTACAGTTGTGGCAAACCGGGTCACATGATGAAGGATTGTCCAAATAGGAGAGGTCAATAAAAAGCGAAGGAGAGAGTTCATCCGAATGGTCCAAGTGAAGAGGCTCCAAAGAGGCAACGATTCTTCGCACTCAAGTCTGGGGGTGCAGGGGAAGACACTCCTGGTGATGTATCGGATGCGTAGCCTTAATTAGTCTTTCATGTGTTTGACTGTGTATGGTTTTATTCACTAGTATGAAGTTAATATGTTTGAGTCATCATGTTGGTTGCTGATTTGTGTGACTTATGTGTTTACTTATGTTGTATGCTTTGATAAGACTAGTTTAGGAAAGAGTTCCTTAGTCTATTAATGTGAAGCTGCTAGTAGGTTTCAAGGATGTGCACCATCATGTTAATATGTGAATCAGATATTCACCAATGAGGAGTATTGAATTTCCTATGTATGCATATGTTCTATAGATGACTTACTTGTTGCTAGATAATTAGAAGTGTCATTCGGGGACGAATGTTCCTAAGGGCGGGATTATGTAACAACCCGGATATGACTATGCTATGTAATGCCTAAACGTACCTAGAATGCCTCGATTAGAATGGGTTCACACGGCTTGATGCGCTGCACTATCCAAGCCAACCAACTTGGTGAGTTATTTGTGCTAGGCAAGGTTGGGACTAGCCATGTAGGGCACCCGAATTGAAGAGATTCACGTGGATGAGTTTTTACCAGACCTGAAAGAGGTAATCTTAGGTTTGGAGGGTCTAGGGTAAAATGTTCTTTTCCAGGCTAGGGTTAGTATTCTAATTACCCTAAGTATTTAATTAATTAATTAATTAATATAAAGAGGTGGGCAATTCGGGTAAGGTTGGCCGAATTTGACCCTTTTTCGCAATTTAAGCTTCACCCGGGTTCGATCCTTGGTGGAAGCAATGTTAAATTAATTAATTTATATTAATTATCTGATTTAAGCAACGGCATGATTATTAATTTCACCTAAACCTTAAAAAAATCAGATTTTTAATTAATAAATAATAAGGAGTCCTAGTTTGACTAAGTCTTCAACTAAAACTCCTACACTTACTCTCATCTCTCTCCATTCTCTTTCTCACAATTCTCCACTCTCTTCTCACGCTTATTTACTCTTATTCTCACGTTTATTATCAGTGGAAGAACAAAGAACTTGAACGCTAAAACTCAAAAGAAAAACTAAACTAAAAACAAAAAGCAAAAACATTATTCTTGACGGGTTGTGCTTGAAGTTGGGTGGTGAGGCTTTGGTGTAGAGGAGATGGATGCCATTGGAGAAGATTTGTAGGGTGTTGATCGACAAAAGGTATGGGTTTTCTTCCTCTTGGTCTCTTTCTCAAGATACCCCTAAGTTTTAGTCGAATTCTAATCCGAAAACTAGGAACGTTCCCCGTTGCATGTCCCTGTCACTAGCTCCCATTGATTGTTGTAGGTTGGGTATGTTAGCTGGTAGAATCTAGGGATATAATGTGTTTTCGTGATGATTATGTTCTGTATGTATGTTCGGATTTATGTGGTTATTAATTATGTTTTTCGAAACTATGTGAAAATGACATGTTAAATTCTTCTGTTTTGTATGCAATTTTTTGTAGAAATCGTGATGTTCATATGAGGTGTGTTGTTGATGAATTGAGTGAAAACTCTTGGCCAAAGGTAACCACGAAAAATACACATAATAACGTACGAAATATCCAGAGAATTGCTCAAGAATCTAACGTACAAAGTTGAGAAAAAGTGACCAAAAATGTGACGAAATTTCCAGAAATCTGGAAATTTGGTCTCGGCTAAGGATGCTGATTTTTAATTTTTTTTAAGTTGTGAGGTAATTAGGGATTGAACCCAAGACCTCACCATCTGCAAGCTATAAAAAATTCAATAAATAAAATGAGGTAAGGTGGATTCGAAATGGGGTAAGTCTCAAGTGAAGAGTTAGGAGAAAAATGAAAGAAAAATAAAATGAGTGGTGTGGGGATCGAACCCACAACCTCTCGGATATGTGAGGAAATTAGGAGAAAAACTAAAGGAAAATAAAATGAGATTGTGGGGGATCGATCCCTCATCCTCTCGGCCTAAAACAGAAAAGTCAAAAGGAGAAAAGCAAGAAAAGAAATGTAGGCGTTGGGATTCGAACTTGGGTCCCCAAGATTAAATTTTAAATCAAAATTTAATATAAGACGAAGTGTTGCTAAAGGGATTTGAAATCGGGTCCCCTTGCCCAATTCCGTATTGATGCATAAGTCCTATGTGAATAAATACTTAATGAAAGCTGCCTATAGGAATCGAAATCGAGACCTTGGCATACTTACAAGATGCATAAGTCTTGTACCACATAATCTTTGGTAAGTATGAATCACTTAGACGAATTATGAACGAAGCCTCATGGCTTGTACGTATGGGTTCATAAGTCCAGCGTACGTTTAAAAATAAATGAACCTAAGATGTGTATGATGAAATGATGTGCCCCCGGAGGGTTAAGTAAGAATGTGAAACACACTAAAAGGCCAAGTGCATTGGCATATGACGAAATCAACATTCACGTAATAAGGTGAGTAATGATATTATACTATGATGCTAATGAAAATAGTGACAACATGATAAGAGGCTAGTGGAAGTGAGACAAGCTGCATCTACGCCTAAAAATCAATGTCACTAAATGAAATTTCTAAGAGAGTATATTTATGCTAGACGATGAATAAATCAAGAAAGAGTGGCTACATGAGGATAGGCTAGTACAAGTGAGACAAGATATATCTACGCCTAGGATTAATGTCCCTCAATGTAAATTCCAAGAGAGCATATGTATCTTATACGATGAACAAATAATGAAAGGTGAGTAAACATGAAATGAAAAGATGTTAAGAAAGAACAGGATGGCATCACAATATGAGTCTAGTTCAAGTGAGACAAGATGTACCTACGCCAATATAAGGTTACTCAACTAAGAGAGTGTTGAATGTTAATAGACAAGTCTCAATCACACTCTATGTGTAAGTGTAAGGACAATTCACACTTAATACGTAAAGAAGAGATGATAAATCATCTAATGAGCTATAACTACCTCATGCTAGAAGCAAGCTTCGAAGATGTATGAGTTGAATGTATAGGAACTTTAAACGGAGCAGTGATAGGCTAGCTATGAGTGGTGATGCCTTCTTTCAGGAAGGGCGGAGGTTCACGTAATTCTCATGAGATGAGACTGTCTACCAAGGGGGGTACGGGTCTCTCTAAATCTCCTAGTCATTGAACTATGCTGCCAACATAGGGAACTAGCAAGTGGTTTTCCACCTAAGCGAGCTAGGGATGTTTTGGTTTCACCTTGGCCAGTGACTCCACCTCTTTTTGGTGTGAGGAAGACACCGGATTTCATGATGCTCACATGATCTATGTCGGTTGAAGTTGAAGTTCCTCAAAGTATGAAAGATAATTAAATGAATGATACTGAAGATGTATGTGCAAGACAATCAGGAGGTGAAACTAGATTCAGGTAATGACATTAGGTTATTCTTGGTCATTGCACTTCATGATCCCGATGAGAGTCCTAAACTTCATCTTAAGTATACCTGGTGTTTACATCAGCCTATGAATGAATGAAATGATTAATGTGACGTACATATGAATGAAAGAAGCACACTCTGTGTTTGCTAAAGAAGGCTCCCAAGTTGAGGTCCCATATGTTGAGCCCTCATTTTAGGAAGTCCTAATGTTAAGTCCATGATTCCAATGTCTCATGGCATATGAACGAATGATATGTGGTATATGTATGTGATATATGAAATATGTTATGTGCTATGTGCAATATGAAAAGAATGATGATGCATGTTACTCTCATAGCATGACTTTCCTAATCCGATTTGGCAAGTCCAACTGACTGGGCTTTCCATAACTCATATCTTTAGGAGAGAGATTTCTTTAATCATGCATGTCCTTGGTGTGTACTTGCGTACACCCATACTTAGTACAAGTGTGTACTAATCCCATACAATACTCTACTTTTAGGTGCAGGTGCAGGTGCAGGTGGACGCTAGAGCTTACGAGACTACGTTGAAGCTGTCCGGACGTGGAGCATTCATCCGGACTTGGTAGGCCCTCATGCTTTCGAGGATTCTTATCTTTTATATTCTAGCTTAGATGTAGGCATGAGCTAGTTGATGATGTTCCACTAGCTTTTCTTTCTTACTTATTTCAGGCGTTGTATTGGTGCCATTTTGGCAACTTTATATTTATGCAGTTATGAAGTATTTCCTTCATTTGAATATCTCGTTATTAGATGGTTGTGGTGAACTGATGTGATATATTGCATTTCTTACTACGAAGTCTATGTATATTTCAAAGCAAACAAAAGTTTTAAATTTTACGCTAAAATTAATCTATACGATGTAATGATGACGTATGTAGGCTTGTCTTCGACCTCTGAGAGGTCAACGACGCCGGTTTCGACTAGTGTCTAGACCCCGGTCATGACAACTAAGCATAGTCATTTTCGGGTTGTATCATTATCCCCCCCTTAGGAACATTCGTCCCCGAATGACACTACATATCATTTAAACAAAGAGGGTGATTTTCGAAAATTACTTCATCATACTTAAACGTTTCTATTTTGGGAACATTTGATCCACATTTCTTTGGGTGGTGCATATGATGCAAGCTTATCTAAGGCTTCATTCTAGAGATTGAGGAATTTTCTTCTCAATCACACTTAACTTAATGCATTACACTATTCATGCAACACAGAAAACATGCCTATGCTACACAAAAACCGCAACATAGATTGCAGACATAACTTCGTTTTAACTCATATAGTGTTATTTCAAAAACATATGATTAGTGACCTATTACACCAAGTTGACTAAAACACTTAGAACTTAGAGTTTGTTAAACATGAATTAGACTTTAGTAAAATAATATCTAACCTTAAGAATTGAACAAATAAGGATAGCGAGATCGCATGTCAGCCTCGGCCTCCCACGTTGCTCCCTACAAGGTGGTTCTGCCATAGAACTTTCACGGTGGCAATCTCCTTGTTTCTCAGTCACTTCACTTGACGATCTAAAATTTTGATTGGAACCTCTTCATAAGAAAGGCTCTCATCAACTCCTAACCCCTCAACAGGAAGGATGGATGCTGGATCGCCTACACACTTCTTAAGCATTGAAACGCGAAATAGTGGATGAATAGAAGACAAATCTTGAGGTAACATCAATTCCAAGGCAACATTTCCTACTCGTGTCTTGAGGTAACTTCAATTCCTAGGCTCTCAGCATGTCTTCAAGGATCTAGATGGTACGCTCTGCTTGTTGTTGACTTATTCAACATAATTTAAATGGTAAAAATCAGATTATAATTATATATTAAGTTATTGTAATGACCCTCCTTATTTTCTCTTACTTTTAATCAATTAATTCGTTCCCCCTTATGCCTCCAACTCGGCTCGAACCCGAGTGTGGAGGTCCGGTCAATCTCGGGTGTGACCACTGATATTTGATCCATTTTGACTAATTAATAACTTTATTTAATTAATTAAATATCAGCCAAGGGTAATTACTATACTACCCCTAGCCCCAAAATTACCTTTATACCCCTAGAACCCTTGAAACCTAGGACTAACCCTCTAAGTCTGGTTAAGACTCATCCGGGTGAATCCTAGTATTCGGGTACACCACATGGCTGAAACCAACCCTGCCTAGCTCAACTAACTCACCAAGTTGGTTGGCTTGGCTGGTGCATAGGTTCAGAGGTCTGGTTCCACGCGCATCAATCTGTGTGAACCCGATCTAACCTAGGAATTCTATGTACGTTTAGGTCTTACTTAGCATAGTCGTTTTTGGGTTGTCACACCATCATAAAAGAACCCATTATCTAATATAACCCTATCATCAAGGAATAACATCACAAACATGATTTAGAGTTTATCACAGCGTAATAAGCAAGACAAGTACTCACGAATCACTATCAAGTCAACAAGTACAATAACTAAGTAAAGCCCCATAACCTTATTTAATCAAGTAACCCAACAAGAAATCCATAACCAATGTCAAACTTTACACAATATAACTATTAATGATACATATCATCATACCTTAACAATATAGAACAAATACATGTTCATAAGCATAACCATTACCATATGATATCATTTACATGTAAAGTCGGCATACTATCATTATTTACATCATTAGCATATACATACATAATATTAACTTCCTAAAGCTCCCCTGAAGGCAAACTAGTGCAAGGCATAGGTAGAGTCCCATACCCCTACCCAAGCTAAGTCAAACCTCTTACGTCACCCTATTTAGTGTATACTTTATTTCTTTATTTTAGTTTAGGGAACACTTGCCTTAACCGACATAGACCACATGAGATAAGTGTGGAAATCATGTGTTGTAAAACCTTACACCGATGGAAGGTGGTGTACCGGCCAAGATAGAACCTAACATGAAACGTAGCATGTAGGTGGATCCACTAGCTAGTATTCCTATGGTGGAAACATAGTTAAGGAACTTGGGGCCGTCTTGGAAACATCGGTCGACACCCTATTTTGGTCATGAGGCTATCCACCTCGTGAGGACCGTAGTGAACCCTACCTTCCCTATGTGGGAAAGTGTCACCCCCTCACACACAAGCTCACTCGATGCTAAGTTAAGTCCCTTCTTGAAATGTATTTACTGTCTTTATTTATCAATCATAACTTAGTTTAGGTCATCGGGTCTAGACCTTGTATAATCATCATCATCATAGCTTTATAGGGATTTCATGAATACAATCCTCTCATCACAATCCATATTAGTAAGGTCAATACATTTGCATGTTCATTCATAATAAGGCACATTGGCAGTTATCTACACCCTCATCACCTTTCACCTTAATCAACCTTAAAACCATAAACAAGACATTTCAATTCAACATCATACACCATATCTAATAAAATCAAGGCACACTCCAATACAACATCATGGATTAATCACAATTTACCATAAATTGAAGTAAAGTATAGGTATCATAAGACTTACCCAGTCTCCTTCACAATTCATGACCAAGGTATTACCATCAACCCATAACTCAACCCAACTAGGGTAGTAACATCATCACACAATGATAACCAATAAGATAACAAGGCCAACTGCATCACTATAACACAAGTCAACATTAGATCATAGTTTAAGATAAGATACTTAGGTCAATTTCACAATATACTACATACCCTAAATCACATCTCAAGAACTAGCATGATAGACCTATAATTCATATTAATCTATTCATAATAACACCATAGGATAGTAATTTAATCAATAACCAAGTCAATTGAATGATCATAATACAATATTGGTCAAGATTACAACCTAGGGTTAGGGGTTGAGGATCATGTTCTTCAATTTAGACCAAACCATCAACAATTATCATAATCAAGTTAAAACACATTTTACTATACTCAATATAACCTAATGAAATCATCAACAACTCAATTCATAACTTCAATTTCGAGATTAGATCAAACCCACTTCAAAACTCAAGGTTTTGAAATACTTTGAAGGAACCCTTTGAGGAAAGAGGTCTCAAAGGGCCCATACCTTAACGTTTTGATGAAGATTAGGAGACAAAATCGTCCCCTTCCGTTCCCCAAAACCTTTCCTTAGCTTCGTCTTCAATGGTGTCCTCCAATAGAGAGAGAGAATAGAGAAGGAAGAGAGTTTATTTTATGAGTTGTGTTAAGACTAATGAGGGTTGGGGTCTTTATATGGGGGGTTAATTAACCTAATTAGACTCCGCTAATCCCCTAATTAACCACCTAACCCCTTTAACTAATTAAATGAACTAACTTTAAAACATGTAGAAAACTTGACCCTCACAGATGGAACCTCGATCGACGGGCCATCTGTGAGTCTACGACTTGGCCCCCCTCCGTCCTGCACACTCGTCGTTTTGGTCAAAGAGTTGTGCAGGTGAGGGCTTCCCCATTTTGGCTAAGTATGGGAAGACGGTTGGTATTGACGCCCCGTCGATCCACACATGAGACGTCGTCTGCCTCTCATTGGTACACACTGCCATTGCAGTGTTGCCTCAAACATGCAAGGGTCCTCCTCAAGGGCCCTTGGTTGGTGCTTGGGGAATCGTACCCGAACGTTTATACCATGAATTGACTTTAACATATGTTATACACCCTTCTACCAAATTTCATACATTTTTGACTCCTAAACTCTAGTCAAATAGTCTAAGGCACGCTAGTACTACTTTGAACCAACTTTAAGACGTCATGGACGTTCTTGGACGTTTTGGTTTTTAAACTTCCTAAATGACCTATATCCATTAAAATAGGCTTAAAAATAGTGTCTAGACCTCATGGAACATATGTTAGGCTTTACGACACATCTTGGATTTTTGAAGTGTTACATTATCCCCCCCCTTAGGAACATTCGTCCCCGAATGTCACTAAAATTCTTTTTGAAGGAAGGAATAGATTCAAGACTAGCAGACCAACCAATGAACAATATCAAGACACATAAATCATATAATTTCAACAAGACAAATTTCAAAACTTCAATTATAACCCTTAAGGCTCAAACATTTCATCATGAGACACTTCCTATCACAACACAAATGAGCTCAACATACATTACAAGAGTCAATTAGCACAAAGTTCAACTTATTAACATGTCATATAACTTTTCACTAAGACTCACCATGTCAAAATGCACAACATAACTCAACAAAACAAAAGGCAAAAATTTGAAGTTTTAGGCACCAACTCACTATATGCAACCGACAAATGCACATTTTTGCAAGACTTCACTAAAAATCATGAAACTCAAATTTCTAGTCATATTTATATTATTAAAAAGAATGACTAACCTTAGTTATTAAAAAGATGAGGGTAACGGGACTTCATGTCGGCCTCGGCCTCCCATGTTGCACCCTTAACTAGGTAATTTTTCCATAACACTTTTACAGAAACCACCTCTTTGTTCCTCAACCTCTTTACTTGCCTATCAAGGATTTGAACTGGAACCTCCTCATAGGAGAGATTATCCTTGACACCAAGACCCTCAATAGGAAGAATGGACTCGGGATAACCGACACACTTCTTTAGCATAGAAACATGGAAAATCGGATGAACCGAAGCCAATTCACTAGGCAACCTCAAATCATATGCAACCTTTCTAACTCTTTGCGAGATTTCATAGGGACCCACATAACGAGGACTTAACTTCCCTTTCTTGCAAAATCTAACCACCCCTTTCATAGGTGAAACTTTCAAGTACACCTTATCACCTTCTTCAAACTCTAGATCCCTTCTCCTATGATCGACATAAGAATTTTGCCGACTATAGACCGTTTGCAAGCGATTTCTTATAATATGAACTTTCTTCAAAGTCTAATAAATCAAATCAGGACCAAGAATCGAAGACTCACCGACTTCAAACAACCCAATAGGAGACCTACACCTCCTACCATACAAGGATTCACTAAAGGGAAGTGCGTATCCCAACTTCTCTTAAAATCAATGACACAAGCTCTAAGCATATATTCAACGGTTTGAATAGTACGTTTCACTTGACCATCCGTTTAGGGATGAAAAGCGGTACTCAACTTCTCCTTAGTACCTAACCCTTCTTGAAATGACCTCCTAAACATAGCTGTGAATTGTGAAGCCCTATCCGATATGATGGATAACGGAACACCATGGCGACACACAATCTCGTCTATGAAGATCTTTGCATAATCTTCCGCCGAATAAGTAGATTGATGGGAATAAAATTAGCGGACTTGGTCAATCTATCAACTACCACCCATATGGAGTCATATTATTTTTGAGTCTTAGGAAAACCTACCACAAAATCCATATTGATGTCTTCCCACTTTCAAGTAGAAATTTGGATTTCTTGTAGTAAGCCACCCGGTTTTAGATGTCCACCTTCACTTGTTGCCAATTTGGACACTTAGCAACAAACTCCTCTATGTCTTTCTTCAAACCTTCCCACCAATAAGTTTCCTTAAGATCATGGTACATCTTTGTGGCACCCGGATGAATGGAGTAGCGGGAGCCATGGGCTTCCTCAAGGATACGGTACCTCAACCCATCTACCTTGGGAACACACAATCTCCCTTGGTGCCTCAAAACACCATCCCCAACTAAGGAGAATGATTCATTTAGCTTACCAAGAACCGACACTTTCAATTCTATCAATGGTTGATCAAGGTGTTGTTTGGACTTCACCTCAACCACAAAAGATGACTCGGAGTTATGTCGAACCAACACACCACAATTCGGAGAATCTTCCAACCTCACACCCAACCTAGCCAACCTAAGAACATCTTTCACTAGGCCTTTTTGGGTTTCATCTATGTGAGACACACTACCCATAGTCGTACGACTTAGAGCATCCCCAACCATATTGTCCTTGCTGGGGTGATAGAGGACACTCATGTCGTAATCTTTCAATAATTCTAACCACCTTCTTTATCAAAGATTCAACTCTTTTTGGGTAAAAACATATTGGAGACTCTTATGCACCTTAAGTTGTCTAGAAGCATAGGCAATCACTTTGCCATGTTGCATAAGCACACACCCAAAACCCACACGGGATGCATCACAATACACAACGAAACCCTTTGTTCCCTCCGGTAAAGTCAAAACCGGAGCGAAAGTAAGCCTATCTTTCAAGATTTTGAATCTCTTTTCACATACCTATGACCACTCAAACTTCTTACTCTTTTGGGTCAACGTAGTCAAGGGAGATGCTATGGACGCAAAACCATCCACAAACCTCCGATAGTAACCCGATAGACCCAAGAAACTCTTAATGTCGGTTGGAGTAAATTGTCTAGGCGAACTTCTCACCACATCCGTTTTCCTTGGATCAACCTTAACTCCTTCACTAGAGATGATCTGACCAAGAAATGCCACCGACATAACCAAAACTCACATTTTCTACAATTGGCAAACAATTGATGTTGTTTAAGGGTTTGCAATAACACCCTCAAATGACTCATCTGATCACTCTCATTTTTTCGAATATACCAAGATGTTGTCAATGAAGACAATGACAAATGAATCTAGGTAACTTCAAAACATCCTATTCATGTAACATTCCAAAAAATGTACCTGTCTAGTGAAGAGTCTATTAGGTTTTAAGAATATGTATTGGGGTACATAGGCATACCAATGCCCAATATTGAGTAATATTGGGCATGTTAGAGAATATTGGCTTAAGGGTGTTAGCCAATTTCTATGTATTAACAAGTAACTTCAAATACACTTTGATGTTCAAATGCTCCAATCCAAGCTTGTTTAGGAATTATACCTGCAATGAAGACCCTAAGCTAAAAATTTTAATTTCATCGCTTACACACATTAGGTACGAGGCATACAAGTGTCAAGCCTAGGTACCATAGCACATGATCATTTAAAATAATCATGTAGAGTAAGTAGTGTCCAAGGACATAGTGAGGATCCTTAGGACAAGAAGTGAACTTTCCAAGTGCAACTACAGAGTGCTCGGTTAGGAAAGTTCACAACAACACATGTGCAAGCACATGTGCTACCGGCCGAGAGACTAAGCGACCAAGCCCAACCGATTCGGTTAGGGCGGTTAGGGGGATGGCACTCATCGGGTCAAGCCACGTGGTGCCGCGCTTCCTAATCTATCCTAGGATCTAACTAACTTACCTAACTAGCTAACTAACCTAGGACTAGCTAAAATGAACTAACTAGTGTGCCCGAAATCCTAAGACCTAACAGGGTGACAGTAGCCGAGTAGCTAACTAAAGAAACATCCTAGTACCAAACCTAGGATGGTCCAAAGGGGTTGGTTATGGTCCTAGTGACTTAGGGGTACTTTAGTAATTACCCTACGTCACTTAATTAATTAAATTAGCAACTTAATTAATTAATTTAAATTCATGGTCAAATCGAGACCCTTAGAAAATTTTCACAATTTGGCTAAGTGAAATGCTCTCCTATTTTTAGTCAATTTAGCAGGGGCATTTTGGTAATTAGCTAATTTATTTATTTAATTAAGTTAATTAGCCTAAGTTGAACTAGTCAGTATTCAAATCCTAAGACTTAGACTCAAGTTTATCCAGTAGAAACCGACGACTGAAAAACAGTAAGCAAGCGTAAGAAAAACCGAAAAATACTATTGGTCCTCCTTAGGAGATTTCAAGGCAATTCTTCAAGATTTTCGTGCAAAGAATAGGGTGATCTTCATCGATTAAATTTTACAGTAAGGTATGGGTTTTCTATCTCAAACGTTTTGAATTCAAGAAAACCAAAACTAGGGTTGTTCCCAATGAAATTGTTGAATGTTCATCTCCCTAGTTCTCTCTATTTCCGATTCTAGTAGTATGTATAATGCAAATCTCGAGCATGTTATTGGTATGAGGTGCTAACTAATCATTATGTGTAGGTTTTTGTGATTTGATAATGTCGAATGAGACCTATAGGTTAGATCCGTGTGATTAGAGTATCATTTACATGAGATAAGAAACATTGTATTGCCTAATTATGTTCGAGAAGATGAAATTGTTATAAGTCGTTCATGAAATTCAGTTTACGGTTGAAAGGAATGAAAGTTTCGATTACTGTGTCTGTTTACTGTAGATATGTTTGTAAGTGTTTGGAATACAATTTTTCCAAGAAGAAATAAAAATGAGAATCAAAGCTAGTTAACGAATCTTCAATGCCAAATCAACTTTATAGCTTTGCCAAACTAAGCACTGAATTGTTCTTATAGGCTAATCAAAGGTTAAAAGTTGCCTTTCTTAAAATGGTGAGATTACTATATTATATACATGAAGTTAATTGACTTGGCTAGTGATAATATCATGACAAGTGTTTAGTGAAAGTTTGGTTTATGCCAATAAATTGGTCAGCAATATTATTTCCAAAATGTGTAATAGAATTGGCCAGTGCCTAAGTCATACCAATCTTATATGGCCAATGTAAATAACGATGTTTCTTGTAAGTCCAAATACATGTTAAAGATTTACTTGACAAGATGTAACTCAATGAACTAATAACCTAGGGTATGCCAATGATTGGGACAAGTCCCAACATACCCTATCTAAATGAACTTGTGAACATAGTAGGACATTGAATAAGTCCTTATAACTTTCATTACAAGACTACCAAATAAGATTGAACAAGATAAGGTGAGTAATGAAATAACTAAAAGCTTATGAGTTATGAAATTGACCTAGAATGGGGTGTTAAAAGAAGTGAGACAATTCTCACTTGCACCTAAACAATTATGTTAAAGATAGTGACATAAGAGGGTGTTAAAAATCGTGAGACAAGTCTCATTAACACCATGATGATAATGTAAGATTTAAGTTCACATTCATCAAGTATATAAAGGGATGACAAGTCACCCATTGAGCTAATAATACCTCATACTAGAAGAAAGCTTCCATAATGTATGAGTCAACTCTAAAAGTTGTAGAGTATAATAAATTGAGCTAAGCACCGATAGACTAGTAATGAGCTTGTGCAAGCACATGCAAGCCTCATGAGATGAGACTACCACCAAGGGGAATAAGGGTCTCCAAATTCTCCTAGTCTTTGAACAATGTCGCCAGCATAGATTACTAGCTAGTGGATCCACCTAAGAAAGCTAGGAAGTATTCGGTTTCACTTTGGCCGGTGAACCACCTCTTTTCAGTGGGTGAAGACACTAGATTTCATGTTAGCTCACATGATCTATGTCGGTTAAATGCTCAAGATTTCTTTAAGAAAGTAAGAAAGAAAGAAAGAAAGAACTAGGAAGATGAGGGGTGTTCAGATAGGATGACCAAATGGTGAGGTTAGACTAAGTAATGATGTAAGTCATTCTTAGTCAATGCACAAAAAGATCCCAATGGAAGTCTTAAAAGAATATCGTAAGTCAACCTATCATGTTCAAAGTTAACATGAGATCAAAGAAGAAGAAATGTAAGTTCAAAGTGAACTAAGTAAGCAAAAGCATAATAATATCAAATCATTAGTGTTTGATAAGAATAAAGTTTTAACAGTTATTGGTTTATGCCAATAAAAGGAGCAAAACATATTGACTCATCAATCGGAGTATGAATATATGCCCCAGCATCTTTATAATATGCAAATGATCAAAGAATGGGCATAGCCAATAATGATTGGCTTATAAAGACTTCATGCCGAATTTAACAAGAATGGAAAGAATAACTTGTTAGTAGGGTAGTCAAATCATTTCCTTAATCTTTTGGATTACTTACTTGATTCATTGTATCAATGGGACTACAATGAATCATTGCACTCGTAAGTAAAACATAAGATAAAAGGAGATCATTGAACTACACAACAAAAAGAAGAAAAGACTGAAAAATAAACTAAGTCTGGGAGAGGGAGCTCTCGGCCAAAGGGGAGCAAAAATATTAAATTTTACTTGAGTTGTTCTAAAATTATGTTCATGATTCCAAGGTCTTACGTTCATATAGAAAATGATTTATGTGCTTTAAATGCATGAAAATATTTCATATTCATAGCATGATTCATAAATAATGAACTAGGAAAGTGAAGTGACTTCACTTTCCAAAAATGGCATGTTGCTATAGGAAAAGCTTTCCTTGATCATGCATAGTCCTTATGTGTTTATGTGCATACACCCATACTTATTACAAGTGTGTACTAACCCATATACAATTACTATTTTATAGATGCGGGTCCTTGAAGAATATTGAAGATCAGTTGAAGCAGTTTGGACTAGTACCTCCAGACTTTGGTAGGTCCTCTTGAGTTTGTGGATGCCTACGCATTATTTTCTAAGTTTAGTATATTAGACATAGCTAGTGGATGTTGTCCCTAGCGTTTCCTCTCAAATATTTGTTCAAACTTTTGTATTAAGGCCGGTTTGGCAACTATTAATAATAGTATGAATCCTTTATTTCAATTGTTCGTTCTGTTAATAGATGGTTGTTTATTTTGAGTTGTTAGTATATCACTCTTATGCAAGAATTATATGAAGTCTAAGTACACTTCAGTAAATTTAATGTTTTTTAAATTTTCCGCTAAATTTAACTATATGATTGTGATGAAAGCTAAGAAGAGGCTTGTCTGCGACCTCTGAGAGGTTAACGACGCCGGTCTAATCTAGGGTCTAGGACCCGGGTGTGACAAACTTGGCATCAGAGCATGAGGTTAAATTACCAAGGAACTAAGGCTCAAAACAACCACGTTGCGTAGTTTCTAGCTTATGGTTGTGAAGTGCACCACAACCATGACTTAGAGACTTAGTGATGTTAAGAATCTTCAATTTTTCTACTCTTTATCGTGTTGTGTAGAGTTTTGACATTTTTTGTCATTCTAGCATCTAACTTCCTTCTTGTGTGTGCGTGTAGAAAAATAAACACAAGAAGAAACGCAGGAAGGAGAGTTGGAGAAGCAGCTGCTGGGGGAAACCAAGCTCCTACTCAAGCCCCAGCTGCTGGAGTGCAAGTGTCTGTCAACCCAGTTGCGTTGATGGAGAAGTGAGAGCATCACTGGTTCACATAGCCCAAGCCATCACTGCTCAGGCACAGGCTACCACATCCCAGGCCACTAAAGAGGGTGCTCCAAGGGAGAACCCACATGCTAGCACCATGGCTAGTAGACTGAGAGATCACCAAGATGAATCCTCCATTTCTACTTCGGGTCCAGAACCAATGAGGATCCCCAGGAGTTTGTGGATGAGGTCCACAAGATTCTCTATTCTATGGGTGTTAATGAAGAGGAGAAGGCTGAGTTGGCTGCATACCAGCTCAAGGATGTGGCTCAGGTATGGTACAAGATGTGGGTAGATGTCCGAGCACCAGGAGAAGTCCCCATTACTTGGGAAATTCTCAAGACTGCATTCCTGGAGAGGTTCTTTCCCAGAGAGCAGAGAGAAGCTATGGTTGAGGAGTTCATCAACCTACATCAGGGAGGTATGTCAATCAAGGAATACTCCTTGAAGTTTGTTAAACTTTCCAAATATGCTTTTTCCCTGGTGTCCAGTAGCATGGATGAGATGAGCAGGCTTGTGACTGGTGTATCGGAGGATCTGGAGGAGAAATGTCGGGTAGCCATGTTGCATGATAACATGAACCTTTCTAGGTTGATGGTACATGCACAGCAGGTGGAGGAAAGTAGTCGGAGGAACAGAGGCCGAGAAGGCAAGAAGCCTAGGCCCTTGGATCAGGCTGGATCTAGCACTGGTAGGAGTTTATTTGGGGTCGAGGACAGGCCCAAGTTCAAGAAGGGGCACCAGCACTCAGGTAATCCTACTCCTTCCAGGAACACTAATGCCAAAGGGGCAAGTCTGGCCCCAAGAAGGGAAATTGAAATGCCCAGCGTGATAGAAAGTCATGTGGTAAGTGTGGCCGTTTGCATGGAGGTGAGTGCATGGTAGGTTCTAATTCCTGTTATAGGTGCGACAAGAGTGGGCATATGGTCAGGGAGTGCCCACATGTGAAGAATCAGGCCAAGGAAGATAAACATCCTCGACCTAATCCTACTGCTGCAGCCGAGCCTCCCAAGAGGATCAGGTTCTATGCTTTGAAAGGTAGAGAGGAGCAGGAGAAGTCAACTGATATGGTCACAGGAACCTTGCATGTTTTTTCTTTTCTTGTGTATGCATTGTTAGATCCAGGATCCACCTTGTCTTTTGTTACTCCTTTAGGAGCTAGTAAATTTGACTTGCTTCCTGAGATCTTGCATGAACCTTTTCTAGTTAGTACTCTCATAGGAGACAACATTAGAGCTGAAAGAGTACATAGGGATTGCCCAATAACTGTTATTGATAGAGTTACCTATTTTGACCTAAATGAATTAACAATGCTTGACTTTGATATAATTTTGGGTATGGATTGGCTCCATAAATGCTATGCTACCATAGACTGTCGAAACAGGGTAGTAAGGTTTAAGTTTCCTAATGAGTTAGAGCTGAAATGGGAAGGGCGTAGTTCAAATCCAATAGGCCAAATAGTTTCCCATCTTAAAGCCAATAAGATGTTATCTAAGGGGTATCTATACCACTTAGTCAGAGTCAATGACTTAGAACATGAAGTTCCTTCCATAGACTTTGTGTCCACAGTGAATGAGTTTCAAGATGTCTTTCCGGAGGATTTACCAAGAATCCATCCTGAATGCAAAATTGACTTTGGTGTTGACCTAGATCCCAACACCAAACCAATATCCATTACTCCCTATAGAATGGCTCCAGCTGAACTCAAAGAGTTGAAGTTGCAGTTAAAAGATCTACTTGATAAGGGCTTCATCCAATCGAGCATATCCCCATGGGGTGCTCTAGTGTTGTTCGTTAAAAAAAAGAATGGAACCCTTAGAATGTGTATCGATTATCGGTAACTCAACAAAGTCACTATAAAGAACAAATACCCTCTTCCCAGAATTGATGATCTATTTGATCAGCTCAAAGGTTCAAGTTTCTTTCCTAAAATAGATCTCCGGTCAGGGTATCATCAGCTTAGAGTGAAACAAGAGTACATTCCTAAGACTGCCTTTCGTACTAGGTATGGTCATTACGAGTTTGTTGTTATGTAATTTGGTCTCACTAACGCACCAGCCGCGTTTACGGACCTTATAAATAGGGTCTTCCTTGAATAACTTGATTATTTTGTCATAGTATTCATAGATGACATCCTCATATACTCTAAGACCAGAGAAGAGCATGAACATCATTTGAGAATGACATTGCAAGTATTCAGGGAACTCAGATGTATGCAAAATTCAGCAAATGTGAGTTTTGGCTGAGATCAGTGACCTTCCTTGGTCATGTTGTGTCCGACCAGGGTGTAGAGGTTGATCCGAAAAAGATTGAGTCAGTAAAGAACTGGACGATACCCCTCACTCCTACAGACATCTGGAGTTTCTTGGGTTTGGCTGGTTACTATCGCAGGTTTGTTGAGGGATTTTACGCTATTGCTGCTCCATCGACAACTTTAACAAAGAATAAGGTGAAGTTTGAGGGGTCTGAAACTTGTGAAAAGATCTTCCAAGAGCTCAATGACCGACTCACTTCAGCCCCAGTTGTCACATTGCCGAGGAGTGGTGAAGGGTATGTCATGTAATGTGATGCTTCACAAGTAGGTTTGGGATGTGTTCTTATGCAGGATGGCAAGGTGATTGCATATGCATCAAGACAGTTGAAAATCCACGAGAAGAATTACCCTACCCATGATCTTGAATTAGCTGTTGTGGTATTTGCGTTAAAACTTTGGAGACATTACTTATATGGTGTACATGTTGATGTATTTACTGACTATAAAAGTCTTCAGTATGTTTTTACGTAGAGAGAATTGAATCTTTGTCAGAGAAGATGGCTAGAGCTGCTCAACGATTATGACATAAGTGTCCACTATCACCCAGGTAAAGCCAATGTAGTGGCCTATGCTTTGAGCCAATTGAGCATGGGTAGTGTGTCTCATATTGATGATTAGAAGAAGGAGCTAATTAAAGAGGTACACCAATTGGCTAGGTTATGCATACGGCTGGTAGATACACCAAGTGGGGGTGTTTCAGTTCATTCCAGTTCTGAATCGTCATTTGTTGTAGATGTTAAAGCTAAGCAGCATCTCAACCCAGTACTCAAGGAGTTGAAAGACTCAATGTTGAGTAAGTTGAATGAATCATTTTCCCTAGGGGGGAAGGTGTGCTTAGGTACCAGGACAGATTGTGTGTGCCCTATATTGATAATCTGAGACCTAATATTATTGCATATGCTCATGGCTCCAGGTATTCCATTCATCCAGGTTCCACCAAGATGTATCATGATCTCAAGGATATCTATTGGGAAGGTATGAAGCGAGATATTTCTAAGTTTGTGGAGGAGTGCCCCAATTGCCAACAGGTTAAGTCCGAACACCTTAAGCCTGGAGGTCATACCCAGTCGATTGAGATCCCAACATCGAAGTGGGAGGCTATTAATATGGAATTTGTGGTTGGTATGCCCAGGACCAGGAAACTGCATGATTCCATTTGGGTCATTGTTGATAGGATGACTAAGTCTGCTCACTTCATTCCTGTGAAGTCTACTTACAGGGCCAAAGATTATGCCAAGCTGTATATTTATGAGATAGTGAGGTGGCATGGGATCCCTTTAACTATCATTTCGGATAGGGGAGCCCAGTTCACTTCTCACTTTGGGAGATCTTTCCAAAAGAGCTTGGGTACACAGGTGAAGCTCAGTACTACTTTTCATCCTCAGACAGATTGACAAGCAGAGCGTACCATTCAGACCCTTGAAGACATGCTGAGAGCATGTGTTACTGACTTCAAGGGGAGTTGGGATGATCACTTGCCACTGATTGAGTTCTCTTATAATAATAAATACCATTCCAGTATTGGGATGGCACCTTTTGAAGTACTGTATGGAAGAAGATGTAGGTCCCCAGTTGGGTTGTTTGAGGTAGTAAAGTCTTCCATCCTTGTCCCTGAGATCATACATGAGGCTATGGAAAAGGTGAGAATGATCAGGGATAGATTGGCTACTGCGTACAGTCGTCAAAAATCCTATGCTGATAACAGGAAAAGGGCTCTTGAATTCGAGGTAGGTGATCAAGTCTACCTGAAGATATCACCCATGAAAGGGGTGATGAGATTTGGTAAGAAAGGGAAGTTTAGTCTGAGGTATATAGGCCTTATGAGGTCTTACAGCAAGCAGGGAATGTTGCCTATGAACTGAAGTTACCAAATGACTTGGATTTTGTTCATCCAGTATTTCATGTTTCGATGGTTAAAACGTGTCTTGGTGATCCAGCATCCATCCTGCCTGTTCAGGGGTTAGGAGTCGAGGAGAACCTTTCTTATGAAGAAGTTCCAGTTGATATTTTAGATCGCCAAGTAAAGAAGCTGAGGAACAATGAGGTTGCCACCGTAAAGGTGTTATGGAGGAACCACCTTGTTGAGGGAGCAACATGGGAGGCCGAGGCTGACATGACTTCCCGTTACCCTCACTTGTTCAGTTCTTGAGGTTATATATACTCTTCCTAAGTCTTATTTTGTTTATGAAACTATAAATTTTAGTGCATTAGTCGGTTTTGGTGTTTTAAGTCCATGATTGTGTGTGTTATACTTGCACTATATAAGTTAATATGAGTTCATGCTTGCACTCATGTTGCTGTTTTTGTATAGCGTTGACATGACTTTTGTGTCGCAAGAGTTGTGATGTGCATTGAGTAAAAGTAAGATTGAGAAGGAAGTTCCTCAATCTCAGATATGAAGCTTCAGATAAGCTTTGAGTGATGTGCATCATCCAGAGTAAGTTGTGAATCAGATATTCACAAAGAGTAAAGTTTCAAGTATGTTGATGTGTTTTTCGAAAATACCCTCTTTGATTCAAAATTATGTGTAGTGTCATTCGGGGACGAATGTTCCTAAGGGGGGGATAATGTAACATTCCAAAAAATGTACTTGTCTAGTGAAGAGTCTATTAGGTTTTAAGAATATGTATTGGGGTACATAGGCATCCCAATGCCCAATATTGAGAAGTATTGGTCATGTTAGAGAATATTGGCTAAAGGGTGTTAGTCAATTTCTATGTATTAAAAAGTAACTTAAAATACACTTTGATGTTCAAATGCTCCAATCCAAGCTTGTTTAGGAATTGTACCTGCAATGAAGACCCTAAGCTAAAAAATTTAATTTCATCGCTCACACACATTAGGTACGAGGCATTCAAGTGTCAAGCCTAGGTACCATAGCACATGATCATTTAAAATGATCATGTAGATTAAGCAGTGCCCAAGGACATAGTGGAGATCCTTCAGACAAGAAGTGAACTTTCCAAGTGCAACTACAGAGTGCACGGTTAGGAAAGTGCACGGCAACACATGTCCAAGCACATGTGCTACCGGCCGAGAGACTAAGAGACCAAGCCCAACCGATTCGGTTAGGGCGATTAGGGGGCTGGCACGTGTCGGGTAAAGCCACGTGGGGCTGAGCTTCCTAACCAATCCTAGGCTCTAACTAACTTACCTAACTAGATAACTAACCTAGGACTAACTAAAATGAACTAACTAGTGTGCCCGAAATCCTGAGACCTAACCGGGTGACACTAGCCGAGTAGCTAACTAAAGAAACATCCTAGTACCTAACCTAGGATGGTCCAAAGGGGTTGGTTATGGTCCTAGTGACTTAGGGACACTTTAGTAATTACCCTAGGTCACTTAATTAATTAAATTAGCAACTTAATTAATCAATTTAAATTCATGGTCAAACCGAGACCCTTAGAAAATATTCAGAATTTGGCTAAGTCAAATGCTCTCCTATTTTTAGACAATTTAGGAGGGGCATTTTGGTAATTAGCTAATTGATTTATTTAATTAAGTTAATTAGCCTAAGTTGAATTAGTCAATATTCAGTTCCTAAGACTTAGACTCAATTTTATCCAGTAGAAACCCACGACTGAAAACAGTAAGCAAGCGTAAGAAAAACAGAAAAATACTCTTTGTCCTCCTTAGGCAATTTCAAGGCAATTCTTCAAGATTTTTGTGCAAAGAACAGGGTGATCTTCGTAGATTCAATTCTACAGTAAGGTATGGGTTTCTCTGTTGGATTCTTTTCCCCAGGAGGCTTTTCAAATGTTTTTTGAATTCAAGAAAACCAAAACTAGGGTTGTTCCCAATGAAATTGTTGAATGTTCATCTCCCTAGTTCTCCCTATTTCCAATCCTAGTAGTATGTATAATGCAAATCTCGAGCATGTTGTTGGTATGTGGTGCTAACTGATCATTATGTGTAGGTTTATGTGATTTGACAATGTCGAATGAGACCTATAGGTTAGATCCGTATGATTAGAGTATCATTTACATGAGATAAGAAACATTGTAATGCCTAATTGTGTTCGAGAAGATGAAATTGTTATAAGTCATTCATGAAAGTCAGCTTACTGTTGAAAGGAATGAAGGTTTCAATTACTTTGTGTGTTTACAGTAGATACGTTTGTAAGTGTTTGGAATGCAATGTTTCCAAGAAGAACTAAGAATGAGAATCAAAGCTAGTTAATGAATCTTCAATGCCAAATCAACTTTATAGCTTGGCCAAACTAAGCACTGAATTGTTCTTATAGGCTAATCAAAGGTTAAAAGTTGTCTTGCTTAAACTGATGAGATTACTATAGTATATACATGAAGTTAATTGACTTGGCTAGTGATAATATCATGACAAGTGTTTAGTGAAAGTTTGATTTATGCCAATAAATTGGTCAGAATATATTATTTCCAAAATATGTAGTAGAATTGGCAAGGGACTAAGTCATACTAATCTTATATGGCCAATGTAAGTTATGATGTTTCTTGTAAGTCCAAATACATGTTAAAGATTGCCTTGACAAGATGTAACTCAATGAACAAATAACCTAGGGTATACCAATGATTGGGACAATCCCAACATACCCTATGTAAATGAACTTGTGAACATAGTAGCACATTGAATAAGTCCTTATAACTTTCATTACAAGACTACCAAATAACATTGAACAAGATAAGGTGAGTAATCAAATAACTAAAAGCTTATGAGTTATGAAATTAACCTAGAATAGGGTGTTAAAAGAAGTGAGAGAAGTCTCACTTGCACCTAAACAATTATGTTAAAGATACTCACATAAGAGGGTGTTAAAAATCGTGAGACAAGTCTCATTAACACCATGATGATAATGTAAGATTTAAGTTCACATTCATCAAGTATAGAAACGGATGACAAGTCACCCATTGAGATAAGAATACCTCATACTAGAAGAAAGCTTCCATGATGTATGAGTCAACTCTAAAAGTTGTAAAGTATATTAAATTGAGTTAAGCACCGACAGACTAGTAATGAGCTTGTGCAAGCACATGTAAGCCTCATGAAATGAGACTACCACCAAGGGGGATAAGGGTCTCCAAATTCTCCTAGTCTTTGAACTATGTCGCCAGCATAGGTTACTAGTCAGTGGATCCACCGAAGAAAGCTAGGAAGTATTCGGTTTCACTTTGGCCAGTGAACCACCTCTTTTCAGTGTGAGAAAGACACTGGATTTCATGTTAGCTCACATGATCTATGTCGGTTAAATGCTCAAGATTTCTTTAAGAAAGTAAGAAAGAAATAAAGAAAGAACTTGGACTTTTAGTGTGTTTCACACCCTTACTTAACCCTCCTGGGGTCACATAAATTCATCATGTACATCTTAGGTTCACTTACTTTTAACGTACGCTGGACTTATGAATCCATACGTACAAGCCATGAGGCTTCACCCATAATTCATCTAAGTGACTTATACTTACCCAAGATTATGTGGTACAAGAATTATGCATCTTGTAAGTATGCCAAGGCCTCAATTTTCATTACTATAGGCAGCATTCATTAATTATTTAATTACGTAAGACTTATGTGTCAATACGGAATTGGGCAAGGGAACCCTATTTAAAATCCCTTGTATAACACTTAGTTTTCTTTATTATTTTTGTTGACATAAACTTTTTGGCTAGGGAACCCGAGATCCATCCCCCACACCTACACTTCCTTTCTTTCTTTTTATTGACTTTTTTGTCTTAAATATCTCGGCCTGGGGGACCCAAGATCGAATCCCCACGCCCACATTTCTTTTTTTTTCTTTCTTTACTTGATTCCTTCATTTAGATCAAGAGGGTGTGGGATAGATTCCCCACAACCTCACCCTATTTTTATTTATATTTTTTCCTTACTTTCTCATTCGGCCAAGAGGTTGTGGGTTCGATCCCCACATACCTCATTTTATTATTTCTTTATTTCATTTTTCTCCTCTATACTTCACCCATCCAAGAGGTTTTGGGTTCGAACCCCACACGCCTCACTTAATTTTCTTTAATTTTTCTCCTAACTTTTCACTTGAGCTTTACCCCATTTCGAATCCCCCTTACCTCCTTTTTTATTATTTAATTTTTTATAACTTGTATATGGTGAGGTATTGGGTTCAATCCCCACTGACCTCATGCATTTTTAAAAAAAATTAAAAACTAAAATTTTTACAGTAAGCTGGCCAAGACCAAATTTCCAGCATTCTAGAAATTTGGTCACCTTTTTGCAGTCCATTTTCTCAACTTTTAAACATTAGATTTAGGAAAATTTTTGTTTAGCATCTAGTTCATCTTTAGGTGAGTTTTCATGGTTACTTTCGGAAATTTGATCACCTTTTTGCAGTCCATTTTCTCACCTTCTTTCACGTTAAAGATTAAGACATTTCGAGTAGTTTTTAGGGAGATCTTTAGGTGCATTTGCAACGTTACTTTCAGTCAAGAATTATCATTCAATTCAACAACTTTGAACTCATATGAACATCACGTTTTTAACATATTTGCACACACATAATTCATAACATTTTAACATGTCAATATCAAGCTTCAAACCGTGGCTAATTCATAGCACACATATGCACA
The DNA here is from genome assembly GCA_016801875.1 of Solanum sitiens. Lineage (NCBI taxonomy): Eukaryota > Viridiplantae > Streptophyta > Magnoliopsida > Solanales > Solanaceae > Solanum > Solanum sitiens. Next base: position 2,763,132 of record JABWTJ010000053.1, read on the forward strand.
AACAAGTTAACGAACTTCATATTTTCGAAACACCTCTTTCATTTCTACATAATTCCGAATACACATTCAAACACGTAATCACAACCAACCCTAAAATCATCTACTAGAAGTCATACCAACGCATACTTGAATCTTTCAAAGGATCTAATGACAGGGGCATGCAACGGGGACAATCTTAGTTTTCGATTGTGAATAGTCTGAACCTTAGGGGTCTCCTGGGAAAGGGGCCAACAGAAAAGAAAACCCATACCTAAAGTCGTTCAACACTTGTTTCAATGCTGGAAATTCTCACGAAACCAAACCTCACCACCAAAACCTTAGCACAATCCCATCGAGAAACCCCTTTTTGCTTTACATTTTCAGATTGTCTTTACTTTTGAGTTTTAGCGTTCAAGTTCTTGATTAACTTTATATTTTTTTTTGTTTTGTTGTCTTCTTTTACTGAAGAGTGATCGTGTAAATAAGGTAAGAGTAGAGAGAGACGTGAGAAAGAGTGGTAGCTTAGGATTAGGAGATTAGGTGGAGACTTAGTCAAATTAGAACTTCTCTTAATTTTTTAAAAATCTGATTTTTTTTCTAAAGGGTAAGAGAAATGACTAGCAAGCCCCTAAAAAAATCAGATTATAATCATCAATTTAATCCACCTAAATGTCGCTTCCACAAAGGCTCGAACCCGGGTGAAGCTTAACATGCGAAAAAGGGTCAAATTCGGCCAACCCTACCCGAATTGCCCCTCCTCTTTAAATTAGTTAATTAATTAATTAATTAATTAAAATACTTAGGGTAAATACAACACTACCCCTAGCTTGGAAAAGACCATTTTACCCCTAGACCATCCAAACCTAAGATTACCCCTTTCAAGTCCGGTAAAAACTCATCCGGGTGAATCTTAAATTCGGGTGACCTACATGGTTGGTTCTCACCTTGAATAGCTCAACTAAATCACAAATTTGGTTGGCTTGGCTAGTGCATAGGTTCTGAGGTCTGGTTCTACACGAAACAAGCCATGTGAACCCAGTCTAATCCATGTATTCTAGGTACGTTTAAGCATTACTAAACATAGTCATTTTCAGGTTGTTACATTATCCCCCACTTAGGAACATTTGTCCCCTAATGACACTTCTAATTAGCTCATACAATGCCAGTCATATCATAGCATAAGTACTTTACACAGTCAAGCAATATCAACAAAGAATAGAGGAGACAAGGAAACTTAGACTTAAGAGTAAGGAGTCTAACCTCAAGAGCTAAAAAGATGAGGATAGAGGGATCTCATATTAGCCTCGGCCTCCCACGTAGCACCCTCAACAAGATAGTTCCTCCACAATACCTTCGTTGTGGCAACCTCCTTGTTTCTCAGCCGGTTTACCTGCCGGTCTAAAATCTCAGTAGGAACCTCCTTATAGGACTAGTCTTCATCAACCCCCAAACCTTCAACAGGCAGAATTGATGCTGGATCACCAAGGCACTTCTTTAACATAGAGAAATGAAAGACTGGATGAACAGAAGCTAGTTTCGCAGGCAACGCCAACTCATCGGCCACCTCACCCACACGCTGTAGAATCTCGTATGGCCCAACGTACCTCGGACTCAACTTCACCTTCCTGCCAAACCTCATCACCCCCTTCATGGGTGATATCTTCAAGTATACTTGGTCACCAACATCAAACTCTAAGGGCCGCTTCCTGTTATCTGCATAAGACTTTTGCCGACTGTAAGCAGTAGACAACCTGTCCCTAATCACCCTGACCTTCTCTAAGGCCTCATGAATTATCTCAGGACCCAAAATGGATGACTCTCCAACCTCGAACCACCCAACTGGAGACCTACACCTCCTACCATACAATGCCTCAAACGGTGCCATCCCAATACTAGAGTGATAGCTGTTATTATATGAGAACTCTATCAATGGAAGATGGTCGTCCCAACTACCTCTGAAGTCGATCACACACGCCCTCAACATGTCCTCCAATGTCTGAATGGTGCACTCTGCCTGCCCATCTGTCTGAGGATGGAAGGAAGTATTGAGCTTTACCTGCGTGCCTAAGCTCTTCGGGAAGGATCTCCAGAAATGCGAAGTGAACTGAGCTCCTCTATTTGAAATGATAGACAAAGGAATCCCATGCCAACTCACAATCTTATCAATATAGAGTCTCACATAATCCTCGGCCCTGTAATTAGAATTCACAGGGATAAAGTGGGCAGACTTAGTCATCCTGTCCACAATAACCCATATGGAGTCATGTTGTCTCCTAGTACTCGGAAGACCAACCACGAAGGCCATGTTAATGGCCTCCCACTTCCAATTTGGAACCACAATCATCTGAGTGAGACCACCAGGCTAAGGTGCTGCACCTTAACCTGCTGACAATTAGGACACTTGGCCACATACTCAGCAATGTCCTTCCTTATGCCATCCGACCAATAGATCTGCTTGAGGTCATGATACATCTTGGTGGAACCTGGATGTATCGAATACCTGGAAACATGGTTCTCTGCAACAATCTTGGTCCGCAAATCATCCACGTCTGGCACATACAGCCTGCCCTGGTACCTAAGTATGCCGTCACCTCCCAAAGCAAAGGACTGATTCATCTTTATCAGCACTGAGTCCTTCAACTCCATCAACACAGGATCAAGATTCTAACGCTTCTTGACTTCAACTATCAAGGATGATTCAGAACTAGGATGAACTGAAACACCCCCGCTAGTAGAAGCCATCAACCGCACACCCAGTCTGGCCAGTCTGTGTACATCCTTCACCAACTCCTTCTTCCCATCATCAACATGGGTTGTACTCCCCATGGTCAACCTGCTCAAAGCATCATCTACAACATTTTCTTTCCCTGGATGGTAGTGGACACTCATATCATAGTCCTTCAACAGCTCCAACCATCTCCGCTGACGTAGATTCAACTCTTTTTGTGTGAACACGTACTGGAGACTCTTGTGGTCTGTGAACACATCCACGTGCACTCCGTACAAGTAATGCCTCCACAGCTTCAATACAAACACCACAGCTGCCAACACCAGGCCATGAGTGGGATAATTCTTCTCATGAACCTTAAGTTGTCTGCATGCATAGGCTATCACCTTACCACCCTACATAAGAACACAACCCAAACAAACCCTAGATTCGTCACAATAAACAGTGTAATTCTCACCACATTTAGGTAAAATAAGCATTGGGGCTGAAGTGAGTCTGTCCTTGAGCTCCTGGAAACTCTTCTCACAAGTCTCCGTTTATTCAAACTTGGCTTTCTTCTTAGTCAAAGTTGTCAGTTGGGTAGAAATGGAAGAAAAACCCTCCACGAACCTGCGGTAGTAACCAGCCAATCCCAGAAAGCTACGGATATCGGTAGGAGTAAGAGGTCTTGGCCAGTTCTTAACAGTCTCAATCTTCCTAAGGTCCATCTCCACACCCTGATCAGACACAACATGACCTAGGAAGTTCACTGATCTAAGCCAGAATTCACACTTGCTGAATTTAGCATACAAGTGATGTTGTCTAAGTACCTGCAAGGTTAGTCTCAAATGTTGTTCATGCTCTTCCTTGGTCTTAGAGTAGATGAGGATGTCATCAATGAATACTATGATGAAATAATCAAGGTATTCACGAAAGACTCGGTTCATGAGGTCCATAAATACAGCTGGTCCATTAGTGAGACCAAATGACATGACTAGGAACTCATAATGACCATAACAGGTACGAAAGGTTGTCTTTGGGATATCTTCATCCCTAACCCTAAACTGATGATACCCAGAATGAAGATCAATCTTAGAGAAGAAACTAGACCCTTAGAGATGATCGAATAAGTCATCTATTTTGGGAAGTGGATACCTGTTCTTTATAGTGACTTTGTTGAGATGACGATAATCGATACACATCCTAAGGGTTCCATCATTTTTTTCACAAACAGCATTGGAGCGCCCCAAGGGGATATACTCGGCTGGATGAAGCCCTTATCAGTGAGATATGTTAACTGCAGCTTCAACTCTTTGAGTTCAGCTGGAGCCATTCTGTAGGGAGGAATTAAAATTGGTTTGGTATTGGGATCTAGGTCGATACCAAAATCAATCTCTCAAGGGGGAGGGACTCCAAGAAAATCATCGGGGAAAACATCTTGGAACTCATTCACTACTGGCATAGAGTCTATGGAAGGAATGTCATGATCTAGTACATTGACACTCACAAGATGACATAACAATCCCTTGGACATAATTTTATTAGCTTTTAGGTTCAAAATCAAAGGACTTGAAGGACTCGAACTGTACCCCTCCCAGACCAGCTCTAATTTATTAGGGAAACGGAATCCCACAACCCTACTACGAAAATCCATGAAGGCATAACATTTATGGAGCCAGTCCATACCAAGTATTATATCGAAGTCATTCATGGGTAACTCAACAAGGTATGTACACATAGTCTTACCACACACTACTATTGGGCAGTCTTTATGAACCCTATCAGCTCTAACATTTTCTTCTAAGGGAGTACTAACTATAATAGGATCATGCAAAACCTCAGGTAGTGTTTCAAAAGTAAGAGCAAGCAAGGGAGTCACAAAAGAAAGCGTAGACCCTGGATCAGTAAAGCATAAACAGAGGTTGAGACAACTTGCAGCATACCTGTGACCACAGCAGCAGATTTCTCCTGCTACTCCCTGCCCTTCAAGGCGTAGAATTTGTTCCTCTTTGGAGGCTCAGCTGCAGTAGAATTCTGGGGATTAGGCCTAGGCTGAGCATTACCTCCATCCTGGCCCCTATTCTGTGGGAATTCCCTGACCATGTGTCCGCTCTTTTCGCAACCGAAGCAGGCATATGTGCCTAGTCTGCACTCTCCACTGTAAATACGGCCACACTTGCCACATTCCTTTCTTGGACGCTGCACATCACCTCCATTGACCTTCTTTGGCTCGGGTCTGCCTCCTCTAGGTGTTGCACTCCTCTGAGAGTTTGAGTTCCCTGAACTCTGATGCCTCTTGTTAAATCTGGGCTGATCACGAACTCCAAAAGTGATCCTGCCACCACCTCTGCTGGAATTTGTCTGGTCAGAAGGGTTAGGCCTCCTGAACTCACGGACTCACCTCTTCTTTCGGCTATCCTCAACCTGCTTGACATGTACCATAAGCCTAGAAAAGTCCATGCTATCATGGAGCATCACAGCCCGACACTCCTCCTCTAATTCCTCTGAAATCCCTGTAAGGAACCTGCTGTCACAACCCAAAAGCATACCCTAGAAGATAGGGTACAATCTTGGATTGTAACCAGCGTCGTCGACCTCTCGGAGGTCTAAGACAAGCCTCTTATATCATTCATTGCATTGGCATAGTAAATTTAGCGGAAAATTTAAAACTTTTCATAGCACATCATATGTCAGAAACATCACATTATATATATACAAAACATAAGTCATAATAAATATTTAGACTCTAAGTCTATTTGCCATCTTAGACTCAATAACATTAGAATACATTAGGGACACGACCCATACGACATATTACATAACTATACAATATTTAAAGACTTTACATTAAAGACATTAGTAGGACATCCTTGAACTTAAGGATTCCTTTCCTTGAGCTTCGGAAATAACCTATAAAGCTCCTAAATCATAGATCTCCTTTATGCATTCCATAACCTACACTTTCTGTAAAAAGTAAAGAAGAATGGGATTAGCACAAGAATGTACGAAGTATGGCAACCATGCAAAAACATGCATTTAAAAGGGACATTTCCTTTGAAATCATACTTCATGCCATTTTGAGTAAATAATCATAAAACCTTTATCAATAGCATTTATATCATCCACATACTTCATAGAAACACAATCAAAGGCCAAACATCATAGAAAAGCACATATAAAATTTAATCCCCATTTGAGGTCACTTTACAGTGAACTCACTCTCCTTAACATTAACTCTTTCTTTAATTCATTTGCTTACTAAGTAATCCTTTAGGGATACTTGGTGCAATGCATCACTCTAGGAACACAACAGAATACCATACATAACATCTACACAAGATAACACATGCCATCATAGAAGTATAGTACAATATGATCATAGTCAAACCAAGACTATAATATCATACATAAAGGACACATACATAATCATATCTATTAAGGTACCTTCCTAAGACTTCCTAAGGAGTCACCTGTGCAATGTCCAGATGGGTTCATTACTTCCACCTATTCTAAGTAACTTACCTTAAGTCCTTCTAGTTAGGATTCTATTCAATTACTTCCATTGTCCATTTTACCTTTAGGGAAATCATAACCTTAACCGACATAGACCATGGGTACTAATCATGGAATCCGGTGTCATCAAACCTTACACCGATGGAAGGTGGTCTACCGGCCAAAGTAGAACCAAATATAAACATCTATCGAGGTAGAATACTCTAGCTAGTATCCTATGGTGGCAACATAGTTCAAGAACTAAGAGGTAGATATCCATATTCATACCATTTGGTAAAGTGGGCCGCTCCTCATGGGAATCCCTTAGATGACATATCCCATAAACAATGGAGTTAACATCACATGGGCAACTTTAGGATGAATCTTTCCTTCTATGGATAAGTCATCACCTCCCGTTGTCAAGTTCGCTCGGTGCTAAGTTAAGTTCCCTTTATTGAAAAGCCTTCATTACGTTTATTTATAAAACATAAGCTTTAGAATATTCATCCCTCATATGCTTATAGCATATTCTAGCATCTATCTAGTTTTATAGTATTCTTGGGCCCCTCTATAAAGGCCCCTCTAAATTACTAGATCATCCATGTGTGTGAGTGTATACATAGATGTGAACAAACCTTTCACATAACACATTAAGTCACACATGTTCATATATCAATGCATAAGTCTATAGGCATAACTATATGAACAATACTTTCATATAAACCTACTAAGACACTATACGCATTCATACTTCATTATATCATATTCATAACATATTCATAGAATCATCCTTCATATGCATAAGAACCAAACCTAGGAACTATCCTATCAAGATACACATGTGCAATGCATAGACAAGGTCCCATACCCTTGCCCATACTAGTACACCTATCAAGTCATCCTAGTAAGGGAATACAAATCATACATTCATAAACATCACCTTAATATGCATAGTAGTAGACACTAGTGAATATGAGAACTACCTTTCATTTAGACACTATGACTTATACTACTTGTAATATGCATGTAAGTGAGAGTGTGTGTACATTGACCAACATGATCACATAATGACTATCAATAACTTCTAAAGTCAGCCACCCTATTAGACCACATTACACTTCCAAGCACATAACACACAACACATGATAGCATAGGAGACAAGACAATATATATCTTATAATCAAGACTCCTAACTTTAGCTATTCACACTTTCATTTAAGGGGTACATAGGTAAGGGGTTATTACCATCTTAACACATCAATGGCAGCACCTATACTTTACCCTAACATGGTTATACTCATGCTCATGAAATAGCCACACAACCTAATCCACAACTAGAATAGGAAAGTAAACATAATCTTCTCATAGTATCATCTTAAGAACATGTTCATAAGTTGATAAATATGCCTTCAAGGCCATGTTCAACACATATATAATGACAATAAAGTAAACACCACCACCATAAGTGGACCATACCACACAATGCCATACAAGGCTTCATCAACATTTCTATAAAGAATAGAGAAGTAGAAGAGTAAAGAGAATAAGCATGCTTACCAATTTCTCACGATTTGATCATCATTGATCAATACACCTTATCCATCAATAAAACACATATATGGCAGTTGCTAGATGTACTTTAGATTTATAAGAAACCATGTACAAGTCACTACATGATTTTACCATAACCTAATACAACATATCAACATACTAGGAAAGTAGAATAACATAGATCATTAATCAATTTCATTCATATGGATTATAGGTCATATTTCATGAATTATATCACCCTAAGGCAGTAGCTAATGAAACCATAATCCATATGAGACACTACTACAATTTGCCATTAAGGTCGATACAAGCATGCTTCATATAGGGAGTTCATGGAAAGTAAGTTTACATAGGTTAATCATATTCAACCTATCATGAATTGACCCATATTGTATTAATTACATATAATTCATCCTCATATTTCATTATTGGCAGCAGCTATAGACATTAACCATAATCAATTCTTACAGCGACTAACCTAACGTCAAGATCACAAGTTACAACTTCATGGACATGAAGAACCTAAATTAATTCAAACCAAGCCTTCACTACTTTGGTCATACATGATTTATATCCACAATTCAACCATGGTATTAACCTAAAATAGTAGCTACAAGAACCACAACTTAATCGAAATTCATTTTAGATCACAAGAAAACCAATGTTACAGTGAACTATAGAAAACTAAGCTAAACATGCACAAATCTTCATACATTGATCCTCATGGATCATTCAACATCAATTTAACATAAATTCATCTAAATAAGAGTATATACAATCAATTCAACGTAAGGGAATCATAATTGAATCGATATCAAGTCGAGATCACAAAGCCCATGCAAGAGGTAAACCAATTTTGGAAGGAACATGGGTTGATCATGCAATTGGAGTGAAATCACATTCAAATCACTGTATTAACTTCAATTCATCATGATTTAATCATTAAAAACATTTTGAGAAAGAACCCATGTCTAGATTGGAGAAGAAGAACTTTGATCATAAACTTTCTTTGAAAACATTGAGAAGAACTCTCCAAGTGAAAGGTTACTTAGAGATGAAGGATCACCATACCTTTATCTACAAGAAAACCTCTAAAACTTCATGATTCATCCATAGAAAATCCATCTCCAAGCATCTCTTGAGCTTCACCAACAATGGTGGTTTTAGAGAGAACATTTTTGGAGGGAAAGGCTTTAAACATGTGAGAGGATTTAGGGAATGGGTTGATCACGTTTTTAAATACTTATATACACCTAAAATTAACTAAATAAACCCTTAATAACCAGTTTAGGACGTGGGGTGAATTTCCCATTCACCCCTTTAAGTGGCAGCACGCAGCAGCCAACCTGCAGGCCATCCGCAACGAGGGGATCGACGGGGCATCATGGCCATGACGGGCCGTGGCAGCCTCCGTCGCCCATACCTTAGCTAAATTCTTGGCTCAAGACCTGAGAAAGGTAAGCCACCTTCGACGAGACCTGCTTGACGGTCTGTTGGTGGCCCAACGATCCGTCATTGGGTCCGTCAAGGGACACTGCCCAGGCAGTGTCTTAGGCAGCCTTGGGTCCTTCTTTTGGGGCCTCTTGTGGGGACCTTTAGAAGTCGTACCCGTACGTTTCCAACGCGATTTCAAACCTTAACATGTTATAGACCTTCCACATAAGTTTCATCCAAAACAAACACCTACAAGACATCCAAACAGCCTTGTCCCCAACATGACATACGATGAACGTCTTAGGGGCTATTTTTCGAACGCCTTGGACGTTCTTGGGCGTTTGACCTCCAAACTTCACAAAACTTAATATAATAACATTAAACATCTTTTAAAACCATTTTAAGACTTATTAGACTCAGTTCATACGATTTAAGCATGCATACACACATAAGGCACATAAGCGACTATTCGTCCAACGTCTTGGACGTCCCTTGACGTTCGACTTCCAAATCACTTCAAACATTGTACACTGCCTCTATACCACATAATAAGGTATTTTAGGACCTTATAACATTAAGACGAACATGTTAGGTTGCAGACACCTTATCTCATTTTCGAGGTCTTACAATATCCCCCACTTGGGAACATTCGTCCTCGAATGACACATAGGACTCTTTAATCACATCAAGGACTTCAATGCACATAAGAGCTGTTTATAACATTTAAAATATCATCAAATCATTTTAGCACTCGATGCACACAAGCAAGCAAAACCATTACTCACTCACTCTTTAATGCATCAAACACAAAAGTTCTTTTTCATGTTCATGGGAGAACATCCTTATCCTAATCATAACAAGATCATTACGCCTTAATTCATTACAAGAAAAACCTTGAAAAGCTACTAATAGGCATATCATAACTCATACTCAAAGTTAGTTAGGCATTCATACTTCAATGCATATAAGCTTGAGTTAGTTAAATCACAAAGATCTTTATTAGTTAGACCTAGTACCATGATGGTCATACTCAATCATACAATGCTTAGTTGTATACATGGAGGAATATCTTGCTTCTCAACACATTTCATGCATCATGAGTTCACACCTTAGCAAAGTACAAGATCAATTTCTTTAAAAATGAGAAATCTCAACTTTCAAGCCAAGACATGCATACATTTTTCTTCCTAGTGAAGTCTAAACGGTAAGTCACACCAAGTACATCACAACAAAATAGGAAGTCATTCCACAAATCTCTTTTATTAACTTATCACTCACCCTTATAGTAAGCCTTATTTTGGAAAAATAACACAAACCATAGGCACACACATATACACTTAGCAAAACATGCTTTCACCTTTTAAAATGAGCCTACAATTTTGTATCACAAATCATCAAATCACTAAATTTTCAAGAGATTCGACATATTTCATTGTCAAAAGACTCAACTCCCATTACAAGGCTAATCAATTTAACCTACAAGTGACTATCACCAAGTTCCTTGTCTTACCTCATGAGGTCAACTTCACAATTAACATATTAAAATGCAAGTCAACAAGAGAAAACAGGGATTTTTATCAGAAACTTCTTTTCATGCTCTTTCAAAAATTCACCATGTCTCCAAAATGATGTCAATCAATCCATACCAATCATATAAAGATCATGCAATTCACGCCTTATGCAAGACTATTTTCATGAACAAACATACTAAGAATTCACATTTTCAAATTCAAGTAAGAATAGAAGGACAATGTAGACAATTTCTACAATCTCACTACTCAAACACCATCCCCCACTTAGGGTAAACCCAATTAAGAGCAACTTAACCCAACATATAGAGGATCTCAAATACACAACCTTCATATTCATCACTTAAAGTGATTACTACTTTAGAGGAAATTTTCACTAATTCAATTTAGCAACACCAAGGAATTCTAAACCTTATCAATTAGACAAATCATCCTCAACCATCAATTTTGATCATACTATTCTATTCACATAAGGTCTTCCTACAATGCAATAGACACTAAGGCCATACATCATTAGTGGGAAACAACAAGAAAGTCCCTAACACAACAAGAAGTTTAGAAATAACTCTACGACCCATCATGTCATAAGATTCTTATCCTTCAATTTAAATAGCAAAAAAAATCTTTTCCACATTCCTTATGATTTTCATATTCATAAATTCTACACATATTTCAACAACATCCAATTAAAAGACAATCTAGTTGGTTCTTCAAACATGATACAATAAGTTGCCTAGTCTTTATAACGAGCATGCTTCCAAATACCCAAAAGTGTAACATTTAGACATTTGAGGGAACAAGCATGGAATTATAAGATACAAAGCTTTACCAACTCATCCAGTACCACTTATATACAAAGGAAAACAACGCACATCTTTAATCACATACACTCATAGGATAGCATACCTCCATAGGTAGTTATTAAACAATCCAAGTTCAAATCCTAATATTTGGCTACTATCATACAAAACCATATAGGAATACAACAATCTAAGAGAATTCACTTTAACCACCATAACTTCTAGCATGCTTCAACTATATCGTGACATACATCATTCGACATAACATGCTATTTCACATAGATTTCATATATTGCCATAATTGGCATCACATCATTAAATAAGAGATATTTCATACATAGCAAGGTAACATAACCAATAATAATTCTCATAGAGTTAACATGTGCAATGATCAAGTAAAGCTCCATAACTTCACTAAACTAAGTAACCTAACAATAACTACAATTAGCACCATACTCCACTCATCTATAACCTTCACGCATGGATAACTCCATATCTTTTAGCACACTAGTCTACTTACATGTTTACAAGCATAGAGATCATCACATAAGGACATTCACATTTATCATCATACACATACATAGTATTAACCCCCTAAGGTCTCCATCAAGGCAAACTAGTTCAAGACATAGGTAGAGACCCATACCCCTACCTAAGTCTAGTTAACCCTTCAAGTCGCCTTACTTAGTATATAAATCATCAAATAAGGACAAGTGTCACCTTCACCCATACTCATTCAAACCATAAAAGAATGATAAGCATTTAAACTCACCTTTTCTCCCTCAAGCATTGATCAATCTCATCCAAGCAACCATATCTAAAAGACTACCGGACAAGAAAACATAAGAGAGAGATCTTATAGAATTAAGTTCAATGGCACGATATGAGATTGATGAAGAAGGGAAACTCTATAGTCCTATAGCCTCTCGTACCATTTGATGTGTCGCGACTCACCACCAATGCTACGAGACTCTACTAGACGTGGCAATATAAGACTTTTAGAACCTAAAACCGCTACATAAACCTCATGCTCTGATACCAAGTTTGTCACAACCCAAAAGCATACACTAGAAGATAGGGTACAATCTTGGATTGTAACCTGCGTTGTCGACCTCTCTGAGGTCTAAGACATGCCTCTCATATCATTCATTGCATTGGCATAGTAAATTTAGCGGAAAATTTAAAACTTTTCATAGCACATCATATGCCAGAAACATCACATTATATATATATAAAACATAAGTCATAATACATATTTAGACTCTAAGTCTCTTTGCCATCTTAGACTCAATAACTTTAGAATACATTAGGGACACGGCCCATACAACACATTATATAACTATACAATATTTAAAGACTTTACATTAAAGACATTAGTAGGACATCCTTGAACTTAAGGATTCCTTTCCTTGAGCTTGGGAAATCACCTATCAATCTCCTCAATCATAGATCTCCTTTAAGTATTCCGTAACCTACACTTTGTGTAAAAAGTAAAGAAGAATGGGATTAGCACAAGAATGTACTAAGTATGGCAACCATGCAAAAACATGCATTTAAAAGGGACATTTCCTTTGAAATCATACTTCATGCCATTTTGAGTAAATCATCATAAAACCTTTATCAATAGCATTTATATCATCCACATACTTCATAGAAACACAATCAAAGGCCAAACATCATAGAAAAGCACATATAAAATTTAATCCCCATTTGAGGTCACTTTACAGTGAACTCACTCTTCTTAACATTAACTCTTTCTTTTAATTCATTTGCTTACTAAGTAATCCTTTAGGGATACTTGGTGCAATGCATCACTCTAGGAACACAAGAGAATACCATACATAACATCTACACAAGACAACACATGCCATCATAGAAGTATAGTACAATATGATCATAGTCAAACCAAGACTACAATATCATACACAAAGGACAGATACATAATCATATCTATTAAGGTACCTTCCTAAGACTTCCTAAGGAGTCACTTGTGCAATGTCTAGATGGGTTCATTACTTCCACCTAATCTAAGTAACTTACCTTAGGTCCTCCTAGTTAGGATTCTATTCAATTACTTCCATTGTCCATTTTACCTTTAGGGAAATCATAACCTTAACCGACATAGACCATGGGTGCTAATCATGGAATCCGGTGTCATCAAACCTTACACCGATGGAAGGTGGTCTACCGGCAAAAGTAGAACCAAATATAGACATAGCTATCGAGGTAGAATCCTCTAGCTAGATCCTATTTTGGCAACATAGTTCAAGAACTAAGAGGTAGATATCCCTATTCATACCATTTGGTAAAGTGGGCCGCTCCTCATGGGAATCCCTTAGATGACATATCCCATAAATAAGGGAGTTAACATCACATGGGCAACTTTAGGATGAATCTTTCCTTCTATGGATAAGTCATCACCTCCCGTTGTCAAGTTCGCTCAGTGCTAAGTTAAGTTCCCTTTATTGAAAAGCCTTCATTATGTTTATTTATAAAACATAAGCTTTAGAATATTCATCCCTCATATGCTTATAGCATATTCTAGCATCTATCTAGTTTTATAGTATTCTTGGGCACCTCTATCAAGGCCCCTCTAAATTACTAGATCATCCATGTGTGTGAGTGTATACATAGATGTGAACAAACCTTTCACATAACACATTAAGTCACACATGTTCATATATCAATGCATAAGTCTATAGGCATAACTATATGAGCAATACTTTCATATAAACCTATTAAGACACTATAGGCATTCATACTTCATTATATCATATTCATAACATATTCATGTAATCATCCTTCATATGCATAAGAACCAAACCTAGGAACTATACTATCAAGATACACATGTGCAATGCATAGACAAGGTCCCATACCCTTGCCCATACTAGTACACCAATCAAGTCATCCTAGTAAGGGAATACAAATCATACATTCATAAACATCACCTTAATATGCATAGTAGTAGACACTAGTGAATATGAGAACTACCTTTCATTTAGACACTTTGACTTATACTACTTGTAATATACATGTATGTGAGAGTGTGTGTACATTGACCAACATGATCACATAATGACTATCAATAACTTCTAAAGTCAGCCACCCTATTAGACCACATTACACTTCCAAGCACATAACACACAACATATGAAAGCATAGGAGACAAGACAATATATACCTTATAATCAAGACTCCTAACTTTAGCTATTCACACTTTCATATAAGGGGTACATAGGTAAGGGGTTATTACCATCTTAACACATCAATGGCAGCACCTATACTTTACCCTAACATGGTTATACACATGCTCATGAAATAGCCACACAACCTAATCCACAACTAGAATAGGAAAGTAAACATATTCTTCTCATAGTATCATCTTAAGCACATGTTCATAAGTTCATCAATAAGCCTTCAAGGCCATGTTCAACACATATATAATGACAATAAAGTAAACACCGCCACCATAAGTGGACCATACCACACAATGCCATACAGGGCTTCATCAACATTTCTATAAAGAATAGAGAAGTAGAAGAGTAAAGAGAATAAGCATTCTTACCAATTTCTCACCCTTTGATCATCATTGATCAATACACCTTATCCATCAATAAAAGACATATATGGCAGTAGCTAGATGTACTTTAAATGTATAAGAAACCATGTACAAGTCAGTACATGATTTTACCATAACCTAATACAACATATCAACATACTAGGAAAGTAGAATAACATAGATCATTAATCAATTTCATTCATATGGATTATAGGTCATATTTCATGTATCATATAACCCTAAGGCAGTAGCTAATGAAATCATAATCTAGATGAGACACTACTACAATTTGCCATTAAGGTCGATACAAGCATGCTTCATATAGGGAGTTCATAGAAAGTAAGTTTACATAGGTTAATCATATTCAACCTATCATGAATTGACCCATATTGTATTAATTACATATAATTCATCCGCATATTTCATTATAGGCAGCAGCTATAGACATTAACCATAATCAATTCTTATAGCGACTAACCTAACTTCAAGATCACAAGTTACAACTTCATGGACAAGAAGAACCTAAATTAATTCAAACCAAGCCTTCTCTACTTTGGTCATACATGATTTATATCCACAATTCAACCATTGTATTAACCTAAAAAAATAGCTACAAGAACCACAACTTAATCGAAATTCACTTTAGATCACAAGAAAACCAATGTTACAGTGAACTATAGAAAACTAGGCTAAACATGCTCAAATCTTCACACATTGATCCTTATGGATCATTAAACATCAATTTAACATAAATTCATGTAAATAACAGTATATACAATCAATTAAACGTAAGAGAATCATAATTGAATCGACAACAAGTCGAGATCACAAAGCCCATGCAAGAGCTAAACCAATTTTGGAAGGAACATGGGTTCATCATGCAATTGGAGTGAAATCACATTCAAATCACTGTATTAACTTCAATTCATCATGATTTAATCTTTAAAAACGTTTTGAGAAAGAACCCATGGCTAGATTTGAGAAGAAGAACTTTGATCATAAACTTTCTTTGAAAACATTGAGAAGAACTCTCCAAGTGAAAGGTTACTTAGAGATGAAGGATCACCATACCTTTATCTACAATAAAACCTCTAAAACTTCATGATTCATCCATAAAAAAACCATCTCCAAGCAGCTATTGAGCTTCACCAACAATGGTGGTTTTAGAGAGAACATTTTTGGAGGGAAAGGCTTTAAACATCTGAGAGGATTTTGGGAATGGGTTGATCATGCTTTTAAAGACTTATATACACCTAAAATTAACTAAATAAACCCTTAATAATCAGTTTAGGACGTGGGGTGAATTTCCCATTCACCCCTTTAAGTGGTAGCACGCAGAAGCCAACCTGCAGGCCATCCGCGACGAGGGGCTCGACGGGGCGTCATGGCCATGACGGGCCGTGGCAGCCTCCGTCGCCCATGTCTTAGCCAAATTCTTGGCTCAAGACCTGACCAAGGCAAGCCAACTTCGATGATACCTGCTTGACGGTCCGTTGGTGGCCCAACAATCCGTCATTGGGTCCGTCAAGGGACACTGCCCAGGCAGTGTCTTAGGCAGCCTTGGGTCCTTAGTTTGGGGCCTCTTGTGGGGACCTTTAGAAGACGTACCCGGACGTTTCCAACGCGATTACAAACCTTAACATGTTATATACCTTCCACATAAGTTTCATCCAAAACAAACACCTACAAGACGTCCAAACAGACTTGACCCCAACATGACATACGATGAACGTCTTAGGGGCTATCTTTCGAACGCCTTGGACGTTCTTGGGCGTTTCACCTCCAAACTTTACGAAACTTAATATAATAACATTAAACATCATTTAAAACCATTTCAAGACTCATTAGACTCAGTTCATACGATTTAAGCATGCATACACACATAAGGCACATAAGCGACTATTCGTCGAACGTCTTGGACGTCCCTTGACGTTCGACTTCCAAATCACTTCAAACTTTGTACACTGCCTCTATACCACATAATAAGGCATTTTAGGACCTTATAACATTAAGACAAACATGTTAGGCTCTAGACACCTTATCTCATTTTTGAGGTCTTACACCTGCTCATCTCATCCCTGCTATTCGACACAAGAGAAGTGGCATACCTTGACAATTTAACTAATTTCAGGGAATATTCCCTGACAGTCATCGATCCCTGCTTAAGGTTTATGAACTCCTCAACCTTAGACTCTCTCATGTCTCTGGGGAAGAACCTCTCCAGAAAGGCTGTCTTAAATAGCTCCCATGTGATTGGACCTCCACCCAATGCCCTGCTATCCTACCATATCTTGCACCAAGCCTGTGCAACATCCTTCAACTAGTACGAGGCCAACTCAGCTTTCTCAATCTCCGTGGCCCCCATCGCCACCAGAATCTTCTGGACCTCCTCCATGAACTCCTGAGGGTCCTCTATAGTCTTAGATCCTGTAAATATTGGAGGATTCATCCTCGTAAAATCTCGCAACCTGTTCGCCATGTTGTGGGATGGTGGGTTCTCCCGCTGAACCTCCTGTCTGTTGGCCTGGGCCGTCATAGACTGAGCCTGAACAGTGATGGCTTGAGCCATCTGTGCCAAAGCTGTCCGCACCTCAGCATCAGTCAACCCAGCTAGGTTAACTGGCATGGCCACTCCTGTAGCCGGAGCCTTGGGTGGAACTTGTTTGTCCCCAGCAGCTGCTCCTACTCTTCCCCGACCAGCGTTCCCCCTTGTGTTCATCTACTGAAAAAAAATAAGAATTGATGTTATATACGCTCATAACACCAAGAAATCAGACATTAAGGAAAGCACGATAAGATCAGAAGAAGGGAAATCTTCCTACGCATCATGCAATCTCTAATTCATGATAGTGGTGCACTTCACTACCATAACTTTGAAACTACTCGATGTGGTTGATTTAAACTTATTATCCTTGGAATTAAACCTAATGCTTTGATACCATATTTGTCACGATCGGAATCTAGACCCCAGACGAGACCGGTGTCGTTGACCTCTTAGAGGTCGCACACAAGCCTACATACGTCGCCGTTACTTCATCTAGGTTAATTTTAGCGGAAAATTTAAACTTTTGTTTACTTAAACATTATATTGGAAAAAATTGATCTCGCATAATACTATCTACGTAAACTCAGAAGCGTTCACAACAACCATCTAAATCAAGATAATCAAATGAAATATATAGCCATAAATATAGAGTTACCAAAATGGCACCAATACAACTTCTGAAAGTAAATGCAAAAGAAACGCTAGTGGAACATACTCTACTAGTTGATGCCTACGTCTACGCTAGAATAAATCAGTAAGCATCCTCGAAAGCATTAGGGCCTACCAAATCCGGATGATAGCTCCACGTCCGGATAACTTCTGCGTCGACTCGTAAGCTCTAACATCCAGCTGCACCTGCACCTAAAAGTAGATAAATGTATGGAATTAGTACACACTTCTACTAAGTATGGGTATATGCAAGCACACACCACAGACATGCATGATTTAGAATATCTCTCTCCTAACGATATGAGTTATGGAAAGTAAAGTCAGTGGACTTGCCAAAATCGGATTAGGAAAGTCATGCCATGAGAGTAACATGCATCATCATACATATCATATTACACACAACACATAACATATTGCATATAGAACATATCATATTTCATTTCATTCGTTCATATGCCATGAGACCTTGGAATCATGGACTTAACATTAGGACTTCCCAAAATGAGGGCTCAACATATGGGACCTCAACTAGGGAGCCTACTTTAGCAAACACAGAGTCTGTTTCATTCATTCATACGTTCTTTATTTCATTTCATTCATAGGCTAGTGTAAACACCAGCTATACCTGGGATGTAGTTTAAGACTCTCATTGGGTTCACTGTGCAATGACTAAGAATGACCTAGTGCCATTACATAAGTCTAGTTCACCTCTTGATTATCCTACTAAAACACCTTTGGTATCATTCAGTTCATTGTGTGCATTACATGAGGCTGGCCTCATTCTTTCTTTTGGAACTTTAACTTTAACCGACATAGATCATGTGAGCTCCATGAAATCCTGTGTCTACCCCACACCAAAACGAGGTGGAATCACTGGCCAAAGTGAAACCAAAACATGCTAGTGTATATAGGGAATTGAACCCTGCTAGATCCCTATGTTGGCTGTATAGGTTCAAAGACTAGGAGATATAAGGAGACCCATACCCATCTGGACGGACAGTCTCATCTCATGATAATTACACGAACCTCTGCCTTCCCGAAAGAAGGAATCGCCACTCATAGCTAGCCTATCGGTGCTCAGAATAAAGTTTCATTACATTCATCTCATATATCATAGAAGCTGGCTTCTAGCATTAGGACATCATATCTCATTAGATGATTTCTCATCTCATCATTAGTATTAAGTATATATTAACTTTAGTACTTTCATTAGAGTGTTCATAGAGACTGGTCTCTTCATTAACTTGACACTCTCATAGGTGAGTACGTTTTGGTAACACTTACTTAGTCTCATCTGAGATTTATCTCATCTTTCACATTAGCCCATTATCATGTTGTCACCACATTCATTAACTTTAGCATATTAGCTCATCATAATTACTCACCCCTTTTTACGTGAATGTTCATTTCATTATATGCCAATGCACATGGCCTTTTAGTGTCTTTAGCACCCTTACTTAACCCTCCTGGGGTCACATCAATTCATCACGCTGAACATATGAATCCATACGTACAAGCCACGAGGCTTCACTCATAATTCATCTAAGTGACTTATACTTACCCAAGATTATGTGGTACAAGACTTATGCATCTTGTAAGTATGCCAAGGTCCCAATTTTGATGCCTATAGGCAGCATTCATTAATTATTTATTCACGTAAGACTTATGTGTCAATACGGAATTGGGCAAGGGAACCCTATTTCAAATCCCTTGTACGACACTTAGTTTTCTTTATAAATTTAGTTGACATAAACTTTTTGGCTAGGGAACACGAGATCCATCCCCCACACCTACATTTCCTTTCTTTCTTTTTCTTGATTTTTTTGTCTTAAATATCTCGGCCTGGGGGACCCAAGATTCAATCCCCACGCCCATATTTCTTTCTTTTTCTTTCTTTACTTGATTCCTTCGTTTAGACCAAGAGGGTGTGGGATCGATTCCCCACAATCTCACCCTATTTTTATTTATATTTTCTCCTTACTTTCTCATTCAGCCAAGAGGTTGTGGGTTCGATCCCCACATACCTCATTTTATTATTTCTTTATTTCATTTTTCTCCTCTCTCCTTCACCCATCCAAGAGGTTGTGGGTTCGAACCCCACACGCCTCACTTCATTTTCTTTCATTTTTCTCCTAACTTTTCACTTGAGCTTTACCCCATTTCGAATACCACTTACCTCCTTTTTTATTATTTAATTTTTTATAACTTGTATATGGCGAGGTCTTGGGTTCAATCACCACTGACCTCATGCATTTAAAAAAAAAAAAACTAAAATTTTTACAGTAAGCTGGCCGAAACCAAATTTCCAGCATTCTGGAAATTTGGTCACCTTTTTGCAGTCCATTTTCTCAACTTTTAATTAGATTTAGGACAATTTTCGTGTAGCATCTAGTGCATCTTTAGGTGAGTTTTCATGGTTACTTTCAGAAATTTGATTACCTTTTTGTAGTCCATTTTCTCACCCTCTTTCACGTTAAACATTAAGACATTTCGAGTAGTTTTTAGGGAGATCTTTAGGTGCATTTTCTAGGTTACTTTCAGTCAAGAATTATCATTCAATTAAGCAACTTTGAACTCATATGAACATCACTTTTTTAACATATTCGCACACACATAATTCATAAAATTTTAACATGTCAATATCAAGGTTCAAATCGTGGATAATTCACAGCACACACATGCACAAACAAGTTAACGAACTTCACATTTTCGGAATACCTCTTTCATTTCTACATAATTCCGAATACGCATTCAAACACGTAATTACAACCAGCCCTAAAATCATCTACCAGAAGTCATACCAACGCATACTTAAATCTTTCAAAGGATCTAATAACAGGGGCATGCAACGGGGACAACCTTAGTTTTCGATTGTGAATAGTCTGAACCTTAGGGGTCTCTTGGGAAAGGGACCAAGAGGGAAGAAAACCCATACCTGAAGTCGTTCAACACTTGTCTCAATGCTGGAAATTCTCACGAAACCAAGCCTCACCACCAAAACCACAGCACAATCCCGTCCAGAAACCCCTTTTTGCTTTACGTTTTCAGATTGTCTTTAATTTTTAGTTTTAGCGTTCAAGTTCTTGATGAACTTTATATTTTTTTGTTCTGTTCTCTTCTTTTACTGAAGAGTGATCGTGTAAATAAGGTGAGAGTAGAGAGAGACGTGAGAAAGAGTGGTAGCTTAGGATTAGGAGATTAGGTGGAGACTTAATCAAATTAGGACTTCTCTTAATTGTTTAAAAATATGATATTTTTTTTCAAAGGATAAGAGAAATGACCACCAAGCCTCTAAAAAAATCAGATTATAATCATCAATTTAATCCACCTAAATGTCGCTTCCACCAAGGCTCGAACCCGGGTGAAGCTTAACTTGCGAAAAAGGGTCAAATTCGGCCAACCATACCCGAATTGCCCCTCCTCTTTAAATTAATTAATTAATTAATTAATTTAATACTTAGGGTAATTACAATACTACCCCTAGCTTGGAAAATACCATTTCACCCCTAGACATTCCAAACCTAAGATTACCCCTTTCAAGTCCGGTAAAAACTCATCCGGTGAATCTTCAATTCGGGTACCCTGCATGGTTGGTTCTCACCTTGCCTAGATCAACTAACTCACCAAGTTGGTTGGCTTGGCTAGTGCATAGTTTTTGAGGTCTGGTTCTACGCGCAACAAGCCGTGTGAACCCGGTCTAGTCCAAGAATTTTAGGTGCGTTTAAGCATTACTTAGCATAGTCATTTTCAGGTTGTTAAAAATTCTTTCACACACACTTAAGAGATCCTTCAGAATACCTAGGATAAGATCATTTTCACTTCATTAATCAACCTTCCTATATATATTGATTCTTAAGACTTCCCTAGGTAAGACATGAAGAGACCATCCTTTATGCCCACTTCACACTTTAAATAGGCAATCCTTAAAGTTACTCTAGGCTAGGTACTTATTCATTTACATACTTTCTTACTTAAGTCATTGTCTGCATTAATCCATTTTAAGAGACATTCATCACATAAGGACATTCAAGTAATGGTCTTGGAGAAGACCTAGGGACTCACTCACTAACATCTTCGAAGCCTATTGTGCAATTTCTAGATAGCATCCCATACCACCACCAAAATTTCATAAAACTTCTCCAAAACTAGTAGATATCCCATATGATGAGAATAAGCAATAACCAACATAGACCATGGTAGCAAAGCATGGAATCCAGAGTTGTAACCTACTGCGATCGAGGGTGTTCTACTTGCCAATGGTAGAACTTGGACACATCCCATGTAGGCACATGCATACTAATATGAATGATTTCTTTGCACTCTAGACTCATTCTTAACTAGAGATATTTACCTTACCATACTCACTCTGTGCTAGCCTTTGTTCTCATAGAGTAATTCACATAAAGGATTACATGAAGAAGTTCCATATCTAGTTCATAACCTAATCACATTCACCCTACCAAAGAGGTCCCCTAGGGTTTGCCTTTCAATGGCGAAGAGGATAGCTTAATGATTATCCTAAGTATGATTTCATGCCGTTCCATCCAACCAACCTTAATTCCACCATTCATACAAGAAGGATACCATTACGACCTTCGACTTCAAGGATATTATAACCTCTCAACTAGTTTGAGGATTCTACATAATTTGACCTTCTCACTATGTCCAAGGCCACATATAATTCATACATACAAGACTAAGAGTCTTTATCATCCTACGTCAAGATATCTCATATTCACATCCATGCATGTATAAAGTAAGGGACACACGTCTACCACACAAGACACACCCATACTTCTGTAACACTTCGAAAATCTAAGACGTGTTCTAGAGCCTAACATAAGTGTCATAAGGTTTTGACACCATTTTAAGGTCCATTATAATGAATATAAGTCATTTAGGATGTCTATAAATAAAAACTTCCAAGAACGTCCATGACGTTCGGAAACTAGTTCACGAAGGTGCTAGCGTGCCTTGGCCTATTTGACTAGCCTATAGGAGTTGGAAATTCATGAAAATTGGTGGAAGGGTGTCTAACATGTATTTAAGTTAATTCATAGTTGAAACTTCCAGGTATGCCTCCCCAAGGACCAACCAAGGTCCCTTGAGGAGTACCCTTACAAGAGTGACAAAAGCTGTCAAACAGACAGTGTCACAAACAGATGCCACAGATGGGTCGTTGGTTAATCGATGGGGCGACGATGCTACTCGTAGATGGAAACTTAACCAAAATCTTGGAAAGGTCATTTTTCAAAGTCTATGAACTTAGCGACGAATGTGCAGCACAGAAGGAGGGACTAGTCGTCGACTGACCAACGATCCATCGATCGTGGTCTCGTTGGTGAGGCCTGTGTTTTGCATCACGTTTTGACTTGTTTCATTTAATTGGTTGACGTAGTTAGGGATTTAATTGGGGGTTATGGGAGGTCTAATTAAGTTAGTTAACCCCCTATATAAAGTCCTAACCTAATTAAACTAATCTAAACTCTCATAATTCACAAAACCCAAACTCTCTTCCTTCTCTATTCTCTCTCTCTCTAGTGAAGAACACCATTGAATACCAAGCTAGGGGAGGGTTTAAGGGCAGCAAAGAGTCAATTTTCACCATAAATCATCATCAATTTGTAAGGTATGGGATCTAATTCACCTTTGAGACCTCTTTCCTCAAAGGGTTCCATCAAATTGATTTCAAAAGTTGAGTTTTCAAGTGCGTTCCATCCAATCTCGAAATTGATATTATGAATTCAGTGTTTTATGATTTGTTTTGAATATTATTAATAGATTAGAATGTATTCAAACTTAATTATGGTATATCTTGATGGTTTGGTCTAGTTTGTAGAAGATGACCTTTACCCCTTAACCCTAGGTTATGATCTTGATATGAATTAGGTTATATTGGTTCAATTGACTTTATTATTGGTTGAATTACTAATAGATGATATTGTTATACTAATCATGAATGAATTAGGGTTAATTGTAGCCTTTTAATGCTAGTTCTTGAGAAGTTGATCTAGGTTATGAAGTATGGTGTTAATTGACATAAGTATCTTGTCTTAAGCTATGATCTAGTATTGAATTGTGATGTACTGATTCTTCTAGCCTTTTTATATTGTTGGTCATTGAATTATGATGATATTAAGCCCTAATTGGGTTGAATTAAGGGTTGATGGTAAGACCGTGATGATGAATTGTGATGCAGACTTGGTAGGTCTTTGATTAGTATCCTTTACTTCAAATTATGGTTAATTGTGATTAAGTCATGATGTTGTATTGGAGTATGCCTTATATTAGGACTGATAAGGTGGTATGATATTGAATTGAAATGTGACTATGATTGTGAGGTGTTGGCTTAAGACGTAAATGTTATAAGGATGGTGAATGATTTACCAATGTCCCTTATCATGATATGAAGATGTTAATGTGCTAACCTCACCTATATGAATTATAACGAAAAGAAAATTCTCATGCAATTCTTATTGAGAGATGATGATGATGATGATAATGAATATACAACGGTTAGACCCTATGACCTACAATAGAGACTCTATCTTAGCACCGAGTGAACTAGAATGACGAGTGTCCCTTCCCACATAGGGAAGGTAGGATCACTAATGTACTCTTGAGATTGGAGACTACAATGCATGTAGCATAAAGAGGGTCCAAACTATATCTCCTAGTTCTTGAACTATGTTGCCCCCATAGGAATACTAGCTAGTGGATTCACGTAGTTTCTATGTTCATGTTTTGGTACTACCTTGGTAAGTAGTCCTCCTTCTTTCGGTGTAGGGTTCCAAGACACTGTATTCCACATTAGCTCATGTGGTCTATGTCGGTTAGGGTAAGATGTTCCAAAAAGGTAAAATAAACTAAAGGAATAAACTCTAACTAAGATAACCTAAGGGGTCTAGCTTAGTCTAGGTAGGGGTGTGGTACTCTATCTAAACATTGCACTAGTTAGCCTTGAGGGGAGACTTAGGAGGATGTTCTTATGTATGAATATGCTATGATGATATATGATATGTATATGATGAACTTTCACATTGTTCATACTATATGTTGATTAGTTTCACTTATGAATATGTGTTGGTCTATATTGGTAAAGTAAGATGATATGTACTCCTAAATTCCATGCTATGTGAAGTGGTATGTTAGTCATTATTCTTGTTGGGTTACTTGATTGAGTAAGCTTATGAGGCTTTGCTTGGTCATTGCACTTGTTGACTTGATAGGGGTTCATGGGTAATTATTCCTTAGGTTATGATTAAATATACTTTTATTAAAGATTGTTGCTAATATGACTTGATGATAGAGTTACTTGACTATGTATTCAATTATATGATATGCATGTAGACTTGACTAGACTTGATGTTGGTGTTGTTGTAATGTACATACCTTTGACTTAAAGAACATATCTTATTACTTGGTATGGTCTTGTTGAATGTGCATAAAGGTTTTTAATGAAAAGTATATAGTTTATGAAATGTCCCTTTTCTTAGCATGTTTTCAAAATATGTGTGCATATAGTGTCATACTTAGTACAAGTGGTGTACTAACCTCATTTATTCCCTTTTCCCAACATTTTAGGTTTCGTTCGTTTAAGGGATTTTAGAGACGACTTTGAAGAGGACTTGGAATTCTTGCTCATCCAAGTTGGGTAGGTCCTCACTTTCCTAGTGCAATGCCAATATCAAGCTATGAAGTTGTTTTAGTATTAAGACTCTTGTGTTTCTTTCCTTTCATTTGAGTACTAAACTTTGTATGACCTATATGTGGTCTTATTGTATTGATGTATGTGCTACGGCCAATTTGATATACTCTTATTAGATGATTATGATATGAGACGACTATTTTGAGACTATGTTATATTCTATATATCTATATGCAATAAAAGTAGAAAACTGAGTAGTCTTCCTATATGAAGGGTATATGTATATCGATATATATATATAATATGTGTATGCAGAGGTCTATGTAAAACTCCAATAGAAGTAATGAAAAGA
This sequence comes from Solanum sitiens, assembly GCA_016801875.1. Taxonomy (NCBI): domain Eukaryota; kingdom Viridiplantae; phylum Streptophyta; class Magnoliopsida; order Solanales; family Solanaceae; genus Solanum; species Solanum sitiens. The sequence goes on from JABWTJ010000053.1 coordinate 2,789,400, forward strand.
TTTAAATTTCTGTTAAATTTGGCCTATGAGTTTAATGATGTAAGCAAAGAGGCTAGTCTTACTCCTCAAAGAGGATGACGCCTCCGATTACGTCTTGGGGGTATTTACAGATGTGACAAACTTGGTATCAGAGCATGGGGTTGAATATCTCTAAGTCGATGTCTCTCTCAACCACGTGTATGTAGGTTTGTATTCATAATTTTGAAACACGCCACACTTATGAATAGGAATCTATATGAGTCTTAGGAAAGTCTCACTTTCTTGGAAGTCCAATATAGTGCCTTTAGAGTGTCAGCACTATGTGCTTTTGCATATAATCCTCTTATTGTGATTATAGGCAATGAATACTTGAAGGAATGTGGCACGAAGACTTGAAGAAGAGATTGCCAATGAGGGAGTTCCTCCTCATGGTGTTCAAGTTTCTCCTATTGAGGAAGAAGTGAATGATGACCAAGCCCCGTTGAATCATCCTCCTTTGACGGATGAGAACATAAGGGCCGCTCTCTTCCAAATGGCCCAAGCCATTAGTACCCATGCACAAGCCGCCACTATTCAAGACCAAGCCATGACGACCCAAAATAAACGTGAGGTTGTACCCCGAGCACACCAACAAGTTGCTACCATGGTCTCTCGTCTAAGAGATTTCACTAGGATGAATCCTCCTACTTTCTACAGGTCCAAGGTTGAAGAAGACCCCCAAGAGTTCATTGATGAAATCTACAAGATCCTTTATGATATGGGGTTGTCTACTAGTGAGAAGGCCGAGTTAGCCACTTATCAACTCAAGGATGTGGCTCAAGCATGGTACGTCCAATGGAGGGACAATAGGCCATTAAGGGGTGAACCTGTGACTTGGGAAGTGTTCAAGAAGGCTTTTCTTGATCAGTTCTTTCCTTGGGAGAAGAGGGAAGCTAAAGTGTTGGAGTTCATCAACCTTCATCAAGGAGGTAGGAGTATGCTTGAATACTCCTTGAAATTAACTAAATTGTCAAAATATGCTCCTTCTTTGGTTTCCGATCCTAGGGATGAAATAAGACATTTTGTGATGGGGGTGTCGGATGATTTACAAGAGGAGTTTCATTCGGCTATGCTATATGACAACATGACCATTTCTCGTCTCATGGTTCATGCTCAACATGTAGAAGAGGCAAGGGCTAAGAGGAGGAGTAGAGATGCTAAGAGGCAAGCTGATTTGATGGTGGTTCTTCAAAGGGAAGGCATGAGATTCAAGACAAGCCTAGGTTTAAGAAGAGGGTTTCTAATCAAGTTCCTTCCAGATTCCCTAAGGCTAGGGATGATAGGGTGTCTAACCCTAAGTCTAAGGTAAGGGATACTAGTTCACCAACCAAGAAGCCAACTTGTGGAAAGTGTGGCAAGAAGCATTATGGTGATTATCTTAAGGGAACGGATAAATGTTTTGGTTGAGGTAAAAGTGGGAACAAGGATAGGGATTGCCCTAATGTGAGGGGGAAATACAAGGGTAGTGGTCAAGGTCAAGAAAGTGGTTGAAATGAGGCTTCGAAGAAGAACCGCTTCTATGCTCTCCGCTCTAGCGGTGAGCAAGAGACTTATCCCGACGTGGTGACCGGTATGTTGAAATTCTTCTCTATTGGTGTATATGCCTTACTTGATCCCGGTGTTACTTTATCATTTGTTACTCCTCTAGTAGCTAAAACTTTTGACATTTTTCCCAATATTTTGCATGAACCTTTTATAGTGTCTACCCCGGTGGGTGAGTCGGTTGTTGCAAAAAAGGTATATAGAAATTGTCCTATAATGTTGCCCAACAGATTTTCTTATGTTGAACTAGTAAAACTTGATATGCTAGATTTTGATGTCATTTAAGGTATGGATTGGTTGCATGCTTGCTTTTTCTTTATTGATTGTAGAACGAGGGTGGTGAAGTTTAACTTTCCAAATGACCCCATTTTAGAGTGGAAGGGGGGGAACTCTATTCCTAGAGATCGTATAATCTCTTGTTTAAAAGCTTCCAAAATGATCTTTAAACGGTGTTTATACCATATAGTAAGAGTCCAAGATTTAGACTCTGAAATTCCTCCCATTGAGTCGGTCCCCGTAGTAAGGAAATTTCCGAAGGTCTTTCCTAATGATCTTCCGGGTATTCCTCCTGAACGGGAAATTGATTTTGGTATCAAATTGTTATTGATACATATCCCATTTCAATTCCACTTTATCGGATGGCTCTGGCTGAATTGATAGAGTTGAAGGCTCAACTCAAAGATCTACTAGACAAAGGCTTCATTAGACCTAGTATTTCTCCATGGGGTACTCCGGTTTTGTTTGTGAAGAAGAATGATTGGTCCCTTAGGATGTTCATTGATTACCGCCAACTCAATAAAGTCACTATTAAAAACAAGTATCCTCTCCCTCAAATTGACGACTTGTTTGATCAACTCCAAGAGGCAAGCTACTTTTCTAAGATTGACTTGAGGTGGGGTATCACAAACTTAGGGTGAGAGGTGAGGATATACCAAAGACAGAATTTCAGAGTAGATATGGTCACTATGAGTTCTTAGTAATGTCCTTTGGTCTCACAAATGCCCCAGCTGCGTATATGTATCTCATGAATAGGGTGTTTTGAAGTTACCTAGATTCATTTGTCATTGTCTTTATTGACGACATCTGGGTATATTCAAAAAAAATAAGGGTGATCACATAAACCATTTGAGGGTGGTGTTACGAGTGCTTAAGGAGAATCAATTATTTGCCGAGTATAGGAAGAGTGAGTTTTGGTTGAGGTCTGTGTCATTTTCTTGTCATATCATCTCTAGTGAGGGAGTTGAGATTTACCCAAGGAAAATGGAGGCGGTGAAAGATTGTCCTAAACCATTGACTCCAACTGACATTAAGAGTTTCTTGGGTCTAGCGTGTTATTATCGGAGGTTTGTGGATGGTTTTGCGTCCATTGAATCTCCCTTGACTACTTTGACCCAAAACTGTAAGAAATTTGAGTGGTCGGAGGTATGTGAGAGAAGTTTCCAAATTTTGAAACATAGGCTTACTTCCTCTCTGGTGTTGACTTTACCGGAGGGTACAAAGGGTTTCATTGTGTATTGTGATGCATCTCGAGTGGGTTTAGGGTGTGTGCTTATGCAACATGGGAAGGTAATAGACTATGCTTCTAGGCAACCTAAGGTGGATGAGAGAAACTATCCAACTCATGATCTTCAATTAGCAGCCGTGATATTTTCCTTGAAAATATAGAGGTATTATTTGTATGGTGTCCATGTTGGTGTGCATACCGACCACAAGAGTCTTCAATATGTGTTTACTCAAACGGAGTTGAATCTCCGACTAAGAAGGTGGTTAGAGTTGTTGAAAGATTACGACATGAGTGTTTTCTATCATCCCGGCAAATCCAATGTGGTTGCGGATGCTCTAAGTCGTATGACCATGGGTAATGTGTCTAACATAGAGGAAGCAAGAAAGTCCTAGTGAGATATGTTCATATGTTGGCTATATTGGGTGTGAGGTTGGAAGATTCTCCGAATGGTGGTTTTATGGTCAATCATAACTCCGAGTCATCTTTGGTGTTTGAGGTGAAGTCCAAACAACAACTTGATCAACCATTGATGGAGTTGAAGGAATCAGTTCTTGGTAAGCTTAATGAGTCATTCTCCTTCGGGGGGATGGTGTCTTGAAGTACCAAGGAAGATTGTGTGTTCCCAATGTAGATAGGTTGAGGAACCGGATCCTTTAGGAAGCCCATGGGTCCCGTTACTCCATTCATCCGGGTTCGACAAAAATGTACCATGACCTTAAAGAAATATTTTGGTTGGAAGGTTTGAAGAAGGACATATCGAATTTGTTGCTAAGTGTCCAAATAGCCAACAAGTAAAAGCCGAACATCAAAAGCCGAGTGGCTTACTACAAGAAATCCAAGTTCCTACTTGGAAGTGGGAAGACAACAATATGGATTTTGTAGTAGGTTTGCCTCCGACTAGAAGGCAATATGACTCTATATGGGTGGTTGTGTATAGGTTGACCAAGTCCGCTCATTTTATTCCCGTCAAGTCTACTTATTCGGCGGAGGATTATGCTAGTATTTTCATAGATGAGATTGTGTGTCACCATGGTATTCCGTTATCCATCATATCGGATCGTGGTGCACAATTCACATCTAGGTTTTGGAGGTCTTTCCAAGAAGGGTTGGGAACTAAGGTGAAACTAAGTACCATTATTCATCCCCAAACGGATGGTCGAGCATACTATTCAAACTCGTGAACATATGCTTAGCGCTTGTATTATTGATTTCAAGGGAAATTGGGATAAGCATTTGCCTTTGGTGGAGTTTGCTTACAATAATAGTTTTCATTCATCCATATATATGGCTCCTTATGAAGCCTTGTATGGTAGGAGGTGTAGGTATCCTATTGGATAGTTTGAAGTGGGTGGCCTTCGCTTCTGGTCCCGATTTGATTTATAAGACTTTGGAGAAAGTTCATATCATAAGTAATCGCTTGCAAACGGCCTATAGTCGTCAAAAGTCTTATGCCGATCATAGGAGAAGGGATTTGGAGTTTGAAGAAGGTGATAAAGTGTATTTGAAAATTTCGCCTATAAAAGGTGTGGTTAGATATGTCAAAAAAGGGAAATTGAGTCCTCTTTATGTGGGTCCCTATGAAATCTTGGAAAGAGTTGGTAAGGTTGCCTATGAATTGAATCTTCCTAGTGAATTGTCTTCAGTTCATCCGGTTTTCCATGTTTCCATGCTTAAGAAGTGTATTGGTGATTCTGAGTCTATTCTTCCTATTGAGGGTCTTGGTGTGAAGGATAACCTCTCTTATGAGGAAGTTCCGGTTCAAATCCTTGATAGACAAGAAATGAAATTGAGGAACAAAGAGGTGGCTTCCGTAAAGGTGTTATGGAAGAATCACCTAGTTGAGGGTGCAACATGGGAGGCCGAGGCCGACATGAAGTCTCGTTTCGCTCATCTATTTGATAACCAAGTTTAGTAGTTCTTACTAATAATGAAAATAATGAGTAAAATTGAAGTTGTTTTGAATTTTTAGTGAATTTTTGCAAAAGGTGCATTTTTTAAGTCATTACATTGAATTACAGTGAAATTGTGCATTTGAACTTGAAATTTTGCAATTTTGTTTGTTATGAGTCATGTTGTGCATTTGGATATGGTTAGTCTTTATTAAATGATATGTGGCGTGTTGGTAAGTTGAACTTCGGCATAATTGACTTATAAATGCTATGTTGAGCTCTTGTTGTTGTGAGAAGGATATTCCTCATAATGTAATGTTGACCCTTATGTGTGGTAATTTAAGTTTTTGAATTGCCTTGTATAAGTGATATGGTTGATGTTGTTATGATTTTTTGTTGGTTGGGCTGCTAGTCTTGAGTCTATTCCCTCATTCAAAAGATTTTTAGTGTCATTCGCGGACGAATGTTCCTAAGGGGGGCATAATGTAACACTTCAAAAATCCAAGACCTATTCTAGAGCCTAACATAAGTGTCATAAGGTTTAGACACTGTTTTAAGGTCCATTTTAATGAATATAATTCATTTAGGGAGTCTATAAACAAAAACGTCCATGACATCCGGAAACTAGTTCAAGAAGATACTAGTGCGCCTTAGCCTATTTAACTAGCTTATAGGATTCGAAAATTCATGAGAATTGGTTGAAGGGTGTCAAACATGTGCTTAAGTTGATTCATAGTCGAAACGTCCGGGTACGACACCCCAATGACCAACCAAGGGCCCTTGAGGAGGACCCTTGCAAGAGTGGGCAAGAGTTGTCAAGAGACACGGTCACCAACGGATGCCACAGACGGGCCGTTGGTGAATCGACGGTGATTCGAAGCCACTAGTCCATGGACACTTAACCAAAATCTTTGAAGGGTCATTTACCATTGTCTCTGAACTTAGCGAGTAATGTGCAGCACGGAAGGAGGGACTGGCCGTCGACTGACCAACGATCCGTTGATCGTGGTCTCGTTGGTGAGGCCTGTGTTTTACTGCACGTTTTGACTTGTTTCATTTAATTGGTTTACTTAGTTAGGGAGTTAATTAGGGTTATGGAAGGTCTAATTAAGTTAGTTAACCCCCTATATAAAGTACTTACCTAATTATACTAATCTAAACTCTCATAACTCACAAAACCCAAACTCTCTTCCTTTTCTCTTCTTTCTCTCTCTAGTGAAGAACACAATTGAAGACCAAGCTAGGGGAGGGTTTAAGGGCAACAAAGATTCAAGTTTCACCATCAATCTTCATCAATTTTTAAGGTATGTGATCTAGTTCACCTTTGAGACCTCTTTCCTCAAAGGGTTCCATCAAATTGATTTCAGAAGTTGAGTTTTCAAGTGGGTTTCATCCAATCTCGAAATTGATGTTATGAATTGAGTGGTTGATGATTTATTTTGGATATTATCAATAGATTAACATGTATTCTAACTTAATTATGATATGTATTTATCTTTTGGTCTAGTTTGTAGAAGATGACCTTTACCCCTTAACCCTAGGATATGATCTTGATATGAATTAGGTTATATTGGTTCAATTGACTTGGTTATTGGTTGAATTGATACTAGATGATGTTGTTATACTGATCATGAATGAATTAGGGTGAATTGTAGTCTTTTCATTCTAGATCTTGAGAAGTTGATCTAGGTTATGAAGTATGTTGTGAATTGACCTAAGTATGTTATCTTAAGCTGTGATCTTGTATTGAATTGTGATGTAGTGATTCTTCTAGCCTTTTTATAATGTTAGTCATTGAATTATGATGATATTATGGCCTAATTGGGTTGAAGTAAGGGTTGATGGTAAGACCTTGATGATATATTCTGAAGGAGTGGTAAGTCTTATGATCCGTATCTTTTACTTCAAATTATGGTTAATTGTGATTAAGTCATGATGTTGTATTGGAGTAAGCCTTGTATTAGCATTTATAGGGTGGTATGATTTTGAATTTAAATGTCTTGACTAGGATTTTTAGGTGTTGTCTTAAGATGTAAATGTTATAAGGATGGTGAATCATTTACCAATGTACCTTATCATGATATGAAGATGTTAATGTGCTAACCTCAACTATATGAATTTTAATGAAAGGACAATTCTCATGAAATTCTTATTGAGCTATGATTATGATGATGAATATACAAGGGTTAGACCCTATGACCTACAATAAGCTATGATGACTAATAAAGACATCAAAGACATTTCAAAAGAGACTCTATCTTAGCACCGAGTGAACTAGAGTGACGAGTGTCCCTTCCCACATAGGGAAGGTAGGATCAATAATGTATTATTGAAATTGGAGACTACAATGCATGTAGCATAAAGAGGGTCCCAACTATATATCCTAGTTCTTGAACTATGTTGCCCCATAGGAATACTAGCTAGTGGATCCATGTAGTTGCTATGTTCATGTTTTGGTACTACCTTGGCAAGTATTCCGCCTTATTTCGGTGTAGGGCTCCATGACACCGGATTCCACATTAGCTCATGTGGTCTATGTTGGTTAGGGCAAGATGTTCCCAAAAGGTAAAATGAACTAAAGGAATGAACTCTAACTAAGATAACCTAAGGGGTCTAGCTTAGTCCAGGTAGAGGTATGGGACTCTACCTAAACATTGCACTAGTTAGCCTTGAGGGGAGTCTTAGGAGGATGTTCTTATGTATGAATATGTTATGATGATATATGATATGTATATGATGAACTTGCACATTGTTCATACTATATGTTGATTAGTTTCACTTATGAATATGTGTTGGTATATATTGGTAAAGTAAGATGATATGTAGTCCTAAATGTCATGCTATGTGAATTGGGATGTTAGTCATGATTCTTGTTGGGTTACTTGATTGAGTAAGGTTATGGGATTTTGCTTGGTCATTGAACTTGTTGACTTGATAGGGGTTCATGAGTAATTGTCTTGCTTAGGTTATGATGAAATGTACTCTTATTCATGCTTGTTGCTAATATGACTTGATGATAAAGTTACTTGACTTATGTATTCAATTATATGATATGCATGTTGACTTGACTAGACTTGATGTTGGTGTTCTTGTAATGTACATGCCTATGACTTAAAGAACATATCTTATTACTTGGTATAGTCTTGTTGAATGTACATAAAGGTTTTTAATGAAAAGTGTATACTTTATGAAATGTCCATTTCTTCCTTTTTCCCAACATTTTAGGTTCCGGTTGTTGAATGTCTTTTGGAGACAACATTGAAGAAGACTTGAAATTCCTTATCATCCAAGTTGGGTAGGTCCTCACTTTCCGAGGGCAATGTCAATATAAAGCTATGAAGTTGTTTTATCATTAAGACTCTTGTGTTTTTTCCCTTTCATTTGAGTACTAAGCTTTGTATGACCTATATGTGGTCTTATTGTATTGATGTATGGGCTAGGCCTAATTTGATATACTCTTATTAGATGGTTATGAGATGAGACGACTATTTTGAGACTATGTTATATTCTATATATCTATGTGCAATAAAAGTAGAAGACTAAGTAGTCTTCCTATACGAAGGGTCTATGTATACTCGATATATATATATATATATATATATATATATATATATATATATTCATATATTATGTGTATGTAGAGGTCTATGTAAACCTTCAAGTAGAAGTAATGAAAAGTTTTAACTTTCCGCTAAATTTGACCTATGAATGTAATGATGTAAGCTAAGAGGCTAGTATTAATCCTCAAAGAGGACAACGATGCCGGTTACGTCTGGGGGGTATTCCCGGATGTGACAACTTTACTTTATCTCATATAAAATATCACATAAGAAGCACATAGGCATAACCAACATCATCTATAGGTCACCTTATGTACTACTCTAACATCATCAATATTACCATCATAGAATCATATAGTCAGGTAGGAAGAATCATGAATCAACTCTAAGACTACAGACATAAGGAATAGTCCTAGTCTAACATGATCACCTAACAATATCAATAGAAGAACACATACTTTCATCTCAATCACAAGTAAAAAGATATGATCATACTTCATGTAATTTAACTGCACAATCATCATAATATATCAAGTAGTTGCCGACAAGGCGATATCATCATACCACATAAAGTAACGCCGACAAGGCAACATCATTCACTATTATGACAAATAGCACCTCCACCATAAGTGGGCCATAAAAATCACAACATAATTCAAGACCTACATTACATATAATAAAGAGAATTAGGTCAGCGTACCACCAATCCTTTATCATCACTTCAATCCATAGGTAAATCATCCTATTCAATACCAAAAGGCCGTTACCAATGGCCATGATAATCAATTCAATACAACATTCATAATACTCAATGAATCTAGGTCAATTCAATATTGATTTATCAATATAAGACAGCTTATACATCAATTCAATACAATTATTACATCATTCAATAGCCCATAGAAAACTACACTAGAATTCATTAAGCATTGAGACAAGATCATAACATCCATAATATAACCAATTTGAAGAGATTGTGTTTTGCATGTTTTCATGAATATTTTAGTCTAATATCATCAAACTAACATCAATTAAATAAATAATCAATAATTAAAACGTTCTATGCAAGAACCAATAGCTAGATCATAAGTTAGAAATCCATCTTTTGAGAAAGTCTTGGAAAATCGAAGCTTGGATCCTTGATGAAGAGAGTTACAAGGATGAAAATCATACCTCAATGAATCTAAACCACGAAATTCATATAGAATCACCAATCAAATGCTCAATCCAAGCTCTTCCTTGAGTTTTGGCTTCAATGGAGTTCTAGAGAGATTCTTAGAGAATTTGGGTTTTGATTTATGAATAATGAATTCATCTAGGTGTTTAGGACTTAGTAACCCACTTAAAATACCTAAAATACCCTTAGTAAACCTTCCAAACTCTTATTTGGACGTACGGTGAATTGACCAATTCACCCTTGCAATAAACAGTGAACTGTACAGGTGATACAGACCCATCGACGCCTGGCTATCGACGGGACCGTCTCCCAACCAACGGACCATCCTGCTGGTCCGTGGTTTGGTTCAGAGGATGGTCATTGGAAGGCCAATTCAACCATACAAAGTTTAAACCAAGTCCCTCCAACTATGGGGCGTCTACTCATTTACTAGCCGTCAATTGCCATCCGTAGGTTGGGCTGGTTTTGACAGCTTTGGCTCTTGTGAAGGGTCCTTCCTCAAGGACCCTTGGTTGGTCGTTGGGGATGTTTTCCTGGATGTTTCCAACCCGAATATGATCGTATATGAGTTTAGGACCTCACATATTAATTAATCCAAAACAAACACGTAAAACGCGACCAAATACGCTAAGACACACAAGGTCATTTCAAAGCAAACCTTTCGAACGTCATGGACGTTCTTGAACGTTTGACCTCCAAACTTCCTGAAACTTTACACACTGAATATAAACACTATTATAAATCATATAAGAACCTCATCATCTCATGACACATACATAAGCATATAAAGCATACATGAAGCACATAGGTGACTAGTCGTCCCTTGATGTTTGACTTCCAATTTACCTAAATATTTAGACACTGGATCACTACCACATTATAAACCATTTTAGGACTTTATACTCTCATGAAAAATATGTTAGGCTCTATTTTCACTTAAGTCATTTTAGAGGTGTCACATTCTCCCCCACTTGTACAACATTCATCCTCGAATGACACTTGTCACTCTCCGAACAGTTCAAAGAGTAGAGATTCAGTTAAAATCTCATAACGATACCACAGAACAAATTATACAATACACAATCTATGATAAACATCAATTTCACATAATGAAGATACTCACAACACAACAAGAAGAAAGAAACCCATTCTACAACTCACTATGCAATAAGACTCACATTCTTCATTTCAAATAGCATGAACTCCTTTTATATTAATTATCATGCTATTATACATCAATTCTATCCACATTAAATCAATTTTCAGCCAAAGAATGAATTAGTCAAATTTTCAAAAATGTTATAGTAAGCTGCAAAATGCTATAGTGAACATGCTTCAAAATCTCAAAAAGGAAACTTTTAGGCAATTGATGATAGAAACATACTAATATACAAGTTAAAACCATAAAACTCAATTTACAATATAATCTTAACTTCATAAAATGCATAATGCAAGAAATCAATGAAATTCAATTCCACAAGATTCCTAAACACAATGCAACAATGCAACAATACTACTATGACCATCAAGCTCATCTACTAGACATACTCCCCCAATTAGAAGGAACTCATATCAGTAAAAGAGAGAATACTAGAACTTACTATCATCATCATCATCATTCGGATTTTCTCCTCTAGTCCGGAGTGCATAGAAATGATTCTTCCTTGGAGCATAACCTTTCGGAGCATTAGGAGGAACTTGCTTACCCTCTCTTCCTCTAGAAGCAACACTAGGACAATCCCTCACCTTGTGTCCATATTTACCACATCCAAAACAACACCCGGTACCCTATAGGCATTCCCCGTAGTGCCTCTTTCCACAAGTAACACATGTATGCTTTCCAACTTGAGAACCACTACCTTTCTCAAGTTTAACCTTAGCACCCCTAGGTTCATCTTGACTTGAAACCTTCTTTTTGAACCTAGGTTGACTTTGATCAATTGAACCACTCCTTTTAAAGTTTCTAGAAATCCTACCAAGCTTAGACTCCTCAATGGATTGAGCATAAACCATGAGTCGAGACAGGGTCTTATCATTATGGAGCATGGCCGTACGACATTCTTCTTTCACTAGGTCGGCGACCCCGGTCACAAATGTACTCATCTCATCCCTAGGGTTAGACACTAAGGATACGACATATCTAGACAACATAGTGAACTTCAATGAGTACTCCTCAACACTCATATTGCCTTGCTTGATATTGAATAACTCTTCTACGTTCACCTCCCTCCTCTCACGGGTAAAGTACTTTCCTAGAAAGGCCTCTTTAAATTCTTCCCACTCAATAGGACCCGACTCAACCGGCCCATTATCCTTCCATTTAGTGTACAACACTTGAGCAACCTCCCTCAATTGGTATGAAGCTAAATCCACCTTCTCCCTAGAAGTCACCCCATGGCACTCAACACCTTATACACACCATCTAGGAACTGTTGGGGATCTTCTCCCATCTTAGAGCCAAGAAAGATAGGAGTCATAGGTCATAGGTCTCTCCACAACATTCACTCTAGGTGTAATACCCCTATTCACATGGGTAGTCAAGGCTCGGGCTAAAATAAGAAAAGCCACTCTAATCTCCCCATTAATCATTTCTGGGGGAACCACTTGAACATCATTACCTTCTCCCACAATAGGGACTTGAGCATCTCTAGCACCTTGAGCCCCTTGAGCACCTTTAGCACCTTGAAGAACTTACTCAACTTGTTTAACTTGAGGAGGAATCTTCTAATTTGCATCATTCTCCTCAACTCTCCTAGCTGGTCCTTGTATTCATCTCCTATAACACAAGGAAAACCATAAGAAAAGAACACTCATAACTTCTAAATCTCTACGGGACGACATAGGACTAAAAAAGAAGGGAAACTCTAGTGTCCTATAGCCTCTCGCTCATAGATGTATCGCGACTCACACCGATGATCGAGACCCTTTTAGATGTGACTTGATGAGACTTTTGGATTCCTAAGACCACTTTCATAACCTATGCTATGATACCACATTTGTCAAGAACCGCACCTATAACCTAGAAGTTATGGCATTCTTACGTCGCAATACGATGTACTTGACCTCTCAAAGGTCTTGTACAAGCCCTACCATATCGTTCATCGCATATACATAAATGAAAAGTGGTGCGGAATTAAAACTTTTCACAACATGCGAATAGTCTTTCAAAATCTCTTTCATATAAAAACCATAGGAAATACTAAGTCTCGTGTCATCAAATCTTAGACTCAAAATATACTTGGGACACGGCCCATACAATCGATATATAGTACTACTAAATTTATTACAATGCTTCAATAAAATAAACTCTAAGATAGTGATGCCTCGAGTCAAATGAGGACATACTTCAACCTTGCTTGAAAGATCCTGAATCCAAGCTTCGCTCCCAAAATAACCTTCACCTATGAATCACTTTAGAGACAGATAAAAGCATGGAATTAGTACAAACACATGTACTAAGTATGGCGTAATACATAAAATCATGATAACGGACATTTAATGGAAATATACTCTTTTGATTAAAACATCATAGTATAAGCATAAGAACAATAATTAACACCTTAGAAACACATAGGATAACACTTAAGCATTTTATCACATTTTAAGAACATTACAGTGAACTATGTCACTGTTACAGTGAATTAATTCCACATTACAGTGAACTACTTCAACCTCATAGTGAACCCTTTTAACATGTAACCTTCTCACGTAAACTTATCCTAAGACTCACTTAAGCAATACAAAGAGATACCGCCCATATACCCTCTCTAATCACACCTAAATGATCCGTAAGATTACCTATAATGATATAAATACACTTACAATACACCAAAACACATAACATGAGATTCTCCTATCGAAGGTGATTCTAAGGCTCAGTTGAGTGAGTTGTGAAGCAACCGCCCATACAATTCCTTGACACACACTTAAGAGATTCTTTAGACTGCGTATTATGAGACCATTCTCACTTCATTAATCAACCTTCCTATCTAGAGTCATTCTTAAGACTTCCCTAGGTAACACATGAAGAAACCATCCTTTATGCCGCCTTCACACTTTAAATAGGCAATACTTAAAGTTACTCTAGGATAGGTACTTATTCATTTACATACTTTCTTACTTAATGTCACGACCCGCAAGTACCCCCTAGAAGTTAGGGAGAACCCTTGGATCGGGACAAGGCGTACTTGACCTTTTGGGGGTCTTGTACTAGCCCTTTAACTATCGTTCATTACATAAGACATGAAATGTAGTGTGGAATTAAAAATTTTCACGACATTTAATATAAAAAAGGAATTCTTTCATAAATACTTAGAAAATATAATCGTCACAAGCCATCTTAAAGACACGGCATAAAAATCATAAGGACACGGCCCTTTACATTTGAAAGGAATACATAATAAGAACTTATACAAAACTAAAAGATGTGAGAATTATGCCCTCGAATATGTGAGGACATACTTTGTCTTGAGAGTATCTTTCCCAAGCTTTGCCTTCTAAACTTCAACCTTGCTTCCAAACCTATACTTATAGAGTTTAGAAAAGTATGGGGTTAGTACAAAACAATGTACTAAGTATGGCATATGCAAAAAAGAACATTTTAGTAAAATTATACTTTCATGCTAATAAAGTAAAACCTTCATGAATTTAGAGGTAAAACAACATAAGAATCATCATTTAACACTTAGAGAAGGATTCCCAAACTTTTAGCAAAAAGGAACATTTTACAGTGAAGTAACCAAATTTTACATTAAGCTCCTTCAACATTACAGTGAACTACTTCCATACCAAAATAGTGAACTCCTAAAGTGTTGCCAAGAAGAACTGAATCATTTCCCTAGGAGTTTCCCTAGATAAGGTTATCCTAAGACTAACCAAGGTAAGACATGAAGAAAACGCCCGTACACCTCCTTCAATACACACCTAGGTGATCCCCAAGACTACCCCGTCTAGGCTTACTCGCCTCGGGAGAACAAGCCCCCACTCAATGATAAAAACATTAGAAGAACACTCAAACAACTACCAAGACTTTCCTTTCGGAATGCCTACTTAGTGTAATGAGTATATGGCGTGTCATTCCACCACCTACCCTAAGTAGTACTCTTTTAGAAGACTTAGCTCATTCAATTCATATAAGACTCACAGAGACTCCCCTTTCGGAATGCCTACCTAGTGCAATGGATAGATAGCGTCCCATTACACGACCTACCCTAAGTAGTACACTCTTCTATAAGACTTAGTACTTTCATTACTTTTGTGGGGGTTAGCTTAACCGACATAGACCATGAGAGCTAAACATGGAATCTCGATACTTCCCTTATCGAAGAAGGGTCCCCCCATTTGCCTAGAGTGAGGTCTTTCTTTTAGCTTCTACATGGATTTCCCAATAGCTACACCTATTCGGGGCGCATAGTTAAGGGATAAGGAGATTGCTACTAAGTAACTCATTTTGTACTAACGAGGAGTACTCATCTGAAGAGGTACATTGGAATACAACATATCAACTCACGAAGTGTATCCACCCCTTCTTCATATACTCTCGGTGCTAGGCATAAGTCCCCACGGATTCTCAACATTATAAGCTATAGGTTAAGGATAATTAGTGGACACCACATCTCAACTTACGAAGGGCATCCATCCTCCTACCTATCTTAGAAATCCCTTGGAAGACAATGACGTTTCTACTAAACACTTCATCTCAACTCACGAAGAGTGTTCACCCCAAAACTCCCCTTTCATTCACATTCTTTAACTCCATTCATTCATTCATTCAAAGTGTGTGTGTGTACATGTGCGCACACCTTGAACAATAGCATCATTTTCTTTTACATTCAATTTATACATGCTTAGACCTTCATTCATCACATCACACACTTTAACATACTTCATATAATCATGTAATTCATATAGGCATACTCTTTAGCCTACTTCACATAATAAGCTTCATAAAGCACATCTATCAAGAATAGCATCATTATCATCTTACTTCACATATCATGCCTTCAAGGCCTCACTTACAATTCACAAGTAGCTTCACATTAACATATATACCAAGTAAACATCGCCACCAAAGGTGGACCATACCACTCAAGAGCATTTCATAATTAAAGCTAAACAAGATAAACAACTTACCCTTAAATCCAAGCATTCATCACCCATAATAATTCCTTCAACAATTCATCATAATATAGCCCTTAGGGAAGTAGCTAAACAACAATATCAATAAAAGGAAACCAAAGCTCAGAGACTATAATATCATGCTCATTTAACCCATTTCTTAAGTCAAAATTTGATAAAAATCTTTAACATGATTTCATTGAAGTTTTAGCATTAAAATCAACAACTAACTTTAGAAACATCATAATTGAATCATTAGAAATATTTTCATGCAAGACCCATACTTAGACTCAAAGATAGAAGAAGTTAGGGTTGGAAAACCCTTTTCGAAAATCTCTTAGAAGGGACTCCTTGAATGGAAGAGGGTTAAAGGATGATTACCATACCTCAAGTAGAATAAAACCCACTAATTTTGATGAAGAAACACGTCCAAACCAGCCCTCCTAGTTCGCCTTGAGTCTTAACTCCAGCGGTGACTTTGAGAGAGTTTGTTTTTAGAGAGAGAATTTAAATATTGAAGTGAGGGGTCTTGTCTAAGTCTAGGACTTAAAACTTATTTAATTTACCTTAAAAACACTAAAAATATGGTCCTAGGTTCATAAAAGACTTGGGGTGAATTTACAAAACACCCCAAGCCAAAGCTGCAAAACGTCATAGCTTTTGGGAAGTCCTCACAGATGTCTCCAACCAATGGACTGTTTGTCCATCGACGGACCGTTGGTGGAGTTTCGTTGTTTGGGACTTAGCTCCATTGAAGAGAAGGCTAGCCTACCTTGCAGGTCCAATCTTGGTTCGTCTTTTGGTCACTGCTTGGCAGCTTCTTGCCAAGAGATGGGGTCCTCTTCTAGGGCCCCTCGTGGGTCCTAGGTGGGGTATTACCCAGACGTTAAACCCCTAAACATAGTCGTATAGGTCATAGAAACATCCCACACCAATTTTAAACAAAACAAACACGTAAAACTCACTCAAACACATGAGAACACACAAGCACTTTCAAAGGCATATCTTTCGAACATCATGGACGTTCTTAGATGTTTGACCTCCAAACTTAACCAAAGTTTACAGACTACCTGAGGAAATCAATATAACTCCATTTAAAAAAAATTAACTCGAGAAACAATAACAAATTTCTAGTTCACCTTAGTTCATTTTAGGGTGTTACATTCTCCCCCACTTGGAACAACATTCATCCTCGAATGACACTAAACACTTTAAGACCATCAAGGACTCAATTAGAAGTACATTACACATCACATTAAGGTAAAAATATTCAAAGTCAAGGCACCAACTAACAAAGAGAACAATTTCACATTGTTGAGCATTTGCTAGAAACATAGGCAACTTTTACAAAACTTCACAAATTCAAAACTCACTTTCATTTCTTCATTTATGGAGGAACTACCTTCTCCAACATTAAAAATGATTATACACATCATTTTTATACACATTGAAAACATTATCCATGAAAAATGGAATTTTGTCAAAATTTCAACTTCTTTACACACTGTGTCACATGCTGAAAATTCCAATAATGCACCTTTCAAGCAACTTTAACAAGAAAGCATGACAATATGAGAGACAAGGCCAGACTAACTTACTCAAAAAAGACTTGGTAAGTTACACTAAGTGAAATGTGAGAGTAGCATCCCATACTACCACTCCCACTTAGTGACCCTTGAGGATTCTCTTGGACGAAGTACACTACATGCAATTCTACTTAACATTCATTATGCAAAACTTAGCTTTAACTTTCTTCTTTTAACATTAGACCTTAAGTCATCTAACTTCATATACAACACAAGATAACTCATTCATGCACTTCATATTCAAAACAATCTTGAAGCATTTAAGCACTTATTATTAGCTACACCTAAATCAAGAGAGCAAGGTTGACTACCAATCTTTCCCATGCCATCATGATAACTTCAAGAGCCTCCCAAGCATTATGCCATCAAGGAACTCATAACAAAAAGGAAAAATGAAACTCATACTATTATGTAAGACTCGTAATCATTACCAAACTACTAAGGATTTGGTCTCAAGCTTGAATAAGAACAAAAAGGAAAGATGAGGATATCAACTACCTTTCTACTCAACTCATTATCTCCCAATTAGGGTCAAGCCATCTTCAAGGCCTCATACTTCAAAGTCCCAATATGCTTCTCACAAGATAGGAACTCATACTACTCTTAACTCATGATCATCAAGACTAAACATCAACTCTACTAGTCAAGCATAACACTCTCCTCTTAGGATTCAAGCCTAGAAAAACTTTCTTAAACATCACCTCATTTGTCACGACCCGAGACCACAACCTAGAAGTTAGGGCACAATCTCGGATTGTGGCACGGCGTACTCGACCTCTAGAAGGTCTCATACAAGCCTCTCATATCATTCATCGCATAAACATAATGAAAATTAGTACAGAATTAAAACTTTTCATAAAACAGTAGCATAGTCTTTAAAATCTCTTTCATATAGAAGTAATAGGAAATACTAAGTCACAACCTCATCATATTAAGACACAAGAGTACTTGGGACACGGCCCATACGAATTAGAAAACATAGTACTACTAAGTTTATTACAATACTTCGTAAAAGAAACATAAAAGACATATATGCCCTCGAGTTGAATGAGGACATACTTCAACTTCACTTGAACGATCTTCTAAATCCAAGTCTCCTTCCCAAAAGTTCTTCACCTACCAAGAACTATATAGATAGATAAAAGCATGGAATTAGTTTAACCACATGTACTAAGTATGACTTATGCATAAAAATCATGAAAACAGACA
Source organism: Solanum sitiens (assembly GCA_016801875.1). Taxonomy (NCBI): domain Eukaryota; kingdom Viridiplantae; phylum Streptophyta; class Magnoliopsida; order Solanales; family Solanaceae; genus Solanum; species Solanum sitiens. The sequence continues at coordinate 2,808,002 of JABWTJ010000053.1, forward strand.
TTTATTGGAAATATGCATCTTTTCACTTAAATATCATCATAAGAATAACATTTAGCAACTTAGAATCACATAAGAAAAAATTTAAAACAAATAAACACATTTTAGAGCTCACTTTACAGTGAACTTAATTCATTGTACAGTGAAGTACCTCACTGTTACAGTGAATTCTTCTACTCTCGTACAAGCATCTTCTAGCATGTAGTCTTCTCGCTAAAGCTATCCTAAGATTCACTTAAGTCACACAAAGAGAGACCGCCCATACACCCTCTCTAGATGTGCCTAAACGATCATTAAGATTACTCATAATGAGACACATACACACCTAGAATACACCAACATACAAGACATGCATAATATGACAATCTCCCCTACTAATGCTATCAAAAGACTTACTTAAGTATTCCTAGAAGAGAATGCCCATACATCCGCTTCATGGCTACCTAAATAAACCTTAAGACTTCCTAAGTTTAGATCATGTCAAACATAACAAGCAACTTCCCTAACTAGAGTCATTCTCAAGACTTCCATAGATAAAACATGAAGAGGTCATCCTTCATGCCCTCTTCACACTTTAACTAAGGAATCCTTAAGTCACTTTAGATTTGGTACTTATTCATTTGCATACTTTATATCATTAAGTAATTAGTTCATTAGTTCATTTAAGAGACATACATCACATAAAGGACATTCAAATAATGGTCTTGGAGAAGACCTATGTCACATCCCACAAGTACACCCTAGAAGTTAGGGTGCAATCTTGGATTGCGACCGGCGTATTCGACCTCTCAGAGGTCTCATACAAGTCTCTCGTATCGTTCATCGCATAATAACATACTAAAAATGCATAAGAATTAAAATCTTTCTTTACATAAACAATATAAGCGGAAGACTTCATTTAAAACATTAAACCTTTACAACCCTTGAACCATCTAGACTTAGAGTATACAAGACTTGGGACTAATCCCATACAAGACATAAACATAATGACTTAAACATTAAGACATAACCGAACGTGTGGATATTGTCCTCGAATCGATGAGGACTCACCAATACTTTATCTTCAACTCTTAGAAACCTATCCGTCATCCATGGTACATCAATACATCCAATTCCCTACACTTTAGTCAAAAAGGGAAAGAAGGGATTAGCACATTAGATGTACTAAGTATGGAAGCCATGCAAAAACCATAAAAAGGGATATTTAGTTAAGAACATGCTTTTCATGAATTTCGGTTTAAACATCATAATATAATCATAAGAACATCTTTTATAACTTTAGAAATACAGAAGAAAATCATTTAAGCAATTATCACAATTTAGGAAATATTACAGTGACTACTTCACTGTTACAGTGAAGTCCCCTTCACTGTACTGTGAAGTTCCCTTGCTTCACATATGCCATCCTTTGGCATGTTGCCTCCTCACTAAAGCTATCCTAGTTAAGTCACACAAAGAGAGACCTCCCATACACCCTCTCTAGATGTTCCTAAACGATCGTTAACTTTACTCATAATGAGACACATACACACCTACAAACATCAACATACAAAACATAAGATCCTCCTACCAAAGGTGATTCCAAGGTTCACTTGAATGAGTGTGGAGTGACCGCCCATACAATCCCTATCACACACACACAAGAGATCCAATAGACTACCTAGGATAGATTCATTCTCACTTAATACAATAGCATGCATCAAACATGACATTCTCCTTTCCAAGGTTATCCAAAGACCTACTCAAGTAACTCGAGAAGAGAATGTCCATAATTGACCTCTTTAAGATTATCTAAGTAGTCCTTAAGACTTACTTAAGTTAGGATCATGTCCACATAATCAGTCACATTTCCTTAACTAGAATCATTACTAAGACTTATCTAAGTAAGAGATGAAGTGACCATTCCTTTGCCCCTTCACATCTTAACTAGACAACCCTTAACTACTCTAGATAAGTACTTATTCATTTAACATTCTTTCTGAACTTAAGTCATTACATTACTTAGTTCATTTAAGAGACATTCATCACATAAGGACATTCAAGTAATGGTCTTAAAGAAGATCTAGGGACTCTCACTAACATCTTCAAAGCCTATTGTGCATTGTCTAGATAGCGTCCCAAACCACCACCAAAACTTCATAGAACTTCTCTAACGCTAATGAGTATCCCATCTGATGAGAATAGGCAATAACCAACATAGACCATGGTAGCAAAACATGGAATCCGGAGTTCTATCCTACTCCAATGAGGTGTTCTACTTACCAATGGTAGAACTTGGACATCTCATGTAGGAACATGGTTAAGGAATATGAAGGGCATACTTTGTATTCTAGTCTCATACTTAAGTAGAACTACTTTCCCTTACCATACTCAATCGGTCCTAGCCTTAGTTCTCATATATCAGTTCATATTAAGGTTCATATAAATGGGTCCCATATCTAGTTCATGACCTAATTACATTTACCCTACCAAAGCAAGGTCCATTAGGCTATATTACTATGGCGACAAGAAGCTAATCGCGACTTTCCTAAGGTATGATATGATGCCATTCCAGCCAATCAACCTTAAGTCCATTACTCATTACATGAAGGATACCATTCCGGCTCACTACTTCAAGATTCATAACCTTACCACTTGGTTCAAGGTTCCACATAAAGGACCTTCTTATCATTATTCAAGGTCTCACTTAACATCCATTTATTCAAGACTAAGACCCTTTAGGTTCCTAAGTCAAGACATCACATATTCACATAAGCATCAAGTAAGGGACACAAGTATACCTAAATAAGACACAACACACTTCCATTTAACACATATAGCCTATCTTTATTTAGACTAAGAGGAATGACCTTTAACATCATTTAGCCAACCTATTCATTACCTTATCATCATCAATATAATTATTATATAATTCTATAACCAATGTTAGGAACAACCACGTATCAACTCTAAGACTACACACTTAAAATATAGCCCTTAGTCTAACATGATCACCTAAATAACATCAATAGAAGAACACATACTTTCACATTATTTCACATATAGGTAGATATAATCGTACTTCACATAATCAACTATACTAATCAACATATTACTTCAAGTAGTGCCGACAAGGCCATGATCATCAATATACTTAATATAACGCCGACAAGGCCACATCAATACACATAACACCGCCACCATAAGTGGACCATACCAATCACATATAATCCATAAGCTAAATTACAATAGATATACACAATAATAAGAGAGTTAGGACAGCATATCACCCACTTGGTCTCATCACTTCAATACAAAGCCAAACCAGTCAATGCAATACCATAAGGCCCTAAACCATGGTCATGATCATCAATTCAAAACAGAAATCATAATAATCAATGAATCTAATCCAATTAAATCTAGAATTATCAATCTAAATACAATTAGATATCAATTGAATACAATCCATACGTCATTAGAAAGCCCATAAAAAACTACAATAGAATCTACAAGCATCAAGTTCATATCAATTCAATAAGCCTAATTGTCAATTGACCTAAGAGTATTCATTACTCAATTAATCAAATTGAAACAGACTATACATCATTCATACATAATCAATACATCATTCAAAAGCCCACATCAATCTACACATGAATTCATCAATCTCAAAACATAGTCAATTCATCCATATTTTAGTGAAAATTAGAGAGTTGAGAGGATCATGGGTTCATGGAGAATTTCACTGGAAAACATCAATTTAACATTAATAACATCATATCTTAACATTTGAAAACCTTTCATGCAAGAACCCATGATTTAGAGTAGAAATTGAACTTTTCATTCTTTTTGAAATCCTTTGAAAACATCTTTGAAATTGGATAATGCTAATTGAAGAAGAAACTCCATTGAAGATCCATCTTCAAGCTTCATCTTCACCTTGACACTCATGGAGGTTTTTGGAAGAACTTTTGAAGGGAATATGTTTTGATCTTAGTGTTAGGGTTTGATAGAGTGCTTAATGACTTATACACACTTAAAATACCCACACACACTCAAAACAAACGTCCAAAGACTTATAGGGGCTTGGGGTGAATTTACAAGTTCACCCTCAACTTAAGAGTAAGCTGGCAGGAAAACAGGCTGGACCAACGACGAGACCATCGACGGTCCGTGTCTCACCCACGCCCCGTCGTTTGGGTCTGGTGGGTTGCACCTGCAACTTCCCAACCTACAGGACAAGTGGATCCATCGGCGAGACCCATCTACGAGCCGTTTTCTGGTCGACTGACCGTCATTTGGGTCGTCAATTGGACACTGCCTAGCAGTGTTGAGCTCTAGGTTGGGGTCCTCCTCTAGGGACCCTTGCGGGTCCTACATGGAGTCGTACCCAAGAGTTTCCAACCCAAACATGTACGTATACAAATTTACAACCTACCACATAAGTTTCATCAAAAACGAACACGTAAAACTCGACGAAATATGCTTAGACACACAAGGTCACTTCTAGGCACAACTTTCGAACGTCATAGACGTTCTTGAGCGTTTGACCTCAAAACTTCACGAAACTTAACATGCTGACTATAAACATCATATAAACAAATTTAAGATCAATACAAGCTCATGCATTACACATTATCACATAGAATCACATACGAGGCACTTAGGCGACTTAGTCGTCGAACGTCTTGGTCGACCCTTGACGTTTGACTTCCAAAGCACCTAAACTCTTAGCTACTGCTTCAACAACACTTTAAATTCTAACTTAGGACCTTATACCACTATTACAACCACATTAGGCTCTATATTCACCTAAGTCATTTTTGGGGTCTTACATTCTCCCACACTTGGACAGCATTCGTCTTCGAATGACACTTGCCACTCTTCGAACACTTCCAAGAGTAGATATTCCGTAATCAACTCATAACCAAACAATATAACACATAATCAAGGAGAAAACATCAATTTCACATAATAATGAGAATTACAACACAACAAGCAACTAGAATAGGATTCTATAACTCATTATGCTACAAAACTCATCTCCTTAACTCGAAATAGCAAAAACTCATTTTATATTCATTAGCATGCTCATATACATAAGTTCTAACCATAGAACAAAATTTTTAGACCAAAGAATCAATTAGTCAAATTTTGAAAATCTTTACAGTGAACAGTGATCATGCTACAGTGAATTGTGCAATTTTTTTCCAAAAATGCAACTTTTAGGTAATTCATGATATAGACATGCTAATATGCAAGGTAGCACCATATAAACACTTTTACAACATAGTCATGGCCTCATAAAACACATAATGCAAGAAGTAATGAAATTCAATTTCAACCAAGCATGCATATCATAAGGAGAATGTTTGGAACTCATTTTCCACAAACAATCCTATACAAATCAAGTTACCAAGAACTCTTTGTTTTAGGATTGAATAAACACATATAGAAAAGTTATGGGTACTTCACTCCCCAACAACCATACTCTTCACCATACTCCCCCACTTGGGAGAAACCCATTCTAAGGTCAACTTAACCTCTTGTTGACACCCAATTTCGACCCTCCCCGATAAAAAAAATTAACGAGTTTCTTAATTCTATACGATTTGAAACAATTCGATTTTATAAAGCTTAATTGTTTTTAAAGTTATTCTAAATTTGATCTCATCGCTTTTTCACAACTTTTGGATAATATATATGATTTACGTAACTATGTATATAATTAGTATATTTTAGGATTATTCGAAATTCATCTCAAAAAGATTTTATTTTGTTTAAATAGTTTCACTAATTAGTTTAGTTATATAATAGCTTACATTTTTGAATTAGTTATTTTATAATTAAGTCAATTATTTTATTTTGTTAAAATTGAGAAGCTTATTAATTAACTTACAATAATTCATCTTATTTATTTGCTTTTAGCAGGATTTGCAAAATGACTTAATTTGGCTAAGCTGTTAATTTCATAAGCCAAATTTGGGCCTATTTTTATGTCCAACAAACCCAGTCCCTTTTGAGATAACCCACTTATTTCTTTTTGTTTTTTTAAATTTAGCAGTCTATTTCTATGGCCCAAATACATTTTTCCTCAGCAGCCCCTTACTCCTTATGCCCAATTCCTCCTGACCCGGCCGATAAAGCTTATTTGTCGAGAGAACCCAGCGTCGCAACTGCATAGCAGAAGCAATTCCAACGTTTCTTCACAGCGCCGAAGCAACGACGCGTGAATGGCACCTAGAGGGCCTCTGCGCACGTCGTCTTCCTCTTACACGTGAGCAAGCGTTTCTACACCCGCAAAAGACGTTATTAGACGGAGTACAGAGGATAGCCTGTTCCTCGTTGTCCTCTTCCCCAAACGTCCCTTTCCATTGTGAACGTTTCCCAGCGGCTATATGCATGCAATTCTGTCCTTGGGATCGTGAGATCGAGCCACGTCTCACCCCAAGGACGAGGGAAAATATCGAGCCGTCCATCCTCTTTTCCGTTTTGGGAATGCTTTGAAATTTCAGAAAAAAAGGTTGCTTATCCAATTTAGTGAAAAGGTTTTGAGAATTTGAATTGGAAGAGGGCCCCTCTCTCATCGACTCGACTCATCTTCTGATTCCCCCCCCCCCCCTTTTGACCAAAAAAATTCCCATCTATTTAATCCTCTCTTATTCACTAGGAGGAAGGGGGAAGAAAAAAAAATTTACTTTGAAAGTACCATAAAGAGAGTTACAGAGAATTGGAAAACAAAAAATTTTTTTTGGAAGAAAAGAGATTGAAAAGATATATATACATATAGAACCAGCAAGCCTGAGAAAAAAGAAAAAAAAAACTTAAAACAAAGTTCCTCAAATCGTATAGAGATGGGAAACGAGGTTGCTTTTGGTTTTTGCTCTCGCCGGCTTCTGTTTTGTTCATCGGGTTTATTTTGTGGTCGTGGAAGCTTTCTCATTTCTGCTCATTGTCTGGTTTCGCTGCTCTCCGAAAGGTAACACTCATTTTATTTCAAACATATCTTTATTCGTAATGCATCGCTTGTTCGATTCTCTACCATATAGATTGCTTATTTGTTAGTATGTTGTTTTGAAAATTCCCTCTTGAATCTCATTTGGTTGCAAACCAATGATAGAGTTTGTTTTGAAGTCCTTGGTTGTTATTTGTTTTGTTTTCGATGAAGTTTTGACGTCTTCCCTTCCGAATTCGTATTCTCACTGTAAAATCTTCTTGTTTCATTGATGTCTCTACTGGTATGCTATGAAGTTGAGGTTTAGTCGTGGAACTCAAAATTGCCTTTTGTATATGACCTCGCCGAAGTTTTAATGTCTTCCCTCCCGAATTTGTATTCTCACTGTAAAATCTTCTTGTTTCATTGATGTATCTACTAGTATGCTATGAAAGTTGTGGTTTAGTCGTGGAACTTGAAATTGCCTTCTGTATATGACCTCGACTTCCATAATATGACATGCAGGATCTTCTTTGCTCTTACTACCATTGAATCAAATATTGTGATGTATATGTTGCTTACTGCATCTTTCGTGTCTCTTTCTAGTAGAATCGACTATCGGATTCATACGTACAAACTAATTATTTCAAAGCGATGGAATGTTCTGTTTGAGTTTGTCATGTTTCGTCCCCTCTTGATGTTTTCTCTGTATTCATTGCTACCCTTTTGGTTTAGTCATCGAAATATTTTTCTTGTCTTATGGTTCTTTTGGCTGTTGGGAATATGTAGTATCATGTAGTATTAGATTATTATTTTTACCGCAACTCGGAGGATGAAGTCTTAAGATTTGAGCTTGTTAACTTTAAATGTATGCCCAAGGAAATAAAGATTTCGTGCTAAGTTTATTGTGGTGTTCTGTCGCCTATGTATGTCTCCCCTCTCTATTTAAAAATTGTGAAATGTGCCTGAATTTTCTCGTCTATTCGCGTTTGAAATTGCTGCAAGACAATATTGTCTTGCTAATTGGGTTTACTGTTTTGCTCATACGCTGAAATGCTGAAGTTTAGTTATCGATACGTGGGTGTATCACTGCCTTTGTATAAGATTATTTTTTTCAAAAAAAGAAGAAGAAAGAAGCTTAATCACATTAACCTCAACAGTTTGCTTTCCTTTTATTTATTGATAATTGCTTCTTTGTCATTATAATTAGGCTGAAGTCTACTCCATTTGATCATTGTTAATTTAATAGTTTAGCTATCATCGCCTTGGTGTTTTTACTAAATTACATGGAGACTAGTAATCTACTCATAAAGTCACACATATCCTATCGTGTGAGTTCGAAACCTTTTATCCTTGTCAAGGCCTCTTTTTTTTTTTTTTTGTATTCTTGAGTTTTTTTTCTTTCTAAAGTTGAAGTGCTTCTAATGCTAGTATATGACATCTAAGTTTTCGTGTTTTCTTTATGTACTTTTAGCATGAATAGAAAATGCAATTCGAAGTAGCTTAGTAGTTTATCTATTTGTAAGTAAAGCATTTTAGGTTGCATTATCCCTTAATTTGTTAAAATATTTGCAAAGACTGTTGTTCATTTGTCTTATACATACGCTTGCATTATTCTAAATTTATGTCAAATAAGCATGCCTAAATGGTCATCTGCTCGTGACTTTTAATTTTTATTTTTTTTATTTATGATTCTATGTCTTATTCCCTCGGCTAATATAATTATTTTATTGCATGTGAAACTCCTCTCGAGTCCATTTTGGGACTCCCTCTCCCATTTGCATCCTCCCGTCGAGCCATGAAGGCTCACATTATCCTCTCTGAGTCATCCAACTCTTCTATTAAATATGTACGGGTTGAATGCAACAAATATATGCTTGAAATTAATTTTCCAGCCCCCCTAAAGTAAACAAATAGGTTGATATACCGGCTGTATACACTGATATACAGTCCGAATATACAGAATACAAGTCAAAAGGTTCTATTGGAGGATAAAAACGCAGGGAATACAAAACTCCTTATGAATTACAGGTTCAGGATTTGAAAAATTAGCAGTATATGTGATGTATACGTCAAATATACATTTGGTGTATATCATGGAAGATGTGGACCAAAAGGGCCAAAAGCTTAAAGAATATACATTTGCAGGTGGACCAAAAGCCCAATTTTATGGAATTTGGTGTCATTGACCTAAGTTCAAATACTCCCTCCTTTTCCCTCTTTATTTATGTATTATTAAATTGACTGACACTTTGGTTGGATTTTATTAATTTCTTACGGATAGCCATTTTTCTTATATATATAAATATTTATTTTACTTATATTTTATTACATAGTTTGTTATACCAAATTTTGTCAACACTTAATTTGTTCCCTTAGAATAATTCCTTTTAGTTCTTTCCCTTAAAAAATAGTTAAATAAAAATGACAAATGATAGTAAGTAAATAAAAGAACTTTTTTTTTCAAAACCTGAAAAATTATATGAAAAGTCATTTTTAGTCAAATATCCGGTCAACCGCGAGTTAGCGGGCATTCCGAGGGCCTAACACTTTCTCGAAATATATATTTGAACTTCGAACCCTTTTTCAATAGATTTTTATCTACTTTAAATCTTTTGGAAAATAATTTTAAGTTTTCTTGATTTTTACTAAAAAATCAAGTGGCGAAACTGTTAATTTGGAAAGTCAATTTTTCTTAAATCATAAGATCAATTGATTTTCCAAAACTTAGTCATTTTTCCTTTTAATATATATTTTCGTAAAACACCTCTACCTCAAGGAATCCTCAAGACACCTTAACCTTACTAATACCTTCTCACCCAATGTCTAGTTCATGAAACTAAAGAATCTCAAGGTTCAACCATTTAGCCATTACATCCCCCTTACTAAGAGAAACTCACCATTACTCTTTCACATTATAACTCTATACCTTACCATTTTTTTTTCCAACTCTACTACCCTTCAAAAGGTAACTAAACCAATCTAAGGTCATCACACCATCTATCAAGCCACGCCTCATGTTTTCTCTCCTTCAACCCAAACTTCAATAAGTCACACTCACATGACCCACTCGTAGGAAGACAAGGGAAAGACACCTATACAAGGCTCTTAGGCACGATTAGATGAATGAAGAAGTAACACATTTCCTAGCACCCAATAGCCTCCCATTTATAATGTGGCGCGCTTCACATTATAAACAAGATTCTATTTGATGTGGTTCATGACACAACTACGACACTCCCAAACCTTATGCTCTGATACCAAGCTTGTCACATCCCACAAGTACACCCTAGAAGTTAGGGTGCAATCTTGGATTGTAACCGGCGTATTCGACCTCTCGGATGTCTCATACAAGTCTCTCGTATCGTTCATCGCATAATAACATACTAAATATGCATAATAACTAAAAACTTTCTTTACATAAACAATATAAGCGGAAGACTCCATTTAAAACATTAAACCTTTACAACCCTTGAACCATCTAAACTTAGAGTATACAAGACTTGGGACTATTCTAATACAAGACATAAACATAAAGACTTACACAATAAGACATAACCGAACGTGTGGATATCGTCCTCGAATCGATGAGGACTCACCAATACTTCATCTTCAACTCATAGAAACCTATCCATCATCCATGGTACATCAAGACATCCAATTCCCTACACTTTAGTCAAAAAGGGAAAGAAAGGGTTAGCACATTAGATGTACTAAGTATGGAAGCCATGCAAAAACCATGAAAACGGGACATTCAGTTAATAACATGCTTTTCATGAATTTCGGTTTAAAGATCATAATATAATCATAAGAACAACATTTATCACTTTAGAAATACATAAGAAAATCATTTAAGCTATTATCACAATTTAAGAAATATTACAATGACTACTTCACTGTTACAGTAAAGTCCACTTCACTGTACTGTGAAGTTCCCTTGCTTCACATATGCCATCCTTTGGCATGTCGTCTTCTAACTAAAGCTATCCTAAGATTCACTTAAGTCACAGAAAGAGAGACCGCCCATACACCCTCTCTAGATATGCCTAGACGATCCTTAAGATTACTCATAATGAGACACATACACACCTACAAACATCAACATACAAAACATAAGATTCTCCTACAAAAGGTTATTCCAAAGTTCACTTGAATGAGCATGGAGCGACCGCCCATACAATCCCTATCACACATACACAAGAGATCTTATAGACTACCTAGGATAGATTCATTCTCACTTTATACAATAGCATACATCAAACATGACATTCTCCTTTCCAAGGTTATCCAAACACCTACTCAAGTAACTCAAGAAGAGAATGTCCATGATTGACCTCTTCAAGATTATCTAAGTAGTCCTTAAGACTTACCTAAGTTAGGATCATGTCCACATAATCAATCAGATTTCCTTAACTAGAATCATTACTAAGACTTATCTAAGTAAGAGATGAAGTGACCATTCCTTTGCCCCCTTCACACCTTAACTAGACAAACCTTAACTACTCTAGATAAGTACTCATTCATTTAGCATTCTTTCTTAACTTAAGTCATTACGTTACTTAGTTCATTGAAGACACATTCATAACATAAGGACATTCAAGTAATGGTCTTAAAGAAGACCTAGGGACTCTCACTAACATCTTCAAAGACTAGTGTGCAATGTCTAGATAGCGTCCCATACCACCACCTAAACTTCATAGAACTTCTCTAATGTTAATGAGTATCCCATATGATGAGAATAGGCAATAACCGACATAGACCATGGCAGCAAAGCATGGAATTCGGAGTTCTATCCTACTCCGATGTGGTGTTCTACTTACCAATGGTAGAACTTGGACATTCCATGTAGCCATATCGTTAAGGAATATGAAGGGCATACTTTGTATTCTAGTCTCATACTTAACTAGAACTACTTTCCCTTACCATACTCACTCGGTGCTAGCCTTAGTTCTCATAGATCAATTCACATTAAGGTTCATATAAATGTGTCCCATATCTAGTTCATGACCCAATTACATTTACCCTACCAAAGCAAGGTCCATTAGGCTATCTTACTATGGAGACAAGAAGCTCATCGCGACTTTCCTAAGGTATGATATGATACCGTTCCAGCCAATCAACCTTAAGTCCATCACTCATTACATGAAGGATACCATTCCGGCTCACTACTTCACGATTCATAACCTTACCACTTGGTTCAAGGTTCCACATAAAGGACTTTCTTATCATTATTCAAGGTCTCACTTAACATCCATTCATTCAAGACTAATACCCTTTAGGTACCTAAATCAAGACATCACATATTCACATAAGCATCAAGTAAAGGATACAAGTCTACCTAAACAAGACACAACATACTTCCATTTAACACATATAGCCTATCTTTATTTAGACTCTTAATAATGACCTTAACATCATTTAGCCAACCTATTCATTACCTTATAATCATCAATATAATAATTATAGACTCCTATAACGAATGTTAGGAACAACCACGTGTCAACTCTAAGACTACACACTTAACATATAGCCCTTAGTCTAACATGATCACCTAAACAACATTAATAGAAGAACACATACTCTCACATTATTTCACATATAGGTAGATATAATAATAATTCACATAATCAACTATACTAATCAACATATTACTTCAAGTAGTGCCGACAAGGCCATGATCATCAATATACTTAAGATAACGTCGACAAGGCCACATCAATTCACATAACATCACCACCATAAGTGGACCATACCAATCACATATAATCCAAAAGCTAAACTAAAATATGTATCACAATAATAATAGAGTTAGGACATTATACCACCCACTTGGTCTCATCACATCAATCCAAAGCCAAACCATTCAATTCAATACCATAAGGCCCTTACCCATGGCCATGATCATCAATTCAAAACATAAATTATAATAATCAATGAATCTAAGCCAATTCAATCTAGAATTAACAATCTAAAAATAATTAGATATTAATTGAATACAATCCATATATCATTAGAAAGCTCATAAGAAACTACAGTAGAATCTACAAGCATCAAGTTCATATCAATTCAATAAGCCTAATAGTCAATAGATCTAAGAGTATTCATTACTCAATTAATCAAATTGAAATAGTCTGTACATCATTCATACATAATCTATACATCATTCAAAATCCCACATCAATCTACACATGAATTCATTAATTTCAAAACATAGTTAATTCACCCATATTTTAGTGATAATTAGAGAGTTGAGAAGATCATGGGTTCATGGATAATTTCATTAGAAAGCATCAATTTAACATTAATAACATCATATCTTAACATTTGAAATTCTTTCATGCAAAAATCCATAATTTAGACTAGAAATTGGACATTTCATTCTTTTTGAAATCCTTTGAAAACATCTTTGAAATTGGCTCTAAGGTGATAGAAAACCTTAGATGAAGAACTCAAATACCTTATTTGAAGAATACAATGATAATTGAAGAAGAAACTCCATTGAAGACCCATCTTCAAGCTTCATCTCCACCTTCACTCTCATGGAGGTTTTTGGAAGATTTTTTGGAGGGAATATGTTTTGATCTTAGTGTTAGGGTTTAATAGAGTGCTTAATGACTTATACACACTTAAAATACCCACACACACTCAAAACAAACTTCCAAGGACTTATAGGGGCTTGGGGTGAATTTACAAGTTCACCCTCAACTTAACATTAAGCTCGCAGGAAAACAGGATGCACCAACGACGAGACCATCGACGGACTGTAGTCCCACCCACGCCCCGTTGCTTGGGTATCGTGGGTTGCACCTGCATCTTCCCAACCTGCATGAAAAGTGTCTCCATCGACAAGACCCATCGATGAGCCGTTGTCTGCTCGACTGGTCGTCATTTGAGTCATCGATTGGACAGTGCCTGCCTGTGTTGAGCTCTAGGTTGGGGTCCTCCTCTAGGGCCCCTTGCGGGTCCTACATGGAGTCGTACCCAAGAGTTTCCAACCCAAACATGTACGTATACAAATTTACAACCTACCACATAAGTTTCATCCAAAACGAACACGTAAAACTCGACGAAATATGCTTAGACACACAAGGTCACTTCTAGGCACAACTTTCGAACGTCATAGACGTTCTTGAGCGTTTGACCTCAAAATTTCACGAAACTTAACATGCTGACTATAAACATCATATAAACAAATATAAGATCAATACAAGCTCATGCATTACACATTATCACATAGAATCACATACGAGGCACTTAGGCGACTTAGTCGTCGAACGTCTTGGTCGACCCTTGACGTTTGACTTCCAAAGCACCTAAACTCTTAGCTACTGCTTCAACAACACTTTAAATTCTAACTTAGGACCTTATACCACTATTACAACCACATTAGGCTCTATATTCACCTAAGTCATTTTCGGGGTCTTACAACCTAGGGACTCTTACTAACATCTTCAAATACTATTGTGCAATGTCTAGATAGCGTCTCATACCACCACCTAGACCTCATAGAACTTCTCTAATTCTAATAGGTATCCCATATGATGAGAATAGGCAATAACCGACATAGACCATGGTAGCAAAGCATGGAATCCAGAGTTCTATCCTACTCCGATGAGGTTGTTCTACTTGCCAATGGTAGAACTTAGACATATCCCATGTAGGAACATGGTTAAGGGAATATGAAGGGCATGCTTTGTAATCTAGTCTCATTCTTTAACTAGAACTACTTCCCTTACCATAATCACTCGGTGCTAGCCTTCGTTCTCATAGATTAAATCACACTAAGATTCATACATTCCATATCAAGTTCATAACCCAATTACATTTACCCTACAAAAGCAAGGTCCACTAGGGCTATCTCACTATAGCGACAAGAAGCTCATCATGACTTTCCTAAGGATTGATATGATGCCATTCCAGCCAATGAACCTTATGTCCATCATTCATTACATGAAGGATACCATTACAGCTTTCGACTTCAAGTTTCATAACCTTACCACTTGGTTCAAGGTTTCACATAAAGGACCCTCTTATCATCATTCAAGGTCTCACCTAAGATTCATTCATTCAACACTAAGACACTTTAGGTTCCTAAGTCAAGACATCACATATTCATATTCATACAAGCATCAAGTAAGGGACACAAGTTTACCTAAACAAGACACACCATTATATTAATTTAACACATATAGCATATAATATTTTAGACACTTAGGAATGACCCGTAACATCATTTAGTCAACCTACTCATTACCTTAACATCATCAACATAATCATTATACACTCATATAGCCAAGTTAGGAACAACCATATATCAACTCTAAGACTACACACTTAACACATACTCATAGCATAACATGATTACCTAAATAGTATCAATAGAATAACACATACTTTCACATATAGGTAGATATAATCATACATCACCAAATCAACTGTACAAATAGCCATATAACTTCAAGTAGTGACGACAAGGACATGATCATCAATATACTTAAAATAACGCCGACAAGGTCACATCAATTCACGTAACATCGCCACCATAAGTGGTCCAAACCAATCACAACATTATTGAAATCTAAATAAAATTAAGTAAGAATAAATAGGGCAGCGTACCACCTCTTCATCCTCAACACATCAAGCCAATACCAAATCATCCAATTCAACCTCATAAGGCCCTTACCCATGGCCATGCACATCAATTCAATACACAAACTATAAACACCTTCCAAATACCCATTATACCCCTTAGGAACCGCCAAACTTTCTATTTGGAAGTGGGTTAATTTACAAGTTCACCCCTCAACTTACAGTGAACTTGCACAGGGAGGCAGTCCTCCAACGGTTGGTAGTCGACGGACCGTTTATCCACAAACGAACTGTCCTGTCCTTCCGTTGGTTGGTTCAGAGACTTGCCATGATTATGCTCCCTCCCAAGAATAATTCCCCAAAAATAGAACACATCAACGGGGCGCCGATTGGCCCACGAGCTGTTGATGCTTCCGTCGTTTGGGGCTGCCTTGGACAGTCTTGACACCAAGTTTTGTGTCCTTCCTCAAGGACCCTTGGATGGTCCTTGGGGATAATTTCCCAGACGTTTCCAATCCAAACATGACTGTATACAATTTTAGGACCTCTCACATGAATTTCAACCAAAACAAACACATAAAACTTAACGAAACATGCCTAGACACCGAAGGTCATTTCAAGGCACATCTTTCAAACGTTATGGACGTTCTTGGACGTTCGACCTCCAAACTTCTCGAAACTTGACACACTAACTTTATAAATTATATTAACTCATTTAAGGACTTCAAAACATCATGAATCACACATAAACACATAGAACCACATACGAGGCACTTAGGTGATTTAGTCATCGAACGTCTTGGTCGTCCCTTGACGTTTGACTTCCAATGCATCTAAACTCTTAGCTACTGCCTCAATACAAAATAATAGACATATTTAGGACTTTAAACCACTTTGAACACAATTTTAGGCTCTAGTTCACCTATGTCATTTTCGGGATCTTACATTCTCCCCTACTTGGACAACATTCGTCCTCGAATGACACTTGCCACTCTCTGAACACTTCCAAAAATAGAGAATCAACTAACACCTAAAAACCAAACCAAATACACACAATCAAGGAGAAACATCAATTTCCCATAATCTAAAGATTCACAACACAACAAGAACTAGAAGACAATTCTATAACTCATTGTGCTACAAAACTCGCATGCTTCATTCCAAATAGAAAAAACTCATTTTATATTAAAATATAATATTAATATACATCCGTTATAACCGCATTGCATCAAATTTAGACCAAAAAATCAATTAGTCATATTTTGAATTTTTTTTACAATTTGCAGTTTTCCAGGCTACAATGATTTTAGGCCAATTTTCAAAAAATGCAAATTTTAGGAAATTCATGATATAGACATGCTAATATGCAAGGTAGCATCATATAAACACCTTTTACAACATGTTCATATCACAAGAAAGCACACAATGCAAGAATTTAATGAAATTCAATTTCAACCAAACTCCTAAACATCATGCACATGCAACAAACTAGCACATCAATCTAGCCATACTCCCCCACTTAGAAGGGACTCATATTACAACAATAGAGATAATACTTACCAACATCATCATCACTCTCATCCGGATTATCTCCTCTAGTCCGTAGTGCATAGAAACGCCTCCTTGTTGGAGCATCATCCTTTAGAACACTAGGATCCACTTTATTACACTCTTTTCTTCTAGAAGCTATGTTAGGACAATCTCTCACTTTGTGTCCATCTTTTCCACATCCAAAACAATTACCGGTACCCAATAGATGCTCACAATAATGTTTCTTACCACAATCAATTGAAACTACCTCCTTTCTCAACCTTGAACTTAGCACCCCTAGATTCTTCTTGAGTTTGAGCCCTCTTTTTGAACCTAGGTTGCACTTGATCACTAGCAACACTCCTTTTAAAATTCCTTGACATCCTCCTAAGTTTAGACTATTCAATTGATTGTGCATACATCATGAGTCTAGCCAAAGTCATATCATCATGTAGCAGATCCGTACGACATTCTTCCCTCACTAAGTCGGCTACACCCATCACAAAGCAACTCATTTCATCCCTTGTATTATAAACTAGGGATGGCGCATATGTAGACAAAGTTGAGAACTTCAAAGAGTATTCCTCAACACTCATATTACCTTGCTTGAGATTGATAAACTCCTGTACTTTTACCTCTCTCCTCTCACGGTGAAGTACTTTCCTAGAAAAGCTTCCTTAAATTCTTTCCACTCAATAGGATCCGACTCCACCGGCCTATTATCCTTACATTTAGTGTACCGAATTTTAGACACATCTCTCAATTGATACGAAGCCAACTCCGCCTTCTCCCTATATGTAACCCCCATAGCACTCAATACCTTGTACACACCATCAATGAACTCTTGGGGATCCTCATCTACCTTAGAGCTAAGAAAGATTGGAGGATTCATCCTCACAAAGTCTCTCAACCTAGAGGTCTTAGTGCTCTCCACAACCCTAGGCACCATACTCAAATTCACTTGAGTAGTTACGACTTGGGCTAAAGCAATCAAAGCCTCTCTAATCTCTTGATTAGTCAATTCCGGGGGAACCACTGGAATCTTATTACCTCCTTCCACATTAGGGGTATGATCACCTTGAGGAGGCATTTGAGCACCTTGAGCAACTTGAGCACCTTGGACACCTTGCCCATCTTGAAGAACTTTCTCAACTTGCTCAGCTTTCTCATTCACCCTTCCCTCTTCCAACCTTCTAGCGGGCCATCCTCCTAGTATTCATCTCCTAGAAACATAAGGAAACACATTTAGAAGGATACTCATAACATTACTCTACCTCACGACATAGGAATAGAAAAGAAGTGAAACTCTATCGTCCTATAGCCTCTCGCCGATAGATGTGTCGCGACTCACACCGATGGTCAAGACTCTACTAGACGTGACTTGATGAGACTTTTTGATTCCTAAGACGACTTTCATTAACCTATGCTCTGATACCAAGCTTTATCACAACCCGAGACCACACCATTGAAATTAGGGCACAATCTTGGATTTTGGCACGGCGTACTCGACCTCTCGGAGGTCTCATACAAGCCTCTCATATCATTCATCGCATAAACATAATGAAAATTAGTGCGGAATTAAAACTTTTCATAAAACAATATCATAGTATTTAAAAACTCTTTCATATAGAAGTAATAGGAAATACTACGTCTCAACCTCATCATCTTAAGACACAAGAGTACTTGAGACACGGCCCATACGAATTAGAAAACATAGTACTACTAAGTTTATTACAATACTTCATAAAAGAAACATAAAAGACATTTATGCCCTCGAGTCGAATGAGGACATACTTCAACTTCACTTGAACGATGTTCTAAATTCAAGTATCCTTCCCAAAATCTCTTCACCTACCAAGAATTATATAGATAGATAAAAGCATGGAATTAGTACAACCACATGTACTAAGTATGACTTATGCATGAAAATGGACATTTATTGGAAATATGCATCTTTTAACTTAAATATCATAATATCATCATAAGAATAACATTTAGCAACTTAGAATCACATAAGAAAACATTTAAAACCAATTAACACATTTTAGAGCTCACTTTACAGTGAACTCAATTCACTGTACAGTGAAGCACCTCACTGTTACAGTGAATTCTTCTACTCTCGTACTAAGCATCTTCTAGCATGTAGTCTTCTCACTAAAACTATCCTAAGATTCACTTAAGTCAAACAAAGAGAGAACGCCCATACACCCTCTCTAGATGTGCCTAAACTATCCTTAAGATTACTCATAATGAGACACATACACACCAACATACAAGACATACATAATATGATAATCTCCCCTACCAAGGCTATCAAAAGACATACATAAGTATTCCTAGAAGAGAATGCCCATACATCCGCTTCAAGGCTACCTATATAATCCTTAAGACTTCCAAAGTTTAGATCATGTCAAACATAACAAGCAACTTCCCTAACTAGAGTCATTCTCAAGACTTCCATAGATAAGACATGAAGAGGTCATCCTTCATGCCCTCTTCACACTTTAACTAAGGAATACTTAAGTCACTTTAGATTAGGTACTTATTCAATTGCATACTTTATTTCATTAAGTAATTAGTTCATTAGTTAATTTAAGCGATATACATCACATAAAGGACATTCAAATAATGGTCTTGGACAAGACCTAGGGACTCTTACTAACATCTTCAAATACTATTGTGCAATGTCTAGATAGCGTCCCATACCACCACCTAAACCTCATAGAACATCTCTAATGCTAATAGGTATCCATATGATGAGAATAGGCAATAACCGACATAGACCATGGTAGCAAAGCATGGAATCCAGAGTTCTATCCTACTCCGACGAGGTTGTTCTACATGACAATGGTAGAACTTAGACACATCCCATGTAGGCACATAGTTAAGGAAATATGAATGGCATGTTTTGTAATATAGTCTCATTATTTAACTAGAACTACTCCCTTACCATAGTCATTCGGTGCTAGCCTTCGTTCTCATTTTTTAAATCACACTAAGGTTCATACAAAAGGGTTCCATATCAAGTTCATAACGCAAATACATTTACCCTACCAAAACAATGTCCACTAGGGATATCTCACTGTGGAGACAAAAAGCTCATCATGACTTTCCTAAGGATTGATATAATGTTGTTCCAGTCAATCAACCTTAAGTCCATCATTCATTAAATGAAGGATACCATTACGGCTTTGGACTTCAAGTTTCATAACCTTACCACTTGGTTCAAGGTTTCACATAAAGGACCCTCTTATCATCATTCAAGGTCTCACCTAACATTCATTCATTCAAGACTAAGAAACTTTAGGTTCCTAAGTCAAGACATCGCATATTAATATTCATACAAGTATCAAAGTAAGGGACATAAGTCAACCTAAACAAGACACAACATTACATCAATTTAACACATATAACATATCATCTTTTAGACACTTAGGAATGACCATTAACATCATTTAGTCAACCTACTCATTAACTTAACATCATCAACATAATCATTATACACTCATATAGCCAAGTTAGGAACAACCATATATCAACTCTAAGAGTACACACTTAACACATAGTCATAGCATAACATGATTACCTAAATAGCATCAATAGAATAACACATACTTTCACATTTAGGTAGATATAATAATACTTCACCAAATCAACTGCCCAACTAGCCATATAATTTCAAGTAGTGACGACAAGGCCATTATCATCAATATACTTAAAATAACGCCGACAAGGCCACATCAATTCACATAACACCGCCACAATAAGTGGTCCAAACCAATCACAACATAATTGAAATATAAATAACATTAAGTCAGAATAAATAGGGCAGTGTACCACCTCTTCATCCTCAACACATCAAGCCAATACCAAATCATCCAATTCAACCTCACAAGGCCCTTACCCATGGCCATGAACATCAATTCAATACACAAACTAGAATACTCAATGCAATCTAAGCCAATTTAATATATATTCAACAATATAAGACCAATTGTATAACAATTGAATACAATTCTTATATCATTAGAAAGCCCATAAGAAACAACACTTGAATTCATAAACATTAGACCAATATCAAGTAACCCATAAATTAGTCAAAAAATAGGGTTCATCAATTACATGGGTTCATAGGTTTATTGAGTTAAAATCACCTTAATAACAACAATTCAATCACTAAACAATGATTAGAAACCATTAATGCAAGAACCCATGGTAGATCATGAAATAGGTCAATTCATCTTTAGAAAACTTTAGAAAACATCTTTGAAAGTTGGAATCCTTGATGAAACGAGTTTCAAGGATAAAAAGTCATACCTCAATGAAGCTAATCCTCCAATTTGATGAAGAATCTTCACTCAAATCCCCAATCAAATCTCTTCCTTGAGTTTTAGCTTTAATGGAGTCTTAAGGAATTTCAAAGGGATTTTGGGGTTTTGATTTTGAAGAATGAAATCTTCGAAGTGTTAAATACTTATAAACACCTTTAAAATACCAAATATACCCCTTAGGAACCACCAAACCTTCTATTTGGAAGTGGGGTGAATTTATAAGTTCACCCCTCAACTTACAGTGAACCTACGCAAGGAGGTAGTCCACCAACGGTTGGCAGTTGACAGACCGTTTGTCCACAAACGAACAGTCATGTCCTTCCGTTGGTTGGTTCAGAGACTTGCCATGGTTATCATCCCTCCCAAGACTAATTATCCACCAATGGAACCCATCGACGGGGCATTGATTGGCCCAGAGCCGTTGATGCCTCCGTCGTTTGGGGCTGCCTTGGACAGTCTTGACACCAAGTTTTGGGTCCTTCCTCAAGGACGCTTGGATGGTCCTTAGGGATAATTTCCCGGACGTTTCCCATACAAAAATGACCATATATGAGTTTAGGACCTCTCACATGAATTTCACCCAAAACGAACACTTAAAACTCAATAAAACATGCCTAGACACACAAGGTCATTTCAAGGCACATATTTCGAACGTCATGGACGTTTGACCTCCAAACTTCTCAAAAATTTACACACTGACTTTATACATAATATTAACTCATTTAAGGACTTAAAAACATAATGAATCACACATAAACACATAGAACCACATATGAGACAGTTAGGTGACTTAGTCGTCGAACGTCTTGGTCGTCACATGACGTTTGACTTCCATTGAACCTAAACTCATAGCTAATGCCTCAATACAAAATAATATACATAATTAGGACCTTAAACCACCTTGACCACAATGTTAGGCTCTACTTCACCTATGTCATTTTCGGGATCTTACATCATTCAACTCTTAGGCACAACTTAGCTCAATCTCATGGAACAAAACTCCTCCTTTCCCTTTCCACCAATTAAGGTAGATTCATTTGGAAATCAAAAATCTTACTATATAAACTCCACCATTTTTCTAGCACAACTCCACAACTTCCTCACTAGGTAATCAGACAACATTTCCCCCCTAAGAGTAAACCTACACAAGAATCTCAACCAAATCACAAGACCAACTAGGAAACATTAACCACACAAGAGGGTTTCCCTCTACTCCTACAAAATCTCCACATCCTCTCAACATATCCTAAAAATTTACACCTCAAAGCATTTCTACCATCATTGAACATAATCACAAGATAACTCATTTGGTCTCAAAGGCAGTTTATTCAATCATTATTATTCTTACCTTGCTTAGAACTACATGACCATAAAGTTTCTCATCACAACACTTCCAATCTCATAAATCACACCTAGCCATAAATACCTTCATATCTACTCTTCTAGCCTCAAAACCATCATAAGCATCAAAACTTACATCTCTCCCTCAAACTTAGAAACATCTCCCCTTCCAAGCAATCACACCTAGAAGACCACTAGACAATGGAACATAAGAGAGAGAGACCTTATGGAGTTAGGTTCTATGGCACGATTCAAGAGTAATGAGGAAAGTGAAACTATATCGTCCTATAGCCTCTTGTCCATGGATGTGTCGTGACTTACACCAATGACCAGGACTCTACTAGACGTGACTTGTAAGACTTTTAGACCCAAAACTATTTCTCATAAACTTATGCTATGATACTAAGTCTGTCACGACCCGCAAGTAACACTTAGAAGTTAGGGAGAACCCTTGGATCGGGGCAAGGCGTACTTGACCCTTTGGGGTCTTGTACAAGCACTTTAACTATCGTTCATTACATAAGACATGAAAAGTAGTGTGAAATTAGAACTTTTCATGACATTTAATATAAAAAGGAATTCTTTAATCAATACTTAGAAAATCTCATCGTCATAGGCCATCTTAAAGACATGGCATAAAAATCATAGGGAAACGGCCCTTTACATTTGAAAGGAATACATAATAAGAACTTATACAAAACTAAAAGAATTAAGAACTATACCTCGAATATGTGAGGGCATACTTTGTCTTGAGAGATTTTTTCCCAAGATTTGCCTTCTAAACTTCATCCATGCTTCCAAACCTATACTTATAGAGTATAGAAAAGTATGAGGTTATTACAAATAATGTACCAAGTATGGCATATGCAAAAAAGGGACATTTTAGTAAAATTACACTTTCATGCTAATTAAGTAAAACCTTCATGAATATAGAGGTAAAAAATCATAAGAATCATCATTTAAAACATAGAGAAAGATTCCCAAGCTTTTAGCAAAAAGTAACATTTTATAGTGAAGTACCCAAATTTTACAGTAAGCTCCTTCAACATTACAGTGAACTACTCAATACCAAAACAGTGAACTCCCAAACTGTTGCCAAGAGGAAGTGAACTCATTTCCTTAGGAGTTTCCCTAGCTAAGGTTATCATAAGACTCACCAAGGTAAGACATGAACGAAACGCCCATACATCTCCTTCAATATACACCTAGGTGATCCCCAAGACTACCCCGTCTAGGCATACTCGCCTCGGGAGAACAAGCCCCCACTCAATGAAAAAAACATTAGAAGAACACTCAAACAACATTCCAAGACTCCCCTTTCGGAATGCCTACTTGTGCAATGAGTAGAGGGCGTCCCATTCCAACACCTACCCTAAGTAGTACACTCTTTTAGAAGATTTATCTCATTCAATTCGTATAAGTGTCATGACCCACAAGTACACCCTAGAAGTTAGAGCGTCCTTGTGTCACCACACGGCAAATGAGACTTCAAGAAGTCTCATCTAAGCCACTCGTACCATTCATTGCATAATAAACATACTAAAATGAGTAAGAATTTAATACTTTGTTCACACACGAAGAACTCTTTTCATAAACATTACACAAGCGGAAGACATTCATTTAATATATTAAACCTTTACTACATCTCCTTGAACCATCTAAACTTTATAGTATACAATACTTGGGACTAAGCCCATACAAGGCATAAAACTATCCATCTTCTGTGGCACCAATACTTCATCTTCAACCCTTAAAAAACTATCCATCCTCTGTGGCACGTCAAGACATCCAATTACATACACTTTAGTCAAAAAGGGAAAAGAAGGGGTTGGCACATTAGCTGCACTAAGTATGGAAGCCATGCAAAAACCATGAAAAAGGAACATTTAGTAAATAACATGATTTTCATGAATTTCGATTAAAAAATCACACTATAATCATAAGAACAACATTTAACAACTTAGAAACATATAAGGAACCATTTAAACAATTAGTCAAATTTTTAGGAAATAATACAGTGAACTTACTTCACTGTACAGTGAAATTACTTCTCTGAAGTTCTTTAGCTTCACTTGGCACACCTTTTAGCATATAATTGCCTCACTAAAAGCTATCCTAAGACTCTCTTAATAAAGACAAAGATAGACCGCCTATACACCCTCTCTAGGCACACCTAAATGATCCTTAAGACCACCTATAATGAGATCAACATACATTTACAACACATCAAACATATGAACATGAGATCCTCCTACCAAAGGTGATTCTAAAGTTCACTTGAGTGAGTTGTGAAGCGACCGCCCATACAATCCCTTACACACACACTTAAGAGATCGTATAGACAACCTAAGATAGAATCATTCTCACTTAATACATAACCACATAGATAATATGACATTCTCCTTCCAAGGGCTATCAAAAGACTTATTTGAGTAAATCAAGAAGATAACGTCCATGATTGACCACTTCAAGATTACCTAAGTAATCCTTAAGAATACCAAAGTTTTGATCATGTTCACATAAACAACCATCTTCCCTAACTAGAGCCATTCTTAAGACTTATCTACGTAAGATAAGAAGTGACCATTCCTATGCCCCCTTCACACCTTAACTAGACAACCCTTAACTACTCTAGATAATTACTTATTTATTTAACATATTTTCTTAACTTAAGTCATTACATTCATTAGTTCATTTAAGACTCATTCACCACATAAGGACATTCAAGTAATTGTCTTGGACAAGACCTAGGGACTCAACTAACACCTTCAAATCCTATTGTGAAATGTCTAGATAGCGTCCCATACCACCACCTCAACATGATGGAACTTCTCTAATGCTAGTAGGTATCCCATGTGATGAGAATAGGCAATAACCAACATATATCATGGTAGCAAAGCATGGAATCCGGAGTTTTAACCTATTCTGATGAGGGTGTCCTTTCCAATGGTAGAATTTGGACACAACCCATGTAGGCACATGGCTAAGGAATATGAACGGTGTGCTTTGTATTCTAGTCTCATCCTTTAACTAGAACGACTTCCCTTACCATTCTCACTCGGTTCTAGCCTTTGTTCTCATAGAGTAATTTTCATTAAAGGTTCATATAAAGGGGTTCCATATCAAATTCATAACCCAATCACATTTACCCTACCAAAGAGGTCCTCTTAGTCTACCTTCCAATGGCGACAAGAAGCTCATCATGACTTTCGTAAGGTTTGATAAGATGCCGTTACAGCCAATCAACCTTAAGTCTATCATTCCTTTACTTGAACGATACCATTATGACTTTCGACTTCAACATTCATAACCTTACCACTAGGATCAAGGTTTCACATAAAGACCCTCTTAACATCATTCAAGGTCACATGTCATTCATACATTAAAGATTCAGAGGCTTTAGCATCCTAAGTCAAGGAATCACATATTCAGTTTTATACATGCATCAAGTAAGGGACACAAGTCAACCAAGATAAGACACCACACACTTCACCTTAACACATATTACATGTCATTCTTTAAGTCACTTAGGGATAACCATTATCATCTTTATGATAACATATACACTACCATATCATCATCAATATAACCATGATAGATTCTCATATAGTCAAGTAGGAACGACCATGCATCAACCTTAAGACTACACATAGAAGCACATAGGCATAGTCTACATGATTTCCTAACATACATAGAAAGAACACATACTTTCACATTACTTCACATATATATAGATATACTCATACTTCACATCAAGCAACTACACAAATAATCATAATGCTTCAAGTAGTGCCGACAAGGCCATGATCATCATATTGCATAAAGTAACGCCGACAAGGTCACATCAACTCACATAGCACCGCCACTATAAGTTTATCATACCAATCACAACATAATTGAAGTCTAATTAACATGAAATAAAGGGAATTAGGGAAGCATAACGCCACTCCATCTTACCATTTTGATTCCAAAGCTAAATCGTCCAATTCGATACCATGAGGCCCTTACACATAGCCATGAACATCAATTCAGTACATAAACTATAATACTCAACGAAACTAAGTCAATTCAATATACGATTATCAATCTAAGACCAATTAGACATCAATTAAATACAATTATTACATCAATCAACAGCCCATAGAAAAATACACAGGAAATTATAAGCCTTAAGTCAATATCAATTCAATAAGCCTAATATTCAATAGATCTAAGAATATAAAATACTCAATTGATCAAATTGAAACAGCCTATAAACCAATTAATCATAATTTATACATGAATAAAAAGCCCATAACAATCTACACTTGAATTCATTAATATCAAACCATGATAACATAACCCATATTTTTGTCAAATTGAGATATTTGTGAAGGTAAAGGGTTCATGGAGAATTTCATTGGAAAACATCAATTATACATCAACAACATCATATCTTAATGGTTGAAAATCTTTCATGTAAGAACCCAAGACTTAGAGTAAAAATTGGACTTTTCATCTTTTTGAAATCTTTGAAAATCATCTTTGAAATTGGCTCTAAGGTGATACCAAGCCTTTGATGAAGAAATCTCATACCTTATTAGAAGAACCGAATGATTATTGAAGAAGAAACTCCATTGATGAACCATCTCCAAGATCCATCTTCACCTTGAACTCTCATGGAGGTTTTTGAAGAAACTTTGGGAGGGAATGTGTTTTGATTTAGGTGTTAGGGTTTAAATGAGAGTTTAATGACTTATATAATTTAAAAATACCATAAACACTCAAAAAAACCGTCCTCCTATTTTATAAGACTTGGGGTGAATTTCCCAAAAAACCCAAGCCTTAACAGAAAATTGGCACGAAGTCACAGCACCATCGACGCCCAGTATCGACGGTCCGTGGTCTCACCCACGCCCTATCGATGGGGTCTCGTTGGTTGCTCCTTCAACTCTTTAATCTGCAAGCCAAGTGGCTCCATTGATGCCACCCATCTACGGGCCGTTGCCTGGTCAATTGGCCGTCGTTTGGGTGAGTCGATTTCCACTGCCTGGCAGTGTTGAGCTCAAAGTTAGGGTCCTCCTTTAGGGCCCCTTGTGGGTCTATGTGGAGTCTTAGACGGACGTTTCCAATCCAAATATGTTCATATATGATTTTAGGACCTACCACATCAATTTAATCCAAAACAAACAAGTAAAACTCGACGAAACATACATAGACACGCAAGGTCATTTCAAGGAAAACCTTTCGAACGTCATGGACGTGCTGGGACGTTTGACCTCCAAACTTCACGAAACTTGACAAACCGCATATATACACTATAATTACTCATTTAAGGACCCTATAACCTCATTAATGACACATAAACACATAAAACCACATATGAGGCACCTAGGTGACTTAGTCGTCGAACGTCTTGGTCGTCCCTTGACGTTTGACTTCCAATGCACCTAAACTCTTAGATACTGCCTCAAACCAAAATTATAAACCATTTTAGGAAGTTATACAATCATGACAACCATGTTAGGCTCTACCTTCACCTAAGTCATTTTCGGGGTCTTACATTCTTGCCCACTTGGACAACATTCGTCTTCGAATGAAACTTGCCACTATCCGAACACTTCCAAATGTAGACACTCAATTAGAAACTCATGACCATACCATATAACATCTCATACAATACAAACATCCAACAAAACATCAATTTCACATAATTAAGAGAATCACAACACAACATGAAATTAGAAAACATTCTATAACTCATCATGCTACAAAACTCACATGCTTCATTCCAAATAGAAAAAACTCATTTTATATTCAATATCATGCTCATATACATCAATTCTAACCATATTATAACAATTTTCAACCAAAGAATGAATTAGTCAATTCTTGCAAAATGTTACAGTGAACAGACAGTCTTTACAGTGAACATGCTTCACAATCTAACAATGCAACACTTATGAAATTCTTTATAAATTCTCAACAAATCAATCTAATATAAGAACTTAGACATGCTAATTATTCATCTTCATGAAACAATTAGCAACCTACACTAGATGCACATGAACCATGAGGAAGATATCATGCATGAAAACTCATTTTCTCATTCAACAAAACTTCAATCAAAACATGCATATCATAAGGAGAATATTTGGAACTCACCTTCTACAAAAGACTCCTACACCAATCAAGTTACTAAGAACTCTTTGTTTTAGGATTGAATAAACACATAAAGAAAGGTTAGGGATACCTCACTCCCAACAACAATATTCTTCACCATACTCCCCCACTTAGGAGAAACCCATTCTAATGTCAACATAACATCTACTATACGTAACTCCCTCAAGGCACCTTAAACCTTACTAATACTTTCTCAACAGGTCTATCTCATGAATACTAAAGACTCTAAAAGGTCTAATCATCTAACCACTACATCCCCTTTACTAGGAGAACTCGCCTTTACTCTTTCGAATCTCATCACCTGCCTTCCTATGGTTGGGGTATTAAACAACTTCAAACTATCTCAACAACCACTCCTTCACATTTATAACAATATACCTTACCATTCTTTCCAACTTAACGACCCTTCAAAAGGTAACTAAGCCGACCTAAGGTCATCAACACCATCTATCACACCTCATCTAACAAGTCACATCTCATATTTTCTCTCCCTCAACCCAAACTTCCTAAAGTCACCCTCAAGGGACCAACACATAAGGGAAACAAGGGAAGCCACCACATACAAAGCTCTTAGGCATGATTAGATGAATGAAGAAGTGAAACTTTTCCTAGAACCCAATAGTCTCCTATTCATAATGTGGCGCACTTCACATTATAAACAAGACTCTACTAGATGTGGTTCATGAGACAACTAAGACACTCCCTAAACTTATGCTCTAATACCAAGCTTGTCACGACCCACAAGTACACCCTAGAAGTTAGAGCGTCCTTGTGTCGTCACACGGAAAATGAGATTTCAAGAAGTCTCATCTAAGCCACTCGTACCATTCATTGCATAATAAGCATACTAAAATAAGTAAGAATTTAAAACTTTCTTCACACATGAAGAACTCTTTCTATATACAATACGCAAGCGGGAGACTTTCATTAAAACATTAAACCTTTACAACATCCCATTGAACCATCTAAACTTTAGAGTATACAATACTTGGGACTAAGCCCATACAAGACATAAAATAAAGACTAAGACGTAAGGGAACACGTGTGGATATTGTCCTCGAATCGATGAGGACTCACCAATACTTTATATTCAACCCTTAGAAACCTATCCATCCTCCATGGTACGTCAAGACTTCCAATTTCCTACAATTTAGGTAAAAAGGGAAAAGAAGGGTTTAGCACATTAGATGTACTAAGTATGGAAGTCATGCAAAAACCATGAAAAAGGTACATTTAGTAAATAACATGTTTTTCATGAATTTCAATTAAAACATCATACTGTAATCATAAGAACAACATTTAACAACTTAGAAACACATAAGGAACCATTTAAACAATTAATCACATTTTTAGGAAATATTACAGTGAACTTACTTCACTGTTACACTGAAGTTCTTTTGTTTCACTTTGCACACCTTTTAGCATATAATTCCCTCACTAAAAGTTATCTTAAGACTCACTTAAGTAAGACAAATAGATACTGCCCATACACCCTCTCTAGGCACATCTAAACGATCCTTAAGACCACCTATAATGAGATAAACATACATTTACAACACATCAAACATATGAACATGAGATCCTCCTACCAAAGGTGATTCTAAGGTCCACTTGAGTGATTTGTGAAGCAACCACCCATACAATCCCTTACACACACACTTAATATATCCTATAGACTACCTAAGATAGAATCATTCTCACTTAATACATCAACACATAGATAATATGACATTCTCCTTCCAAGGGCCATCAAAAGACTTACTTAAGTAAATCAAGAAGATAACGTCCATGATTAACCTCTTCAAGATTACCTAAGTAATCCTTAAGAATACCTAAGTTTGGATCATGTCCGCATAAACAACCATCTTCCCTAACTAGACTCATTCTTAAGACTTACCTTGGTAAGATAAGAAGTGACCATTCCTATACCTCTTCACACCTTAACTAGACAACCCTTAACTACTCAAGATAAGTACTTAATTATTTAACATACTTTGTTAACTTAAATCATTACATTTATTAGTTCATTTAAGACTCATTCATCGCATAGGGACATTCAAATAATGGTGTTGGACAAAATGTAGGGACTCCAACTAACACCTTCAAAGCCTATTGTATAATGTCTAGATAGCGTCCCATACCACCACCTAAGCTTCATAGAACTTATCGAATGCTAGTAGGTATCCCATAGGATGAGAATAGGCAATAACCGACATAGACCATGGTAGCAAAGCATGGAATCCGGAGTTCTAACCTATTCCGATGAGGGTGTCCTTCTTGCCAATGGTAGAATTTGGACACATCCCATGTAGGCACATGGCTAAGGAATATGAAGGGTGTGCTTTGTATTCTAGTCTCATCCTTTAACTAGAACGACTTCCTTTACCATTCTCACTCGGTGCTAGCCTTTGTTCTCATAGAGTAATTTTCACTAAAGGTTCATATAAAGGGGTTCCATATCAAGTTCATAAACTAATCACATTTACCTTACCAAAGAGGTCCTCTTTGTCTACCTTCCAATGGCGACAAGAAGCTCATCATGACTTTTGTAAGGTTTGATATGATGCCGTTACAGCCAATCAACCTTAAGTCTATCATTCCTTTACTTGAAGTATACCATTACGGCTTTCGACTTCAACATTCATAACCTTACCACTAGGATCAAGGTTTCACATAAAGACCCTCTTAACATCATTCAAGGTCACATGTCATTCATACATTAAAGATTCAGAGGCTTTAGCATCCTAAGTCAAGGAATCACATATTCAGTTTTATACATGCATCAAGTAAGGGACACAAGTCAACCAAGATAAGACACCACACACTTCACCTTAACACATATTACATGTCATTCTTTAAGTCACTTAGGGATAACCATTATCATCTTTATGATAACATATACACTACCATATCATCATCAATATAACCATGATAGATTCTCATATAGTCAAGTAGGAACGACCATGCATCAACCTTAAGACTACACATAGAAGCACATAGGCATAGTCTACATGATTTCCTAACATACATAGAAAGAACACATACTTTCACATTACTTCACATATATATAGATATACTCATACTTCACATCAAGCAACTACACAAATAATCATAATGCTTCAAGTAGTGCCGACAAGGCCATGACCATCATATTGCATAAAGTAACGCCGACAAGGCCACATCAACTCACATAGCACCGCCACTATAAGTTTATCATACCAATCACAACATAATTGAAGTATAATTAACATGAAATAAAGGTAATTAGGGAAGCATACCCCCACTCCATCTTACCATTTTGATTCCAAAGTTAAATCGTCCAATTCGATACCATGAGGCCCTTACACATAGCCATGAACATCAATTAAGTACATAAACTATAATACTCAATGAAACTAAGTCAATTCAATATACGATTATCAATCTAAGACCAATTAGACATCAATTAAATACAATTATTACATTAATCAACAGCCCATAGAAAAATACACAGGAAATTATAAGCCTTAAGTCAATATCAATTCAATAAGCCTAATATTCAATAGATCTAAGAATATAAAATACTCAATTGATCAAATTTAAACAGCCTATAAACCAATTAATCATAATTTATACATGAATAAAAAGCCCATAACAATCTACACTTGAATTCATTAATATCAAACCATGATAACATAACCCATATTTTTGTCAAATTGAGAGATTTGTGAAGGTCAAGAGTTCATGGAGAATTTCATTGAAAAACATCAATTATACATCAATAATATCATATCTTAATGGTTTAAAACCATTCATGCAAGAAAACAAGACTTAGAGTAGAAATTGGACTTTTCATCTTTTTGAAATCTTTGAAAATCATCTTTGAAATTGGATCTTGGGTGATAGAAAGCGTTATATGAAGAACTCCCATACCTTATTAGAAGAACCCAATGATAATTGAAGAAGAAAATCCATTTAAGAACCATCTCCAAGCTCCATCTTCACCTTGAACTCTCATGGAGGTTATTGAAGAAACTTTGGGAGGGAATGTGTTTTGATTTAGGTGTTAGGATTTAAATGAGAGTTTAATGACTTATATACTATTAAAATACCCATAAACACTCAAAACAACCGTCCTTCTATTTTATAAGACTTGGGGTGAATTTCCCAAAAACCCCAAGCCTTAACAGAAAACTGGCAGGAAGACAGCACCATCGACGCCCAAAATCGACGGTCTGTGGTCTCACCCACGCCCCGTTGATGGGGTCCCATTGGATGCTCCTGCAACTCCTAAATCTGTAGGCCAAGTGTCTCCATCGACGACACCCATCGACGGGCCTTCGCCTGGTCGACTGGCCGTTGTTTGGGTCAGTCGATTGCCACTGGCAGTGTTGAGCTCCAAGTTGGGGTCCTCCTTTAGGGCCCCTTATGGGTCCTATGTGGAGTCGTACACGGACGTTTCCAACCCAAATATGTTTGTATACAAGTTTAGGACCTACCACATCAATTCTATCTAAAATGAACACGTAAAACTTGACGAAACATTCATAGACACGCAAGGTCGTTTCAAGGCAAACCTTTCGAACGTCATGGATGTTCTTGGACGTTTGACCTCCAAACTTCACGAAACTTGACACACTGCCTATATACACTATAATAACTCATTTAAGGACCCTATAACATCATTAATCACACATAAATACATAAAACCACATATAAGGCACCTAGGTGACTTAGTCGTCGAACATCTTGGTCGCCCCTTGGCGTTTAACTTCTAATGCAACTAAACTCTTAGACACTGCCTCAAACCCACATTATAAATCATTTTAGGACCTTAGATTATTATGAAAAATAAATTTAGGATGTAGCTTCACCTATGTCATTTTTGGGGGTCTTACAATAAGCCTCACCAAGACTCCTCGTTCGGAATGCCTACCTAGTGCGATAGATAGATAGGGTCCCATTCGACGAGCTACCCTAAGTAGTACACTCTCTTAGAAGACTTAGTACTTTCATTTCTTCTGTTGGGGTTAGCTTAACTGACATAGACCATGAGAGCTAAACATGGAATCCCCGATACTTCCCTTATCAGAGAAGGTTCCCCCCACTTGCCTAGAGTGAGGTCTTTCTTTTAGCTTTTACATGTATTTCCCAATAGCTACAACGATGCGGGTGCATACTTAAGGGATAAGGAGATTGCTACTAAGTAACTCATTCTCTACTAATGAGGAGTACTCATCTCAAGAGGTACATTAGAATAGAACATCTCAACTTACGAAATGTATCCACCCCTTCTTCATATCCTGTTAATGCTAGGCATAACTCCCCACGGATTCATAACATTATAAACTATAGGTTAAGGATAACTAGTGGACACCACATCTCAACTCACGAAGGGCATACATCCTCCTACTTATCTTAGAAAGCCCTTGGAAGAAAATGAGGTTGCTACTAAACACTTTATCTCAACTCACGAAGAGTGTTCACCCTAAAACACCCCTTTCATTCACATTCTTTAACTTCATTCATTCATTCATTCAAAGAGTGTGTATGTGTGTGTACATATGAGCACACCTTGCACAAAAGCATCATTTCATTTACATTCAATTCTATACATGCTTAGACCTTCATTCATCACATCACACACTTTTAACATACTTCATATAATCATGTAATTCATTTAGGCATACTCTCTAGCCTACATCACATAATAAGCTTCATAAAGTACATTTATCAAGAATAACATCATTATCATCTTACTTCACATAAAATTCCTTCAATTCCTCATTCACAATTCACAAGTAGCTTCACATTCACATATATACCAAGTAAACATCGCCACCAAAGGTGGACCATACTACTCAAGAGCATTTCATAATTAAAGCTAAACAAGATAAACAACTTACCCTTAAATCCAATATTTAATCACCAATAATAATTCCTTCAACAATTCATCATAATATAGCCCTTAGGGAAGTAGCTAAACAACAATATCAATAAAAGGAAACCAAAGCTCAAAGACTACAATATCATGCTCATGTAACCCATTTATTAAGTCAAAATTTGATAAAAAGCTTTAACATGATTTCATTGAAGTTTTAGCATTAAAATCACTAACTAACATTAGAAACATCATAATTGAATCATTACAAACATTTTCATGCAAGAACCATACTTATACTCAAAGATAGAAGAAGTTAGGGTTGGAAAACCGTTTTTGAAAATCTCTTACAAGGACTCCTTGATTGGAAGAGGGTTCAAGGATGATTATTATGCTTCAAGTAGAAGAAAAACCACTAATATTGATGAATGAACAAGTCCAAACCATCCCTCCTAGGTCTTCTTGAGTCTTATCTCCAATGGTGACTTTGAGAGAGTTTGTTTTCCGAGAGAGAGTTTGAATATTGAAATGAGAGCTCTTGTCTAGGTCTAGGACTTAAAACTTATTTAATATACCTTAAAAACACTAAAAATATGGTCCTAGGGTCATAAAAGTCTTGGGGTGAATTTAGAAAACACCTCCAAGCAAAAGCTGCAAAACGTGACAACTTTTGGGCAGTCCTCACACACGGCTCCAAACAACGGACCGTTTGTCCATCGACAGCCCGTTGGTGGAGGGTCTTCGGTTGGGACTTATATACATTGAATAGAAGGCTAGCCCACCTTGCATTTAGAATCGACGCCCATGGTTGACGGACCGTTTGTTGACAAGCGGACCCTCACTTGGGCCGTCGTTTGGTGACTGCTTGGCAGCTTTTTTCCAAGAGATGGGGTCCTCTTCTAGGGCCCCTCGTAAGTACTAGGTGGGGTCGTACCCAGACGTTAAACCCCTAAACATAGTCGTCTAGGTCTTAGGAACATCCCACAGCAATTTCAAACAAAACGAACACGTAAAACTCACTCTAACACATGAGAACACACAAGAACTTTCTAAGGCATATCTTTCGAACGTCATGGACGTTATTGGACGTTTGACCTCCTAACTTAACCAAACTTTACAGACTGCCTAAGGACATCAATATAACTCCATTTAACACAAAATTAACTCAAGAAACAATCACAAAGCTCTAGTTCACCTTAGTTCATTTTAGGGTGTTACACTTAAGTCATTATCTTCATTAATCCATTTTAAGAGACATTCATCACATAAGGACATTCAAGTAATGGTCTTGGAGAAGACCTAGTGACTCACTCACTAACATCTTCAAAGACTATTGTGAAATGTCTAGATAGCGTCCTATACCACCACCTAAACTTCATAGAACTTCTCCAACACTACTAGATATCCCATATGATGACAATAGACAATAACCGACATAGAACATACTAGAAAAACATGGAATCTAGAGTTGTAACCTACTCCAATAGAGGGTGTTCTACTTGCACATGATAGAACTTGGACACATCCTATTTAGGCACATGGTGAAGGAATATGAAGGGTTTCTTTTCACTCTAGCCACATTCTTTACTAGAGCTACTTCCCTTACCATACTCACTTGGTTCTAGCCTTTGTTCTCATAGAGTAATTCACATAAAGTATCACATGAAGAGGTTCCATATCTAGTTCATAACCCAATCACATTCACCCTACCAAAGAGGTCCCCTAGGGTTGCCTTTCAATGGCGAAGAGGATAGCTTAATGATTTTCCTAAGGATGACTTCATGCAGTTCCAGCCAACCAAACATATGTCCACTATTCACACAAGAAGTAAGTCCATCATTCACACAAGAAGGATACCATTACGGCTTTCGACTTCAAGGATATGATAACCTCTCAACTAGGTTGACGATTCCACATAATATGACCTTCTCACTATGTTCAAGGCCGTGTATCATTCATACATACAAGACTAAGAGGCTTTAGCATCCTACGTAAAGACATCTCATATTCACATCCATGCATGTATCAAGTAAGGGACACAAGTCTACCACACAAGACACACCAATACTTCACTTTATCTCATATAGCATATCACATAAGAAACACATAGACATAACCAACATCATCTATAGGTTACCCTATATAATAATCTAACATCATCAATATTTCCATTATAGAATCATATAGTCAAGTAGGAAGGATCATGCATCAACTCTAAGACTACACACATAAGGACATAGTCCTAGTCTAACATGATCACCTAACAACATCAATAGAAAAACACATACTTTCATCTTAATCACAAGTAGATATATATGATCATACTTTACTTAATTCAACTACCCAATCATCATAATATATCAAGTAGTTGCCGACAAGACCATATCATCATAATACATAAAGTAACGTCGACAAGACCACATCATTCACAATTATGACACATAACACTGCCACCATAATTGGACCATACCAATCTCAACATAATTCAAGACCTAAATTACATAAAATAAAGAGAATTATGGCAGCGTACCACCAATCCATTCTCACCACTTCAATCCATAGCTAAATCATCCAATTCAACACCAAAAACCCTTACCCATGGCCATGATCATCAATTCAATACAAAAATCATAATACTCAATGAATCTAGGTCAATTCAATATAAATTTATCAATCTAAGACAGCATATACATCAATTCAATACAGTTCTTACATCATTCAATAACCCATAGAAAACTGCACTACAATTCATAAGCATTGAGACAGGATCATAACATCCATAATATAGCTAATTTGAAGAGAATATGTTTTTCATGGGTTCAGGAAGATTTTAGCTTAGTATCATCAAACTAAAATCAATTCAATCAATAATCAGTTATTTAAAAGGTTTTATGCAAGAACCCCTAGCTAGATCATACGTTAGAAATCCATCCTTTGAGAAACTTCTTGGAAAATCATTTTGAAATTTGGCTTCTTGATGAAGAGTGTTGTCACGACTGGAATCTAGACCCCAGACGAGATCGGCGTCGTTGACCTCTCAGAGGTCGCAGACAAGACTACTTACGTCATTCTTACTTTACATAGGTTAATTTTAGCGGAAAATTTGAAACTTTTTGTTTCTTAACAAGCTTATTAAACATTCTCATCATTTCATTATTGTTCACTATCAACCATCTAACATTAAGAGATAAGCAACTGAAAGAAATAGTTCAATAAGTAATAGGTGTATAATTGCCAAAATGGCACCAATACAAAGTGTGAATAAAAACAGGAAAGAAACGCTAGTGGAACATGCTCCACTAGCTCAACTCTAAAACTAAGCTAGAATATAAAACAGTAGCATCCTCGAAAGAATGAGGACCTACCAACTCCGGATGAATGCTGGACGTACGATTAACTATAACAATGATCATGTAGCTTTATCGTCCACCTGTGCGTGCACCTAAAATAGTATAGTTGTATAGGGTTAGTACACACTTGTACTAAGTATGTGTATATGCAAGGACACACCAAGAACATGCATGAGCAAGAATAGCTCTTCCCTAACAACATGATTATGGGAAGTCAAGTCAGTGGACTTGCCAAATTTGGATTAGGAAAGTCAGTGAGCTTTCCAAATTTGGATTAGGAAAGTCAATGAGCTTTCCAAATTTGGATTAGAAAAGTCATGCCATGAGAGTAACATGTATCATCATAAATATCATCTTGCACACAGCACATAACATCATACATATAGCACATACCATAGCACATAACATATAGCACATAGCTTCTTTCATATCATTCATTCATATGCCATGAGACCTTGGAATCATGGACTTGACATTAAGACTTTCCAAAATGAGGGCTCAACATATGGGATCTCAACTAGGGAGTCTTCATTAGCAAACACAGATTCTGCTTCATTCATTCATGCGTACTTCATTTCATTTCGTTCATAGGCCAGTGTGAACACCAGCTATACCTAGGGTGTAGTTTGAGACTTTCATCGGGTTTGCTGTGCAATGATCAAAAATAACCTAGAGTCTAGCTCGCCTTTTGATTATCCTATTCTAACAGCTTTGATATCATTCATTTCATTATGTGATTCATTTGAGTTGGGAACTTTAACTATAATCGACATAGATCATGTGAGCATCATGAAATCCAGTGTCTCCCCCACACCAAAAAAAGGTGGAATCACCGGCCAAAGTGACCCAAAAATACGCTAGCGTACATGGGAATTTAACCCCGCCAGATCACTATATTGGCAGTATAGGTTCGAAGACTAGGAGATATAAGGAGACCCATACCCGGCAAATCGGACAGTCTCATCTCATGAGAGTTACGTGAACCTCCGCCCTTCCCGAAAGAAGGCATCACCGCTCAAAGCTAGCCTATCGGTGCTCAGTATAAAGTTCCATTTCATTCATCTCATACGTCATGGAACCTGGCTTCTAGTATGAGGACATCATAGCTCATTAGATGATTTCTCATCTCATCATTAGTATTAAGTGTGTTAATCTCAATACTTTTATTAGAGTGTTCATCGAGACTGGTCTGTTCATTATCTTACACTCTCATTGGTGAGTACGTTTTTGGTAACATTTACTTTGGCTCATTTGAGATTGCTCTCATCATTTGCATTAGCCTCATATCATGTTGTCACTACATTCATTATCATTAGCACATTTACTCTTCATAATTACTCACCCCATTTTACGTGAATGTTCATTTCATCATATGCCAATATACTTGGCCATTTGTGTGTTTCATACCCTTACTTAACCCTTCTAGTGTTTCATCATTTCATTGTTCATTTCATCATTCAGTACATACATCTTAGGTTCACTTACTTTTAAACGTATGCTAGACTTATGAGTCTATACACACAAGCCATGAGGCTTCATTCATAATTCGTTAAGGGATTCATACATTCCTAAGATTATGTAGTACAAGACTTATGTATCTTGTATATATATGCCAAGATCTTGATTTCGATCTAATTAGGTGGCATTATTCTTGGATATTTTGTTTGCGTATGACTTATGTATCAATACGGAAGTTTGGGCAAGGAAACCCAAGTTTGAATCTCTTGGATATCATTTACATTTTTCATTGATTTTATTTTTAATATCAATAATATTAGAACTCAAGATTAAATGCCAACATTAACATTGTATCGTTAATTTTCTACTTAGTTTTCCTCTTAAGTTGGCCGAAGGGTTGTGGGTTCGAACCCCCACAACCCCCTTTTTATTTTTAATTAACATCTCATTGCCCTTTTCGCCCAAACCAAGAGGTTGTGGGATCAAACCCCCACATCCTCTTCTATTGTTTTTTATTTATTCGCTGGAATAGGGAGGTTGTGGGTTCGAACCCCCACAGACTCCTTATTTAAACTTTAATTTCGCTAAGGCTGTGAGGTGGTGGGTTCGAACCCCCACATCCTCCTAATTTTTTTATTTTATTTAAAACTCCTTAGGCTAAGCGTTTGGCAGTGACATTGTGGGATCGAACCCCCACAACCTCACTTGATTTATTAATTAATTCGCTCCTCTCCATTTCCAGCCTTGAGGTCGTGGGTTCGATCCCCACGCCTCACTTTTTCTTTTCTTTAATTTTTTCTCTTCCTTCACTCGCTACCTGGAGGTCGTGGGTTCGAATCCCAAGCCTCCCATTTATTTATTTAATTTATTTTTCTCCTCTTCCTCCTCCAGTGTCGTGAGTTCGAATCCCCCAGCCCTTTTTTTTTCATTTTTTCGCGAAAACCAGTAGCTAAAGGGTGAGGTCACAGTTTCGAATCCTGGTGGCCTCACCTCTTTAAAATGTATTAACTTCCATATTTCTTTGTTAAGCTTTAGCCTAAATTAATATTCCATAGTTGCTGGAAATTTTAGTCATTCTTCAACTCATTTTCATCAACGTTTTCACATGATTCAAAGGGTGCATTCATAAATCATTTTAACACATTTTTAGGCGCATCTTTCATAAGTTTATTTGGCTAAAAGATTGTTATTCAATCAACCACATTTCATTACAATGAACATCACATTGTGTACACATTTCATTACAATGAACATCACATTGTGTACACATTTCACACATAAAATACAAAGAATGAACATGTTAATTCATAGTTCTAACAGTGAGTAAGTTCACTGCCAAAGGTCACTGCCAAAGGTCACTGCCAACGTGCACACACACACATCATTTTTTTCGATCACACATTGCTTGTCATTCTCGTGATTTCACGTACATAAACATATTCACATTCAATACAAAAACACCAGACATACCTAAATCTACCAGCAAACAAAACCCAACCTACGAATCATTGGGAGCTAGTGACAAGGACATGCAATGGGGAACAACCCTAGTTTTGGAGTGAATATCTTGAATCGTAAGGGGTCTCTTGGGAAAGGGACCAAGAGAGAAGAAACCCATACCTTAATTTGCTTGTTCAAATGTGAATTTTCTGCCCAAAACCTTCTCCAAAATCAGTCCAAGCTTCCTCAACGTCCACACCACTCGACGGACAACTTCTCTTTGCCTTAACGTTTTTGATTACTTTGCTTTTCTTAAATTTTTTCGTGTGTTCTTCAAGTGTGAAGAACCTTAGTTAAAGTTTCTGTTCTTCACGTTAATTGGCAGAGAGAACAAGAGAGTTTTTGATCGTGAAGAGGTGATAAACGTGAGAGAGTGAAACGTGTGAAGTAGTTTAGGATTAGATGATGACTTAGTCAATTTAGGACTCTCCTTAACAAACAAAAATCTGATTTATTTAATTATACGTGAAAGGACCATTTTGCCCTTACAAAAATTAGATTTTAATTGATGATAAAATCATAAATTCATTGCTTTTAGTGGGGCTCGAACCCGAGTGACACCCTATTTGAAAAAATGGTTCACTCCGGGTCTCCCCAACCCGAATTGATCTTTTAATTAAATTAATTAATTAATTCCTTAGGGTAATTACAATATTACCCTTGGCCTGGAAAAGACCATTTTACCCCTGGACCCTCAAAACATAAAATTTCCTCTTTTAAGTTCGGTAAAGACTCTTTCGATTAAATATTCATTTTCGAGAGCCTCACATGGTTGGTTCCAACCTTTCCAAGCTC
The DNA here is from genome assembly GCA_016801875.1 of Solanum sitiens. Lineage (NCBI taxonomy): Eukaryota > Viridiplantae > Streptophyta > Magnoliopsida > Solanales > Solanaceae > Solanum > Solanum sitiens. The sequence continues at coordinate 2,849,828 of JABWTJ010000053.1, forward strand.
AAATAACTCCCCAAGTTAGTTGGCTTGGCCGTAGTAAGGGTTCTGAGGTCTAGTTCCACGCGTATCAATCCGTGTGAACCTTGGTCTAATCGCAAGCATTCTTGACACCTTAAGTATTTATCTTATTCATTTTTAGGGTTGTTACAAGTGTTTCAAGGATGAAAACTATACCTCAATGAAGATAAAACAAGAAATTTATGAAGAATCACCAATCAAATCTTCAATCCAATCTCTTCCTTGATTTTTGGCTTCAATGGAGTTCTAGAGAGTTTCTTCGAGAATTTGGGTTTTGATTTATAAATAATGAATTCATCTAGGTGTTAAAGACTTATAAACCCACTTAAAATACCTTGAATACCCTTATGAAACCTCCTAACTCTTATTTGGACCAAGGGTGAATTTACCAATTCACACTTAGAATTAACAGTGAACTGCGCAGGTGACATAGACTCACTGACGCCTGGCCATCGACGGACCATCTCCCAACCAAAGGACCGTGCTGCTCGTCCGTAGTTTTGGTTAGAGGCTGGTCGTTGGAATGTCAAATCCACCAGCCTAAGTTTCAACTAACGACCTCCACCTACAGGGCATCGACTGACCTACTGGTCGTCGATTGACATCCGTAGGTTGGGCTGGTTTTGACAGCTTCGGCTCTTGTGAAGGGTGCTTCCTCAAGGACCCTTGGTTAGTCTTTGGGGATATTTTATGGGACGTTTCGAACCCGAATATGATTCTATACAATTTTAGGATCTCCCACATCAATTTCATCAAAAAACGAACACACAAAACTTGACGAAATATGCTAAGACATACAAGGTCATTTCAAAGTAAACCTTTCGAACGTCATGGACGTTCTTGAACGTTTGACCTCCAAACATCATGAAACTTGACACACTACCTATAAACACTATTATAACTGATATAAGGGCCTCATAAGCTCATGATACACACATAAGAACATAAAACACACATGAAGCAGATATGTGACTAGTCGTCGAATGTCTTGGTCGTCCCTTGACGTTCGACTTCCAATTAACCTAAATCTTTAGCCACTGCCTTATTACCATATTATAAACCATTTTAGGACTTTAGACTCTCATGAAAAACATGTTAGGATCTAGTTTCACCTAATTCGTTTTAGAGGTGTCACAATTCATTTGTGGGGGATAGCTTTAACGGACATAGACCATGAGAGCTAGACATGGAATCCCGATACTACCCCTATCGGATAGGGGATCCACACTTGCCTAGGGTAGGGTCATTATCTCAACTTTTACATGGCTTTTCCAATAGCTACACCTATGCGGGCGCATAATTAAGGGTTATGGATATTGCTACTAAGTAACTCATTATGTACTAACCAGGAGTACTCATATCTAGAGGCACAATGGAATACAACATCTCACTCACGAAGTGTAACCACACCTTCTTCGTATCCTCTTGGTTCTAGGCATAACTCCCCATATATTCTCAACATTTCATATTATAGGTTAAGGATAAGTAGTGGAAACCACATCTCAACTCACGAAGGGCATCCTTCCTCCTATCTATCTTAGAAATCTCTTGGAAGATAGTGAGGTTTCTAATAAACAATTTATCTCAACTCACGAAGAGTGTTCACCCCAACACTCCCCTTAATCACATTTACAAACTTCATTAATTCATTCATGTATGAGTGTGTGAGTGTAAATGTGAGTACACCTTTTCACCTAATCACCATTTCATCAACATTGAATTCTAAACATGCTCAAACCTTCATTTATCATATTACACACTCAAACATGATTCACATAATCATATAGTTCCTTAAGACATTATCTCTTACATACTTCACATCACAAGCTTCATAAAGCACATCAATCAAGAACAACATCATTATCCTCATAATTCACATAATATGCGTTCATGGCCTTATTCACAACTCACAAGTAGATTCACATCCATATATTCAAGTAACCACCTACACCAAAGGTGGACCATACCACTCAAGAGCATTTCGTAATAAGAGTTAAACAGTGAGACCAACTTACTATTCATCCAAGCTTTCAACACCTATTCACAATTTATCAAACAATTCGTAATAAATATAGCCCTTAGGGTAGTAGCTAAACCATAATATCAACATGAAGAAACCAAAGGTCAAGCACTACACAATCATATTCATTTAACCCATTTCTCAAGCTAGAAGTTGGAAATATGCATAAGCATGGGTTCATTACGGTTTTGATGTTAAAATCACCTACTAACACTAAAAACAACACATTTGACTCATTAAAAGATTTTTATATGAAGAACCATGCTTAGAGTCAAAGATAGAAGAAGGTACAGTTTGAAAACCCTTTTGAAATCTTTTAGAAATGACTCATTTAATAATGGAAGAGAGTTCAAGGATGACTACCATACCTCAATGAGAAGGAAACACACTAATGTTTTTATGAATAACACGTCCACCACTGTCCCTCCAAGCCCTTCCTTGAGTCCAATCTTCTATGGGGTTTGGGAGAGTCTTTCTTTAGAGAGAGAGTTTGAATATTTGAAATGAGGGATCTTGTCTAAGTCTAGGAATTCAAACCATTTTAATATACCTTAAAAACCCTAAAATATTAAACCTAGGTTTATAAAATACTTGGGGTGAATTTACAAAACACCCCAAGCCAAGGCAGTAGCGTCCAACAGCTTTTGCAGGACCACCTCGATGGACCGAGGACGTCGACTGAACGACGGCCCATGCTGCAGGGCGTCGTTTGGGTCTACAGCTGGAAACATGGAGGGTTGAGCTCCAAGACTAAGTCCCAACCTATGACTCTAGACGACGGGTCGTAGATTGACCCAAGGGGCGTCGATTGCCTCCGTCGTTTGAGGCTGGTTTTGGGAAGTCTTGGCACCTAGGTGTTGGGGTCCTCTTCTAGGGACCCTCGTGGGTCATAGGTGGAGTCTTACCCAGACGTTAAACCCCTATACTATTTCATCTAGGTGTTACGAACATCCCATATAAATTTCAATTAAAACGAACACGTAAAATTTGCTAAAACACATGAGAACACACAAGCACTTTCTAAGGCATACCTTCCGAACGTCATGGACGTTCTTCGCTGTTTGACCTCCAAACGTCACCAAACATCATACACTTCCTAAGAACATCATGATTAATCATTTTAACACAAAATTAACTCATGAAACATTTACTAAGCTCTAGTTCACCTTAGTTCGTTTTAGGGTATTACATTTTCCCCCACTTGGAACAACATTCGTCCTCGAATGGCACTAAACACTTTTAAGAAAATCAAGGACTTATTAGCTGCATATAACACACAAAATCAAGGCTCAAACATTAATAGTCAATGCACAAAACTTATATGGAAGACCAACTACACATTGACAAGCATTTGCTATGCAACACAGACAACTTTTTGGAAGTAGCTTCCATACTTCAAAGCACATTATCATTCATCATTTATGGAGGAAATAACTTCTCCAACATTAAACATGCTCATAAACATCATTTTTAAACACATTGAAACCATTATTCATGAAAATGCAATTTTTTTCAAACATGGAAATTTTTACAGTGAGCATCAATTCTCAAACAGTGAAACATGCATGAATTTTCGACAATTTCCCTTTAAGCAATTTATCAAGAAAGCATGAGCATAAGAAGGAAAAAACCATATAAACTCATCTTATAACATAAAAACAACAATCATAAAGGGTTAAGACTTACCGGGACTATCAAATCCGGATTAGTTCTCCCTCCTAGCCCCCATCCCATAGGTAGGGTTCTTCTTTGGAGCATTAGGATCTAGACCACCTTGAGAAGCTTGATTGACCTCTTTACCTTTTGCCTTGATGTTAGGTCAGTCCCTCATCTTGTGATTCTTACTAGCACATGCAAAACAACCATCCGTTCCGTCAAGACACTTACCCAAATGTTGCTTCCCACAAGTAGCACACCTAGGACTCTCAAAAGTATGGCCACCTCCTTGGGAATTTTGGTTGGAAAATCTATCCTTGTTCCCCATAGAAGACTCTTGGTGATAGAACCTCTTCTTAAGGTTTGGTTGAAAAGATCCATCAAACCTAGGCCTCTTCCCTTCTTGCCTTATCTCCCTAGTTTTGGACTCCTCAATTTGATGTGCATACACCATGAGTGTAGAGATATCCATGTCATTAAGGAGCATTGCCGTACGACACTCCTTTTCAACCAAACTAGACACCCCCATCACACATTTGTTCATCCTAGCCTTAGGGTTGGCTACCATGGTCGGGGCATACTTGCAGAGTTGGGTGAATTCGAGAGACTACTCTTTTACATTCATTCCCCCTTGACGAAGATTCATGAATTCAACCATCTTCTTTTCCCGCCACTCTAGTACCTATCTAGAAAATACTCTTCGAACACTTCCCAATCTACTGGACCATACCTTAAGGGGCTCTCATCCCTCCATTTCTCAAACAACAATTGAGCCACATCTTTGAGTTGGTAAGCATCTAGCTCCGCTCTTTCCCTAGGGGTAACACCCATAGCATCCACCCACTTGAATATCTCATCTATGAAGCTTTGTGGATCTTCATCCACCTTAGTGACATGAAAAGTAGGAGGATTTATCGTCATGAAATCCCAAATTCTAGAAGCGGGAGTAATCACATTAGGTTGACGACTGCCCCCTTGGTTAACTTGGGCAACCAAATGATTAGTGACGACTTGAGCTTGAGCCATCATGAGTTGGGTCAAATTCATTAGGGCATTCCTCAACTCCGCATTAGTCATATCCCCTTCAACAAAGGGATCTTGAAGGGCTTGAGGGGGCATTTGAGGTACTTGGGGTCCTTGAGGTTCCATAGGGTCAACCACCTCATTCACATTCTCTAAGCCATCTATAGGGACTTGGTCAACACGGGGAGGGATCCTCTCATTAGCTACACCTTCCTCCTCCCTTCTAGCGGTTGCTCTCCTCGTATTCATGTCCTATAAACACAAAGATAGGAGGTTAAGAAAATACATCTTATAGAAGTCAACTCTAAGGCACAACATTAGAATAATGAAGAAAGTGAAACTTCTATCATCTTATAGACTATCACTCATGGATGTGTCGCGACTCACATCAATGAAGAAGACTCTACTAGATGTGGCTTGTGAGACTTTACACCCTAAATTATTTCCCATATCTTATTCTTTGATAACAACTTTTTCACGACCCAAAAGTACCCCCTAGAAGAAGGGAACACCCTTAGGTCGGACAATTGCGTACTTGACCTTTCGGAGGTCTTGAAAGAAGTGCGGAATTAATGCTTTTCACTAAATTTAATAATAATAATAATACAATATCTTTCATAAATAATAAAGAGTGATCTCGTCTTCACAAACCAACTTAAATACACGACATAAATATCTTAGGGACACGGCCCTTTACATAAAATGAAAATACTTAATAAGTCTTAATGATAGAAACAAAGTAATAGAAATATGCTCTCGAATATATGAGGACATACTTAGTCTTGAGAGGGTAGATTCCCAAGCTTTGCCTTCTAGACTTCTTCTTGCCTCCAACCTATACTTATAGAGTATAGAAAACTATATGGCTAGTACAAAACAATGTACTAAGTATGACATATGCAAAAACATGCAAAAACATGCATAAAGGGACATTTTAGTATAAATAGAACTTTCATGCCAAATAAGTGAAACCTTCATGAATATAGAAGTAAAATAGTATAAGAATCATTGTTTATCTCATAAAATAGAACTCCCATGATTTTAGGACCATAACATAATTTTTACAGTAAACTATGCAACTTTACTGTGAACACATTCTGCATTACAGTGAACTCATTTATGCCAAACACAGTGAACTCACTTCCTTTTAGGTTTCCCTAACCAAGTTATCCTAAGACTCACTAAGGTAAGACATGAATGAACCGCCTATATAGCCCCTTCAATACACACCAAAGTGATCCTTAAGACTACTAACCATAGGCTTACCTCGCACGGGAAACAAGTCCACACTCTAGAGTAGACATTAGAAGAACATTCATACATTAAGTACTTCATGTAAGTGCCCTTATACAATGGGACTTGTAAGTTACACTAAGTGCAATGTGACAGTAGCATCCCATACTACTACTCCCACTTAGTGATTCCTTGAGGGTTCCCTTGAATCAAGTACACTACATGCATCATTGATAACTTCATTGTGTAAAACATAACTTTAACTTGCTTCCTTAACATTAGACCTTAAGTCATCTAACTTCATTTACAACACATGATAAATCATTCATACTCTTCATATAAAACACAACAAGACTCCCCTTTCCGAATGCCTACTTAGTGCAATGGATAAATAGCGTTCCATACCACCAACTACCTTAAGTAGTACATTCTTTTAGGAGACTTAGTTAATTCATTCTTTTGTGGGGGATAGCTTTAACCGACATAGACTAAGAGAGCTAGACATGGAATCCCGATACTATCCCTATTGGATGAGAGATCCCCACTTGCCTAGGGTAGGGTCATTCTCTTAGCTTTTACATGATTTTTCCAATAGCTACACCTATGCGGGCACATAGTTAAAGGATAAGGAGATTGCTACTAAGTAACTCATTCTGTACTAACGAGGAGTACTCATCTTAAGAGGCACATTGGAATACAACATCTCAACTCACAAACTGTAATCACCCCTTCTTCATATCCTCTCGGTGCTAAGCATAACTCCCTATGGATTCTCAACTTTTATATTATAGGTTAAGGATAACTAGTGGACACCACATCTCAACTCACGAAGGGCATCCATCCTCCTACCTATCTTAGAAAGCTCTTGGAAGATAGTGAGGTTTCTGGTAAACACTTCATCTCAACTCACGAAGAGTGTTCACCCCAAAACTCCCCTTAATCACATTTACTAAATTCCTTAATTCATTCAAGTGTGAGTGTGGGAGTGTACGTGTGAGCACACCTTTTTAACTATTCACCATTTCATCAACATTGAATTCTAAACATGCTTAAACCTTCATTCATGATATTACAAACTTAAACATGCTTCACATAATCATATAGTTCCTTTATACATTATCTCTAGCATACTTCACATAACAAGCTTCATAGAGCACATAAACAAAGAACAACATCATTATCATCATACTTCACATAATATTCCTTCATGTCCTTATTCACAACACACAAGTATATTCACATCCATATATTCAAGTAAACACCGCCACAAAGGGTGGACCATGCCACTAAAGAGCATTTGATAATAAGAGTTAAACAATGAGACAAACTTACCATTCATCCAACCTTTCAACACCTATTCAAAATTTACCCAACAATTCATCATAAAAATAGCCCTAGGGAAGTAGCTAAACCATAATATCAACACGAAGAAACCAAAGCTCAAAAACTACACAATCATATTAATTTAACCCATTTCTCAAGCTAGAAGTTGGAAATATGCATAAGCATAGTTTTATAAGGTTTTTGATGTTAAAATCACCAACTAAAATTAAAGAAACACATTTGAATCATTAAAACATTTTTATATAAAGACCCATGCTTAGAGTTAAAGATAGAAGAAGGTAGAGTTTGAAAGCCCTTTTTGAAATCTTTTAGAATTGACTCCTTGAATTGAAGAGAGTTCAAGGATGATTACCATACCTCAATGAGAAGGAAACCCACTAATATTTTGATGAAGAACACGTCCACCACTAGCCCTCAAAGCCCTTCCTTGAGTTCAAGCTTCTATGGGGTTTGAGAGTCTTTCTTTAGAGAGAGAGTTTGAATATTTGAAATGAGGGACCTTGTCTAGGTCTAGGACTTAAGAACAATTTAATATACCCGTAAAACCCTAAAATAATCATCCTAGGTTCATAAACGACTTGGGGTGAATTTAAAAAAACACCCCAAACCAAGGCAGCAGCGTCCAGCAGCTTCGCAGGACCACCATCGACGGACCCAAGCAACAGGGCGTCGAATGAACGACGGCCCGTGCTTCTGGGCGTCGTTTGGGTATGCAGCTGTAAACATGAAGGGTTGAGATCCAAGACTAAGTTCCAACCAACGCCCCTAGACGACGGGGCATCGATTGGCCCAAGGGGCGTCGCTTGCCTCCGTCGTTTGAGGCTGGTTTTGGGAAGTCTTGGCAGATTCTGCCTAGGTGTTGGGGTCCTATTCTAGGGCCCCTCGTAGGTCCTAGGTGGATTCGTACCCGGACTTTAAACCCCTATACTAATTCAAATATGTCTTAGGAACATCACACATCAATTTCTATTAAAACGAACACGTAAAACTCACTAAAACACATGAGAACACACAAGCACTTTCTAAGGTATACCTTCCCAACATCATGGACGTTTTAGAACGTTTGACCTCCAAACATCACCAAACTTCATACACTGCCTAAGAACATCATTATTAATAATTTTAACACAAAATTCTGTCATGAAACATTTACGAATGTCTAGTTCACCTTAGTTCATTTTAGGATATTACACGTAGAGTTTGAGGCGGTAGATACCTCAACGTGCCACCTAAAATATTTTCTATGTCAACTTCACAAGCCCCTCCCCCTTTTTTGACAATGTACCATGGTCCGTGAAGTGGCTAGTGGTGCTTTGGACAGTAGCTCCCTCAAAACCACCCATTTCCAAAATGTTTAAGGCAAGACTATGGGCAAGCGACTCCTTCCGTCATGTCACGACCCGCAAGTATACCCTAGAAGAAGGGAGCACTCTTGAGTTGTCAAAAGGCATACTTAAACCTTCGGGGTCTTGTAAAATCCTCTTAACTATCGTTCATTACATAATATATTAAAAGCAGTGCGGGAGTAAAACTTTTCACAAGGATAATAATAAGAAACTCTTTTATAAATACTAAGAATAAGTCTCATCATCACAAGCGAACTAAAAGACACAACTTAAATATCTTACTGTCATGACCTTTACATTGAAAGAAAATAAATATAAGTCTTATTCAAGTCTTAATGAAAAATTAGAGAAACATAGACTATGTCCTCGAATATATGAAATATGAGGACATACCGAGTCTTGAGAGAGACAAATTTCCAATCTTTCCTTCTAAACTTCCACTTTCTTCCAACCTATACTTATAGAGTATAGAAAAGTATGGGGTTAGCAAAAAAATTGTACTATGTATGACATTATACAAAAAACATGTAAAAGGGATATTTTAGTTGAAATAACACTTTCATGATATACAAGTAAACCTTCATGCATATAGAAGTAAAACAACATAAATCATCATTTAGAACATAAGATAAAACTTCCATAACTTTAGCACCAAACTACACCTTACAGTGAACTCAAGAAATCTTACAGTGAACCGCTTTGATTACAACTTACAGTGAACTCATTTTCCTTGAAGTTTTCCTGTCCAAAGTTATCCTAAGACTCACTAAGGTAATACATGAAGAAACCGCCCATACAATCTCTTCAATACACACCTAAATGATCCTCAAGACTACCGACCATAGGCTTACTTCACATGGGTAACAAGCCCACACTCAACATCAAAGACACAAAGCAATATACTTACATTTAAGGACTTCACATAACAACCCTTCTCCAAGGCAACCCCCAAGTTACACATAGTGCAATGTGAGAGTAGCATCACATACTACTTGTAACACCCCGTATTCTACGTATACTAGTTTATTTATAGGACACTTAAGAATTTCCTTGGGGTATAGTATGGACTCGATTGCCTATGCCAGTAGTGACAATAGAATTAATTTAAAGTGAATTGTCTGTAGATTTTTATATGACCCGATGAAGTTGAAATCAATGGAAGTATTTAAACTGGAAATCATAAGGTGGTATTTGAGTCTAAAGTTTAAAGTGACATAGTATATATAAGTTTTAAATTATGTTAAAGTTATAAAGGTCTAGAAATGCAATAAAATATTGAGGTGCTTGCTTGACTTCACTAAGCTTAGTAGGTGACAAGAAGGTGCATCACCTACTTTGACTTATTGACTAGCCTAAAGGACCAAGTAGGTATATCACCTACTACGACTATTTTGACAATGCTACTGAGCCAAGTACACTACACATACTTGCATAAATCACGCCCAAGTTAATTAGAAGAGTAAGCGGAAAATCGACAGCCAAGGCCCAATCTTTCTTAGCCCATAAGAAATAATTTGAATAGAAAACTAGATTCACCTACTTAAATGTGTGGCCAAAATTAAAGACACATATTGGCTGCAAATGAAGTACAAGAAAGGTGGTAAAAGGCCCAATGTTCTTAAGTCCAAAAAGGCCTAAGTGAAAAGTCCAAGTAGGTGGGTCGCCTACTTTAAAAATTATGGCCCGAAATGAGTGAGAAAGTCGGCCCAATAAGAACTATTTAAAAGGGTTTGACATCATATTTTTCCAATTTGTTTTAACTTTGACACAAAAATCTTATTTCTAAAACATTCTTTCTTTTCTCTCTTAGCTTCATACAACAACCATTAAATACCATTAGGGTTCTTGAATATTAGGGAGTGCAAGATATTGGAAGTTATAATTTAAGACAAGTTAAGGAGGACAAGACCTTGAAGAATCCAAGTCTTAGCAAGTGGTAGTTTTGTCCACCAAGGTAAGCTACTGCAATTTTCTCCCTCTTATGCTTGAGTTAATTCGGACACATGCTATATGTTAGTGAGTTGGAAATTATTACTTTTACATGGTGTAATATTGGGGAGGATGTTCTGGTAATTAGTGCATATTGAGACATACATGGAGGGGAGTCCTCTTTAGATAAAGTTATGATCTTGTGTGAGCACTTCAAAAGTAATGTTATCTATTCAAGTGTTGGTACTTATAAACTATGATTCATATTGCTTTTGTTACATTATTATGGTTAAGGATTGTTTAGTGTATGTTATGATAAGGGATGTGTAAGATCCCGAAAATGACTTAGGTAAAGCTACATCTTAACATGGTTGTGATGATGGTATAAGGTCTTAAATTGGTATATAAGGTGGTATTGATGCATTTTCTAAGAGTTTATGTGATTTGGAAGTGAAATGTCAAGGGACGACTAAGACGTTCGACGATTAACTCACCTATGTGCCTCATATGTGGTTCTATGTGCTTATGTGTGATTAATGAGATTATAAGGTCTTTAAATGAGTTATTATGGTGTATATAGTCATTGTGTCATGTTTCGTGAAGTTTGGAGATCAAACGTCCATGACGTTTGAAAGTTTTGCCTTCAAACGACCTTGTGTGTCTAAGCATGTTTCGTCGAGTTTTACGTGTTCATTTTGGATGAAATTCATGTGAGAGTTCCTAAACTAGTATACAAATATGTTTGAGTTGTAAACGTCTGGGAAAACATCCCTAAGGACCATCCAAGGGTCCTTGAGGAAGGACCCTTCAAGAGTGCCCAAGACTGCCCAAGACAGCCCACGAACGGATGACAATCGACCCCTAGTGGGTCAGTCGATGCCCCGTTGGTGAGGTATCATCGATTGGTACTTATTCATGGGATAGGAGAGGCCAAATACCAGCCTCAGTATCAAAGCACGGACAACAAGACGGTCTGTTGGTCAAGGGATGGGCCATCGATGGTCCTCCGTCGATGGGTCTGTTCCTGCGTGCAGTTCACTATAAGTTGAGTGGTGAAGTGGTAAATTCACCCCACGTCCAAATAAGAGAAAGGGAGGTTCCTTAAGGGTCTTTTGGGTATTTTAAATATGTTTATAAGCCTAAAACACTTTCATTCTTCAAAATCAAAACCCAAATTCTGTTAGAAATTCTCTAGAACTCCATCGGAGCCAAAACTCAAGGAAGGGCTTGGATTGGATAATTGAGTGGATATTATTCATCAAATTGAAGAATTATCTTCATTGAGGTATGATTTTTTATCGTTGAAACTCTATTCATCAAGGAGCCCAACTTTCAAAGATGTTTTCTAAAGTTTTCAAAGATGAATTGTCCAATTTCATGATCTATGCATGGGTTCTTGCATTAATGTTTTTTAATCATTATATTTATTGAATTGTTATTAATTATATGATTTAAACTCAATTAGCCTATGAACCCATGTAATTAATGAACCCTAGTTTTTTACTACTTTATGGGTTACTTAATATTGACTTAATGGATATGAATTCTAGTGTAGTTTTCTATGGGTTATCTAATGATGTAAGAATTGTATTCAATTGATGTATATGTTGTATTATATTGATAAATATACGTTTAATTAACCTAGTTTCATTGAGTATATTAGTTTTAATATTGAATTGATGTTCATGGCCATTGGTAAGGGCATTTTGATATTGAATTAGATGATTTAGCATTGGATTGAGGTGTTGAGGATGGAGTGGTGGTACGCTGCCCTAATTCCCTTTGTTTTATGATTATTAGATTTCAATTATGTTGTGATTGGTATGGTCCACTTATGGTGTATGTGTAATGTGCTTTACTTGCAATTGATGTGGCCTTGTCGACGTTACTTTATGTATTATGATGATCATGGTCTTGTCGGCAACTACTTGAAATATGATGATGATTTGTATAGTTGATTATGTGAAGTATTAAAATATCTACCTGCATGATAAGTAATGTGAAAGTAATGTGAAAGTATATGAGTTCTTCTATTGATGTTAAGTAGATGATCATGTTAGACTATGACTATGGCTTTGTGTGTATAGTCTTAGGGTTGATTCTTCGTTATTCCTACTTGACTATATGAGTCTATGATGGTCATATTGATGATGATATGATAGTGTATTGGATGACTTAAAGAGGATATGGTTATTTCTATGTGTTTCTAGAATGACATGTAATATGTGTTAAGGTGAAGTATGTTGTGTCTTGTCTTGGTTGACTTGTGTCCCTTACTTGATGCATGTATGAATGTGAATATGTGATGTCTTGACTTAGGATGGTAAAGCCTCTTAGTCTTGAATGTATGAATGACATGTGACCTTGAATGATTTTAAGAGAGTCTTTATGTGAAACATTGAACCTAGTGGTAAGGTTATGAATGTTGAAGTCGAAAGTCGTAATGGTATCCTTCAAGTAAAGGAATGATAGACTTAAGGTTGATTGGCTAGAACGGCATCATATCAAAACTTAGGAAAGTCATGATGAGATTCTTGTCGCAATTGTAAGGTAGCCCTAGAGGACCTCTTTGGTAGGGTAAATGTGATTGGGTTATGAACTTGATATGGAACTCCTTTATATGAACCTTAAGTGTAAATTACTCTACGACAACAAAGGCTAGCACCGAGTGAGTATGGTAAGGGAAGTAGTTCTAGTTAAAAAATGACACTAGATTACAAAGAACGCCCTTCATATTCCTTAACCATGTGCCTACATGGTATGTGTCTAAGTTCTACCATTGGCAAGTAGAACACCCTCATCGGAGTAGGTTAGAACTCCGGATCCATGTCTTGCTATCATGGTCTATGTCGGCTATTGCCTATTCTCCTCATATGGTATAACTACTAGCATTAGAGAAGTTTTATGAAGTTTAGGTGGTGGTATGGGACGCTATCTAGACATTGTACAATAGGCTTTGAAGCTATTAGTTAGAGTCCCTAGGTCTTGTCTAAGACCATTACTTGAATGTCTTTATGTGATGAATGAACCTTAAATGAACTAATGCATATAATGACTTAAGTTAGAAAGTATGTTAAATGAATAAGTACTTATCTAGAGTAGTTAAGGGTTGTATAGTTAAGGTGTGAATGGGGCATAGGAATGGTCACTTCGTATCTTGCCTAGATAAGTCTTAAGGATGACTCTAGTTAGGGAAAATGGTTGAATATGTAGTCATGATCTAAACTTAGGTAGTCTTATAGATTATTTAGGTAGTATTGAAGAGGTCATTATGGACGTTATCTTCTTGATTTACTTAAGTAAGTCTTTTGATAGACTTTGGAAGGAGAATGTCATATTATATATTTGTTGATGTATTAAGTGAGAATGATTCTATCATAGGTATTCTATAGGATCTCTTAAGTGTGTGTGTAAGGGATTGTATGGACGGTCGCTTCACAACTCACTCAAGTGAGACTTAGAATCACCTTTGGTAGAAGAATCTTATGTTGATGTGTATGGTGTCTTGTAAGTGTGTATGTGTCTTATTATAAGTAGTCTTGAGGATCATTTAGGCATGGTTAGAGAGGGTGTATGGGCATTCTCTCTTTGTGTTGATTAAGTAAGTCTTAGGATAGCTTTTAGTGGGGGAATTGTATGTTAAAAGGTGTTTAAGATGAAGTGAAGAGGTTTCACTGTAACAGTGAATAACTTCACTGTACAGTGAATTAAGCTCACTGTAAGGTTGCTCTTAAAAGTGCTATAACTTGACTAAGTGATTTCTTATGTGTTTCTAAGTTGATAAATGTTGTTCTTATGATTATATTATGATATTTAAATGAAAAGATACATATTACAAATAAATGTCCGTTTTCATGATTTTATGCATTATGTCATACTTAGTACATGTGGTTGTACTTATCCATGCTTTATCTATCTCTATAGTGGTTGGTAGGTGAGGAGCATTTGGGAAGCAATACTTGGATCATAGCATCATTCAAGTGAAGTTGAAGTATGTCCTCATTTGACTCGAGGGCATAGATGTCTTTTATTTCCTTTGAAGTATTGTAATAGACTATGTATTTCTATTTTTCGTATTGTGTATGGGCCATGTCCCAAAGTATTCTCGTGTCTAAGTTTGATGAGATTGAGACTTAGTATTTCCTATGATTTTATATGAAAGAGATTTTATAGACTATGAAATGTTTTGTGAAAAGTTTTAATTTTGCACTACTTTTTATTATGTATATGTGATGAACGATACATAAGGATTTGTATAAGACCTCTGAGAGGTTGAGTATGCCGGTTGCACTCTGAGAGTGACATATCTTCTAGGGTGTGGTCTCGGGATGTGACAGGATGTGACTTGATGTGTGGGGAAGTTTTGGAAACGTTAAAGGACAGAAATATTGCAGAGAGTTTTGGGGATGACCTGAGATGAAGTTTGTACAGTATATGGATGCGATTTAAGGGAAAGGGAAGAAGTAAAACATTGACTAGATAAATTGCATGCTTGTTGCTTTGACTATTTTGGTGAGATCAAACATCTCAGATTGATTGATTATCTACTAATGCTAGTCTTACGACTTATTTTTATTGTAGATTAGTAATATAAAAATAAGGAGCTTAAGTCATAATTTTTAATAGTATAGCAAGGGATGTAAGGCTATTCGATTTCCTATTTCTTTGGCATGAATCCAACACTTGCATTATAAAAAGTAAGCTTTCTAAGTGTCCTTGGTAGTGATTGATTCATAGTTGTAGTTCCTACTCCCTAGAGCATTGAAGTGAGTATTATAATATGAGTTTTTTACTAAATGTATGTGCTTAATGTACCAAGGATATGCTTAATCTTGTTTCATTATCAAAGTACCCCTGGCACAGATTTCCCTTATATAAATCAAAATTATCCTAGATTACACGGGGTACAATTTTCAAATTTCATGCAAAACTTGCTTCAATTGTTTATAGATATTTCATCTTGTCACATGTTCATATGTTCCCTTTCTTGGTTATTACTCCCATTGTGTTAGACTATAATATTACCTCACAGGATCTCTATTTCCTCTATTGTATGTTTTTCTGTACTTACTTGGAATATGTATCTGTCCTTAAGTCGAATGTATCCACGTTCTCCCTTGGTTCCAATTTCATGTATAACTTGTATTTGATATTAGTTAGTGAGTATTTGACTACCATATAGAGTTCAAAACTCTTGGCTGAATGTTAAATGTCTTCACTTGATATGTGCTTTAATTTGAGATGTCAAAATGCGTACTTAGTCATATAAGCTCCTAAGTATTACACGTTCATATCATATTTTCTTCCCCCATCATTGTCATTATCGTAAGTCTATATTCGTATGTCTTCTACTACTGGTCCATAGTTCCAAATTTCAACAATGATTATGACCACAAAAACAACAATCTCAAAATAGTTTTGATTATCCAAAGAACAATCTTAAAAGATTTATGAATATCAAACAACAATCTCATAGATTAAAGAATCTAAGTGATGCTATCTATATAATTATGGGTGGCAGCCCAGGGGCAAATGCCTAGCATGGGTAGATCCCAATTGCTATAGAAGGGTGGAAACTCAAGGGCTAAAGCCTAGCATGGGCCGATCCCTATTGGTATGGAAGGGTGGCAACTCAGGGGCGAAAGCCTAGCATGGGCTGACAAAAATTTATGGAATTATGAGGACAACATCCCAGGGGTTAAAATGCGTGGCATGGGTCATCCTCTCCTACCACTGATCAGCTGGTCATTTGTATCATATGTCTTATAAATATTATAATGCACAGAAAAGTAAAGAAAAGAATGTAACATATATAATTCCAGAAGTATAAACAAATGTGGTCTCTAATATTTATATATTGGTATTTTGTTTCACTTGAGCTCTAATTGTACATATGGTTGTATTATGCATTACATATTCAGTACATTCTTTCGTACAGACGTCCCTTGTTGGGGACGCTGCATTTCATGTTGCAGGTGCAGGTACTCAAAAGTAGATCTCCCCAATAGAAGCACATGATACTAAACGGTTGTTGGTGAGCTCCAGGTCTCTTATGGGCTTTACCGAGTCATTACTATGTGTATTTTCATAGTCGTACATGCATGGATTCCAATAGAGGCTTTGTAGACATTATAAAGTTATCATCTATATTCATAGTTTCACTTGTCACATGTAGCGGTTCAGCTAGTCAAAATGTGTTGTATATGAAGCTTCATATAAGTAATCTGCATAGTAGTTTAATTTCTCATCATAGGTTAGTTTTATAGCATGTGTTCATAAGGTACTTGTCCGCCTCACCTATGGTTGGGGTGTGACAAAAGTGGTATCATAGCAGTTCGTTCTAGGTAGTCTACTGTAATACTCAGAAAGTCTAAAGCCTAATATAGAGCCTAAAATGAGAATCTAAGAGTTCTAACACTGTTTTAAAGTCAATTATAATGTATATAAGTTGTTAAGCAAGTTTTACAATCAAAACATCACGGAACGTCCATGATTTCCGAAAACTAGTTCAAGAGGTGCTAGCGTGCCTTAGCCTATTTGACTAAGTTTTAAGAGTCGGAAAATGATGAAATTGAGTGGTGAGGTGTCTAAAAAATATTGGAGTTATTTTATAGTCGAAACGTCCGGGTTCAACTCCCCAAGGACCAACCAAGGGCCCTTGAGGAGGACCCTTGCAATTTGGCAAAAAGCTCCCATGAGGCAGTGTCCATCAACGGATTGCAGGCGACGATCCCTTTGTGAATCGACGGGGCATTGATACCTCCTTCTATGAAGACTTAGCCAATTTCATGGGAAGTTGTTTTGGAAAAATCTCTGACAAAAACTACGGACGTGCAGTAGGAGGGCACACTGCCCGTCGACTGACCTACGACCTGTTAGTCTGGGTCTCGTAGGTCAGGTCTTTGTGTTGCTGCTTTGTTTGACTTAATTCATTTAGTTAGTTAGTTTAGTTATGAGGCTAATTAGGGATTAAGGGGTGTTTAATTAATTTAGTTAAGTCACTATATAAACTACCGTAAGCCTAAAACCTCACTAAACTCTCATAATTTCACAAAACACAATTGCTCTTCCTTCTCTCTTATTTCTCTCTCCCAAAGAAACCCCATTGAATACCAAGAAAAGAAGGGTTCTAGGGCTGCAAAGGATCAAGTTTTCCCTATCAAACTCCATCAACTAGTAAGGTATGTCATTCCTTTCACCTTTGGGACCTCTTTCCCCAAAGGGTTCCTTCAAAATGATTTCAAAAAGTTGAAATTCAAGTGGGTTTACTTCCAATACAAAATTGATCTTGTGAATTGCTTTATTTATGATTCCTTTTGGTTATTATGAGTATATTAACATGTATTATGTATCCATTATACTACTTCTTGATGAATTGACCTAGGCTATGAAATATGATCTTTTCCCTTAACCCTAGGTTGTGATCTTGAATTGAATTGTATAGTATTGATACAATTGGCTTGGTTAGTGTGTGAATTACTATTCTATGTTGTTATTGCACCAAGTTATGAGTAGATTGTGATAGATTGTAATCCACTAATGCTAGTT
This sequence comes from Solanum sitiens, assembly GCA_016801875.1. Lineage (NCBI taxonomy): Eukaryota > Viridiplantae > Streptophyta > Magnoliopsida > Solanales > Solanaceae > Solanum > Solanum sitiens. Next base: position 2,867,942 of record JABWTJ010000053.1, read on the forward strand.
AATGAGTAATTGACCTAGGTTGTGAAGTAGATCATGTACTTAACCTAAATCTCTTATCCTAGGCTATGAACTAGTGATGAATTGTTGTATAGTGATTCAATTTACTTTATTATTATGTTAGTTACTATTGTGTGATGATATTACACCCATTGTCGGGTTGAATTGGATAATTGATGGTAAGACCTTGATAATGGCTTGTGAAGGAGATTGGGGTAAGTTTCGTAATCTCAATTATTTACTTCAATTATGATTAAGTTATGATGTTGTATTGAAGTTACCTTATATTAAGATTGATAGGGTTGGTATGATGTTGAATTGGAATATCTTTAACTATGGTTTGTGAGTTGTTGGCAAAGATGTACATGTTATAAGGATGGTGATAACTTACCAATGTACCTTATCATGATGTGATTAGGTAAATGTGCTAACCTCATATGTATAAATTGTAATTAAAGGAGAATACTCATGCAATTCTTATTGAGCTATGATGATGATTATATAACGGATAGACCCTATGACCTACATTAAGCTATTATGATTAATAAAGGCTTTAAAGACATTTTAAAAGGGACTCTAGCATAGAACCGAGTGAACTAGAGTGACGAGTGTCCCTTCCCACATAAGGAAGGTAGGATCACTAATGTACTCGTGAGATTAGAGACAATGCATGTAGCATAAAGAGGGTCCTAACTACATCTCCTAGTTCTTGAACTATATTTCCCCTATAGGAATACTAGCTAGTGGATCCACATAGATGCTATGTTCATGTTTTGGTACTACCTTGGCAAGTAGTCCGCCTTCTTTCAGTCTAGGGTTCCATGACACCGGATTCCATATTAGCTCATGTGGTCTATGTCGGTTAAGGAAAGATTTTTCGGAAGGGTATAATGAAGTAATGGAATGAACTCTAACTAGGATGACCTAAGGGGTTTAGCTTAGTCTAGGTAGGGGTATGGGACTCTACCTATACATTTCACTAGTTAGCCTTGGGGGAAGTCTTAGAAGGATGTTTTTATTTATGTATATGCTTATAAATGTAAAGGATATGTATATGATGATCTTGCATGTTAATGACACTATATGATATTGGTTTCACTTATGAACATGTGATTTTGTTTCTATTGCTAAATTATGATGACAATTATGCTAAATCATATAGTATGTGAAGTTGGACGTTGGTTATGGTTCTTGTTGTGTTGACTTGATTGAGTAAGGTTATGGGGCTTTGCTTATTAATTGCACAAGTGGACTTAATTGGGGTTCATGAGTAATGGTCTTGCTTTGGTTGTGATGTTATGAACTCTTATACATGCTTTTTGATATTATAACTTTATGATAGAGTTGTCTAGATTATTTGCTCATTTATGTTGATATGCATGTTGATTTGACTAGACTTAGTATTGTTGTTCTTGTGATGTACGTGGTCTAGACTTGATGAATATGTATGATTGATTTGTATTGGTTCTTAAATGTGCATAATGCTCTTCAAAGTAAATTGCATGTTTTAATGAAATTTCCCTTTTTAGCATGATTTTATTTTATGTATGCATATGGTCCTATACTTAGTACAAGTGATGTGCTAATCCCATTTCTCCTTTTTTTTCCAAAAACTTTTAGGTTCGTGTCGTTGAAAGGCTTGTGACGACATTGAAGGAATTCTCACTCTCCAAGTTGGGTAGGTCCTCACTACTTTGAGGACAATGAAATTTTCTAGCTTTCGATATTGATTAGTCTTAAAGACAATATGTTTAGTTCCTTTCATTTGATCACTAAAGAGTGTATAGCCTATATGTGGCTTTTATTGTATTGATTGTATGGGCTATGCCCAATTATTATACTCTTGTTTATATAGTTATGAGATTAGACATCCGATTTTAAGAATATGTTATATATATATATATATATATATATATATATATGTGTGTGTTTGTGTGTGTGTGTGTGTGTGTGTGTGTGTGTGTGTGTGTGCAATAAAAGTAGAAGACTATGTAACCTTTTTATATGAAGGGTCTATGTATACTCGATATGAATATATATTATGTGTATGCGAGAGGTCTATGTAAACCTCATGATAGATGGAAGAAAAGTTTTAAATTTTCTGCATTTCTAACCTATGAATGTAATGATGTAAGCTAAGAGACTAGTCTTAGTCTTCTTCCAGGACAACGACGCTGGTTACGTCTAGGGGTGCTCCCCGGATGTGACATCTACAAAGACGTGTCTAGTAGAGCTTACTTATGAATGTGTTGCACCACATTTATAATTAGGGGGATGCTTGGATATTTAGAAAAAGTTACCCTCCTTCATAATTCAGATCGTGCGATAGAGAAAAGTTAAGAAGTCTATTTCCACTTGTAACTGATCAGGCTATTCATATTATGCTTACTATGGTTAAGGTTAACGGTAGATAAAGTGTCAACATGAAGCATACATAAAGGATCATAAGTTTCCAAAATATAGACTATTTTGAGCACATTTTATTCGACTGTCCCACTCCACAAGTTATGTCAAGACTTTTATGTTATATGCATTTTAAAAGTTGCATTTTTACCATTTGTATCACGGTTGTTTAATTGAGAAAGATATAGTACACTTAAAAATAATTTGTTAGCCAATTAAATGTATGATGTATAGCATTTCCAGACACATCTTCTTAGGAGGATGTAACCAACTCTTAAGTTCTATGTTTCCTCCATACTTTTAAGATCTATTCATATGGAGTACACTTGTTCTTAGTCTGTGATATACTTTAGAATTTTTAGTATTACACATTTTATCGAAATTGATGTTGTTGAACCAGTTTTTAGTTGGGAAAAGGCAGTGTCACAATCTGATAGGTAGATGTATCAGTGCAATAGTGTTACTAGAGATCCCCTAGTTTGCTGACAAGGCCCAAACTCTCACCCTGTATCATCCCGAGTTTGTTAATATTTGGCTTTTATATAGTATAGGCCAATAACTCCGAATAAGTACTAATAACATATGTGTTCTTTTCATGGTTATAAAACTCAGGGATAATTGTGCCAATTGCTGCCAATGATATATGTATGGTAGTTGCTTTAATGACCTATGTGTTGGCTATAAAGAATTAGTATGTGACTAAAAGGTAAGGTTAACACAAGGAACGTTGAATGGTTAAAACTAATTTGTGATTAGTCAGTTGTACATAATAGAATCTAGTACATGAAGTTGGTAGTTTTGATTAAAATTTACTTGTTAGATAGGAAGCATGTCAGAATGATGCTTGAATTACAAATGTCGGATATGTACGCACAACTTCTGATTATAAAGAGATGGAATATGTAAAATCCCAAAACATAAGAGTAGGGGTGATATGAGGATGCCATAGAGGAGTGAGATAGGTGGTTATGTGAGAGTGATTGTTATAAGTGTATAAGGTAAGAAATGTTATCAACTTTTCAACCCAAACGAGTTTTAATGGCGCACATGCGAACAACTTTGTGAACCTTTATTATACAGAGAAGTCAATTTAGTATCGATTCAATTTTTGATATTTTGTCTTGATGACAGCAAGAAAGAAGGAGCTGAATTTCAGGTTACCTAGATAGAAGATGGACCTAGTACATCCACATCATTAGTAAAAAATAGGAGTACAACATTATACATATGTATAGACATCGATCAAATTGAATAGAGATATTACTGTATTCATTTAATATATATAAATGCCTGCAGTAAATCATTAGTTCTAGTCCATTTAAGGGAGAGAAAAAATTTATCATGTGCTAGTTTATCTTATTTGCTATGTTGCATGGGAAAAGAGTTGGAGCACACTCACTTGTTTAAAAATATCTATTAGTATGGACATACCTATCTAGTTAAGACCAAAGGGGATAACTCTAAGATTTTATGAATCTTGACATATCTTTATATGTACCTGACATTTACATGTAATTAGAGTTCATGTTTTATGATGCTTTCAAGCTTCATTATTTATTTTCTATTTCGATTCTCAAAGGGCACCATACATTGCGCGTGATATAACATGAGCTAGTTATGAAGGCAAAGTTGACGTTGGACTTCTACTCCAAAAAATGAACTATTGAGGATATTTCTTTTCTATCTTAACTGTGGTATTTATATCGGCCTAGAGGGAAGTGGAGTCCCAATTGCAGAATACCTATAAAAATTCTTAATAGATCGAAAAGAGTAGATGGTAAAATCATTTGTATGTGTTTTGAGGTGGGTAAGGAATATGAGAAGAACTATCCCACCCGTGACTTAACACTTAAGACAATGTGTTTGTCTTATTATGGTAGAGTGGTTCTATAGGATATATCATAGTTTCCAAAGATGGTTTGTTATATAATTATACACACTACATGTTCCATAACTCATCTATTTGTATGTCAATTTCCCTTTGTGGATTACCTTCTCATAAGTTACATAACGTCATAGAATTCTTGCATATAAGTGTTATCCACATCATAGTACCCTTGTTTATTGCAATATGTTTTCGTAAAACCACCCTACATGTTATTGTTACACCCTCAAAATGATCTAGGTAGAATAAGAGCCAAACATGTTGTTAATGAGTGTATTAATTCCTAAAATGACTAATTATAATGTTTATAGGCATTGTCTAAAGTTTAGAGAAGTTTGGAGGTCAAACGTCCAAGACGTTCGAAAGTTTTGCCTCAAAATGTGCTTGTGTATCTTAACGTGTTTTGTCAAGTTTTATGCATTGTATTGAGTTTAAATTAGTATGATAGACTACTAACATGTATAAGAGAGTATTTGAGGTGGAAACACCCGGGAAAAACTCCCCAAGAACCAACCAAAGGGTCCTTGAGGAGGACCCAACCTTGGGCCAAAAAGCTGCCCAAGGCAGCAGCTTTTGTTCCTTGGTGAAATAGGTCCGCGTTGCGGACTTGGTCCACCAAAGTGACTAAAGGTAGTCTGCGCCGCGGACAAAACTCAGAATCAAATGCCCTGGATGTTATTTACAATAAAGTCATGCGGGAACAGCTACGCATCGCGGATTTGTTTCCCGACGATAATTTCGGAAATTTAAGTTGATTTTGATTTTGTTAAATGGTCCTATAAGTTCAGGGGTCTTTTGGGTATTTTAGGGGTTAGTTATTGGTGGTTATTAGAACTATTTAAACCCCAATTCACCCTTCAAATCAGAAACCTCAAGTCCAAAACAAAACCTGTCGATTGTTTCTCTCCAAAATCCTCCATTGATGAAGCTTTGAAGCTCCAATGAAGAAGATAGATTTTCCAAGTTTTTCTCCATCAATCATGTGGTCTTTTCTTCACAATTAAGGTATCATTGTTCATCCTCAAAATCTCTTTCTTCAAGGAATCAATTACAATGAATTTCAAAAATGATCCAAACCATGAATTCTTCTAAATTGAAATCTAGCCCTGGGTCCTTGCATAAAACATTTTAGATCAATGATTTATTATTGAATTAGTCTTAATAGAATAATTTTTCATTAAAAATCCTATGGACCCATGTAAATCATGAAATCCTTATTTTGACTATATTATGGGTGATTTGATCATGTCTTACTGCTATTGAATTCCTATGTAGTTTGATTAGGGCTATTGAATTATGATAGAATCATGTTAGAATTGTTAGTATGCCGCCCAAAATTCATAAGTCTATGTTGAACTACGTTTTATTCATTGTCTATTGTAAGTATTGAATTGAATTAGTGATCCTGGCCATGCATAAGGGCCTTTGGATATTATGTTGGTTGATTTAGCTATGGATTGAAGTGGATTGGTGGTACGATGCCCTAACTCTCTTTATATTATTGAATTTAGGTCTTGAATTATGTTGTGATTTGTATGATCCACTTATGGTGGTGGTGCTATGTACTTTACTTGTGAATTATGTGGCCTCGTCGGCGTTACTTTATCAATTATGATTATCATGGCCTTGTCGGCGTTACTTGATATATTTTGATAGTTGTGTAGTTGAATTACGTGAAGGACGATCATATATATCTATATTTGAGTAATGTGAAAGTGTGCGTTCTTCTATTGACATTAGGTGATCATGTTAGACTATGACCATGTTCTTATGTGTGTAGTCTTAGAATTGATGTATGATTCTTCCTACTTAGTTATGTGAGTCTTATGATGGTTATATTGATGATATTATACAAGTTAATAGGGTGACCTATATATGATGTTGGTTATGCCTATGTGCTTCTAGAATGATACACTATATGTGAAGTATGTGTGTGTCTTGTCTTGGTAGACTTGTGTTCCTTACTTTATACATGCATAATGTGACTATGAGTTCTTCAATTAGTATGCTAAGCTCTTTATCTTGTATGTGTGATTGACATGTGACCTTGAACATTGCTAAGTAGGTCCTTTATGTGGAACCTTTATCTTAGATGTAAAGTTAGGATATCCTTAAAGTCGAAACTCGTAATGGTATCCTTCTTGTGTGAATAGTGGACTTAAGGTTGGTTGGCTGGAATGGCATGAAATCATCCTTAGGAAAGTCATTGAACTATCCTCTTATCCATTGTAGGTACCCTTAATGGACCCTCTTTTGTAAGGTGAAATGTGATCGGGTTATGAACTAGATATGGAACCTCTTCATATGATCCTTTATGAAAATTACTCTATAAGAACAAAGGCTAGCACCAAGTGAGTATGGTTTGGGAAATAGCTCTAGTTAATCATGAGGCTAGAGTATAAAGAAACCCTTCATATTCCTTAACTATGTGGCTACATGGGATGTGTCCTAGTTCTACCATTGGCAAGTAGAACACCTTTTATCGGAGTAGAGTTGACTCCGAATTCCATGCTTAGATACCATGGTCTATGTCGGTTATTGCCTATTCTCATCGTGTGGGAAACATGCTAGTGTCGGATAAGTATTATCAAGTTTGGGTAGTGGAATGGGCACTATCTAGACATTGCACGACTAGGCTTTGAAGGTATTAGTGTGAGAGACCCCAAGGTATTCTTCAAGACCATTATATGAATTTCCTTAAGTGTTGAATGTCTTCTAAATGACTTAATGAATTTGATGACTTAAGTAAATATATGTTAATTGAAAAGGTATCTATCTAGGGCAGCTTTGAGGATTGTCTAGGTAGGCTTGGAGAGGGTGTATGAGCGTTCTCTTCTTGTCTTAATTAGGTTAGTCTTAGAGAAATCCTAGGTAGGGTGGTTGATTAATGAAATGGGAATACTCTTATCTTGGGTAGTCTAAAGGATCTCTTTCGTGTGTGTGAAGGGATTGTATGGGCGGTCGCTTCATAACTCACCCAAGTGAACCTTAGAATCACCTTTGGTAGAAGGGTCTCATGTTATATGTTTTGATGTTTTCTTGATGTTCTCTTGTGATATGTGGCTTATATGTGAAGTTGGTGTGATATGTGGTTCTTATTTATTATGATATGAACTTTTACTCAAAAAGAGCATATTTCTCATAAATGTCCGTTTCTCATGATTTTAAGTATTAAGCCATGTGTACATGTGTTTGTACTAATTCCATACTTTTATTTATCTCTAAAGGTGTGGTTAGCAGGTGAGAGTTGTCATTGAAGCAAGCTTAGAATCTAGTTATCGTTCAAGCATAGTTGAAGTATGTCCCACTTGACTCGAGGGCATAATCATCTTTAGACTTCTTTATTTCAAAGAATTGTAATAGATATTAAATTGTTATATTTCAATTGTATGGCATGTCCCAAGTATTTCTTAAAGTCTAAGGATGACATATATTGAGACTTAGGGTTTTCTATTGCTTTTAATATGAAAGGTGTTTTAAGATGTTCTCGTGTGTACTCTCGGGCCGTGTCAGTTTTTTATTGCACTAGTTACTTCATGAATGTCACTTGTTCATATTGTGTGGGTACTGTAGGCTAATTGATCATATAGTATGGGCAAAATTAGTGCTTGTGGGTTATATGAATCGCAAATCATTTGTTTACATGTCATTTTCAATCTCATGCCTTGTAGCCTATTTGCTTAAACATTATACGTCTTATATCTTTTGCGTGCGTACACCACATATTTCTATAGCTTAATAATTCCATTATATTATGCTCTCCCTTTTGTGCTAGTCTGCATGTGTGTCATACCCAATGTGACATCTTTATCCATATACTATGTCCCTCTTTACTTATTGACTTGGATTTTGAAAATTTTGGGAAAATATTTACTTGTATCATTATGTAGTGAATATTTTGACCACAAAAGGTTGGGCATATAAGTAAATTTAATCACAAAAATAGATAAATAACTTAGCACAATTCCCTATTCTAATGTGCAACATAAAACTTTAGAGTTTATATTAACAACTTTGTGTTCTTATAAGCCCACCTCCTAAAAGCTTCATGAGATAAAAGAGAAGGGAAAGTAGTACCTCGATAGAAAGATTAGGCCTATGATTTTATATGTCCGTTCAATATACAAAAAAATTGGGAGGTACTATACTTATTCTTGATTTTTAAGGCCCATAAGCTAAGGTCAAAATATGTAGTCTCCACTGAAGTGTTGTGGAAGGAATAGAATACAACATAAGATACTTGGGGATAGAAGATGGTAGAGATCCTAAGTACCCCTCCTCATTCTAAACATCAAAATAAGGGTCTAAGATCATGTGGTACCCCTTATATGATCATGAATCCGACCAGCATTTGTTCATTTATTATGTCATTTGCATGTCCTGTGTTTAGGTATATTAAAGTCCTTATTTGTATGAGTTATACTTGTCTATATTTAGTGAATTACATAGTAGGAAAATGGTCTAATTTTTTATAATATTATTTTATGAACCATATCTATTGAGCCTTCATGCTAGACTTGTCTATACGTGTCTTACTTATAATGGGAACTCTCGCAAATCTATAAATGAAATTCCAAGGTTAACCAAACTATAAGCTTAGCCCATCATTCGAGGACGAATGATCACAAGAGGGGGAGGATGTAACACACCGTATTCTACGTACACTAGTCTATTTGTAGGACACTTAAAAATTTCCATTTGGTATTGTATGGACTTGATTTCCTATGTAAGTAGTGACAATAGAATAGATTTAAAGTGAATTGTCCGTATATTTTATATGACCCGATGAAGTTGAAATCGATGGAAGTATTTAAAATAGAGATCATAATATGGTATTTGAGTCTAAAGTTCAAATTTACATAGTGTATATAAGTTTTAAGTTATGTTAAGGTTATTAAGGTCTAGAAATGGAATAAAATATTGACTTGTTTTCTTTACTTTACTAAGCTTAGTAGGTGATACACCTACTTTGTCTTATTGACCAGCCCAAAGGACCAAGTAGGTGCATCACCTACTAAGACACTTTTGACCATCCTATTTGGCCAAGTACACTACACTTACTTGCATAAATCTAGCCCAAGTTTATTAGAAGAGTAAGGGGAAAATGGACAGCCAAGGCCCAATCTTTCCAAGCCCATAAGAAATAATTTGAATGGAAAACTAGATGTATCACCTACTTAAATGTGTGGCCTAAATTAATGACATATTGTAACATTCCGGAAAATCATATGTCTAATAAAGAGCCCAGTATGCCCTTAGAATCACCTATTAGGGGTACATAGGCACCCCAATGCCCAATATTGAGAAATATTGGGCATAGTATAGAAAAATTGGCTTAGAGATATTAGCCAATTTTCTATATACAAATATGAGATATACTTTTTGGGTTGTTATACCCCAATCGAAGATTGACGTTTAAGAAATGTACCTGCAATGAAGACCCTAAGCTAATAAAATATATTTCGTCCAACTCATAAAAGGTATGAGGCATCCAAGTGTCAATCCTAGATATCATGGCACATGATCAATTAAAATGATCATGTAAATTAAGCAGTGCACAAGGACATGGTGAGGGTCCTTGGGAGAATAAGTAAATATTCCAAATAGTATATCAATAATAGTTAGTTAGAAAAGTACAACCAACCTATGTGCAAGCACATAGGCAAACCAAGTGGGAATCAGCCGTAAAGAGGGGACCACCATAACCAAATTTAGTTAGGGTAGTTAAGGGCAGCATGTGCGGACGGGTCCCTCCATGTGGGGCCTAAATTCCTAACAAACTGTAGGTCCTAACTAACTGTCCTAACTAGCTAAATAACCTAGGACTAACCGAAATGGACCCACTAGTGCACCCGACAACCTAGGACTAAACCGGGTTGACACTAGCCTAGTACTAGTTGAAGAGACAACATAGTACCTAACCTAGGATGGTCCAAAAGGTTGGTTATGGTCCTAACAACTTAGGGATACTTTAGTAATTACCATAGTCTACTTAATTAATTAACTGAGAAATTTAATTAATTAATTTAAAAGGTCTAAAACCGAAACTACAAAGGAAATTTCCAGATTTCGGTTAGGACTAGAAAGGGACAACCTAGTACCTAACCTAGGATGGTCCAAAGAGTTAGTTAAGGTCCTAACGAATTAAGAATACTTTAGTATAATGGTCAATATGAAATCCTTACACTAACCTAGTATAATTCAAGAAACATCCTAGTACTTAACCTAGGATGATCCCAAAGGGTTGATTTTGTTTCCAAAGACTTAGGGGTACTTTAGTACTTACCTGAGGTCCCTAAATTAATCAAATTAAGGATTTAATTAATTAATATAAAGTCAAAATGTTGACCAAAACCATAGTCAACACCAATTTCCAGATTTGACTCAGTGTTATGTTCTCCTATGTTTAGTCAACTTAGAAGGGCATTTTTAGTAATTAGTTAATTAATTTATTTAATTAACTTATTATAACCTAAGTTGAATGAGTCAATATAAGTTACTAAGACTTAATCATGTTCAAACTCATAGAAAAGGCGACGCAAAAATAGTAAGCAACGAACGAAAGAAAAAGGCAGACAATTTATCGATTTCTCTAGGGCGATTTCAAGGTTTGTTCAAGGTTTCGTTGAAGGTGGTCTTCGTAGATTAAGTTCTAAATAAGGTATGGTTTTCTCTCCTGGACTTCTTTCTCAAGTGAACTTTCTTTCGAACAATTCAAAGATCTTGAAAACTAGGGTTGTTCCCGTGTTCTCGTCAAATTCCTTGTCCCTAGTATCCTTTTCGATTTAATGTTGAATAGGTTAGAGATCATGTTGTTGGTATGTGGTGCTGGCTGATCTTATGTATAATGTTCTTGAATTATGAATGTCGATTAACCTATGAAGTTGTGATCGTATAAAGTTAAGTGCTTAAAATGTGAATCATGAATTGACAATGTGTTAGTTACACCCATAATTGTTTAAGTGTTGATGTATTTGTCCGAATGTTGTCTTGCTGTTATTGTGACGTTATGAACCAAACTCATCAAATGTTAATATGATGCTTTCCAATATGTCTTAAAAACGTTACCCTAAAGTCATGAACTAAGATTGGTTAAGAGAATGATACTATTCTAAGATGTGTCCGAAATATTATGTATGGATATGATTACAGACTTATGTGAATACCTACTGTTAATGTGGCTTGTTGATGATGTTGTGTTCGTTAAATGATCATATTATGCTATCCAAGATGTTTAAAAACGTTATGCCTAAAGTTATGTTATAAGGTTGGCTAAAAAGGTCTCCATGAAATCATAAGTTGAATGAATGTTTGGTTTATGCCAATAAAATGGCTAACAATGTATTGCCCAAAAGTTGAATGGAATTGTCTTACATTATTGCTTTTAAATAATGATAGAAAAATTGGCTAATGAGAATCTCATGAAAATATATTTGAATGAATGTTTGGCTTGTGCCAATAAATTGGCTATGAAGTCATTTCCAAATTTTCTAGGCCAATACTAAATTTACACCAATCTTATGTGCCCAATATAATGTAATGTCAAATTAAGCATGACCAACATAACAAAATGAATCGATAACTAAGGGTATGCCAATCAATGGGACAAGTCCCAACATACCCTATACTATCTTATATGACCAAAATGTTGGAATGCCAAATGAATAAACAATTGTAAAGTAATTCAATTAATCCATAACCAAGGGCATGCAATCCATTGGGACAACTCCCAACATGCTCTAAAAGAATGAACTATGAACACATGTAAGTCATTGAAAGAAGTGCTCATCGTTCATAAACGATGATATCAAGCTACTACACTAAAGTAAAGAAGTAACGTGAGTTATAACATAATTAAAGGGGTCTAAACTAAATAAGTGACCAGAATGGGGTGTTAAAGAAAGTGAGACGAGTCTTACTTACACCTAAGCTTCTATGTTAAAAGAATACTCACGAATGGAGGTGTTAGAACGTGTGAGACTAATCTCATTAACACCTAAGGATTATATGTAAGTATAATTCACAACTCATTAATGTAAAGTAAGGATGATATGCAAGGACAATTCATATCTCATCAATGTAAAGTAAGGATGATATGTAAGGATAATTCGCATTTCATCAAATATAAAGTAAGGATGTTATGTAAGGACAATTCACATTTCATCAATGTAAAGTAAGGATGAGATGTAAGGACAATTCACATCTCATCAATGTAAAGTAAGCATGATATGTAAGGACAATTCACATTTCATCAATGTAAAGTAAGGATGTTATGTAAGGAGAATTCACATTTCATCAATGTAAAGTAAGGATGACAAGTCATCAAAAGAGTAAGTAAATCTCAATCTAGAATCAAGCTTCCATAATGCTTGAGTAAACTCTAAAATCTAAAGAATATAATGAAAGTGAGCACAGCACCGATAGACCAGTTATGAGCATGTGCTTGCACGTGTAATGCGACAAGGCTACCACCTAGGTGGATAAGTAGTCTCATTAAGTCCCTAGTCTTCGAACTATGTCTAGCAAACATAGGAACTAGCCAGTGGTTTCCACCTAAGCGAGCTAGGCTTATACGGTTTCACCTTGGCTGGTGATTCCACCCCTTTCCGGTGTGGGGCAGCCACATGATTTCATGTTTAGCTCACATGATCTATGTCGGTTAATACTCACGATATGTTCCTAATTCACTAATGCGATGAGCCACTCCTTTTTGGTGTGGAGTGAACACTTGAGATGGATTCTCCTTAGCCGGGGATCACCCTTTTCCATGTGTGGGGCAAACACTGGATTCCATGAGTAGATCACATGGTCTAGATTTATTTTAACCGGTGAATCACCACTTTTCGGTGTGGTGCAGACACTGGATTTCATGTTAGCTCGCATGATCTTATTCCTAATGATGTCACTATGAAAGTGAGAAAGATGATGATGATGGAACGTATGTTCAAAGTGAGCAATGATGAAGAGCTTAAGAATGTCAATTGCCAATGTCACACTCATGAAAGTTTCAGTAAATAATGGGCAAAGCCAAATAAGATTGCCTTATAATGACTTCTTATATGATGCCAAGAAGGGAAGTAGAAATATCATGGTAATTAAATGACTTATAACTTCCCTAACATGAAAGTAATGAAACAGATGGCATAGCCAATAAAATTGGCTTATGAAATGTTTATGAATACATAGAGTAAAGAATCACTCACTATAAGGTAGGGAAATAATTTCTTAATCCTTGGATTACTCACATCGATTCATTGTGGGTATGGGACTACAATGAATCATTGAAATTGTAAGTAAAACATAGGACAAAAGGAATTATTGAACTAACCAACAAGAAGAAGAAAAAGACTGAAAATAAAACTAAGTGTTAGAATGGGAGCTCTCGGGTTGGGGGTTAATCAAAATTTCAAATCTTCGCCCGAGTGGTTCTAAAATTATGTTGTTGATACCGATGACTTGTAATCATATATAAACTGAGTTGTGTGCTTTGAATGCATTAAAATACATCATATTCATACCACAATTCACAAATAGCGAATTAGGAAAGTGTAATGATTAGACTTTCCAGAAATGACATGTTGTTTAGGAAGAGATTTCATTGATCATGCATAGATTTATGTGTATGTGTGCATACACCCATACTTAGTACAAGTGGTGTACTAACCACCTACTATTTACTATTTTTATAGGTGCAGGTCAGAGGACAGATTGACTTCACTTGCACTTAGTACAAGCGGTTTGGACTTCAGCGTTTTCTCCAGACCATTTGGTAGGTCCTCTTGATTTCGAGGATGCTACACGCATTAGTCTAGCCTTAGTTTTAGTCATAGCTAGTGGATGTTTTCCCTAGCATTTCTTTTGTACTTTCTTTTTGAAGCTTTGTAATAAGGCCGTGTTTGGAAAATTATTTATGATATATTCATCTTCAGTTTCAAATTGATTCTTTATGATTGATGGTTGTTCTCTTTATGTTGAGCTTAGTATATGTTGTAAATATGTAATGACTATATGAAGTCTAAGTAAACTTCATACATATATATATTTTTTAATTTTTCGCTAAAATTTAACTAGATGAATGTGATGAATGCAATATGAGGCTTGTCTGCAACCTCTGAGAGGTCAATGACACCGGTGGCGATTCGGATCAAGAATCCGGGTTAATAAAAACTTGGTATCAGAGCATGAGGTTAAATTACCTAGGATCTAAAGCTCAACACAACCACGTTACGTAGTTTCTAGATTATGGTTGTGAAGCGCGCCACAATCATGACTTAGAGACTACGCGATGATAGGAAATTCTCCCTTCTTTTACTTTATCATGCTATCTAGAGCTTTGACACTTTGTGTCATTGTAAGTATCTAACTTACTTCTTGTGTGAACGTGTAGAAGAATACACACAAGAATTAGGATGACCAAGTGGTCTAAGACGCCAGACTGAAGATCTGGCCTCCCCAAGAAAGGGTAATGATGGAAATGCCTAGCGTGACCGAAAGACGTGTAGTAAGTGTGGTCGTTCGCATGGAGGTGAGTACATGGTAGATTCTAAATGCATGTCCCGGTTGTTCATGAAGAGGAGGAGGCTATGTTGATTGTATATAAGCTCAAGGATATGGCTCATGTATGCATTGTCTTCATAAGTTTTATGCTACGATAGATTGTCGAAACAGGATAGTGAGACTTCAGTTTCCAAATGAGTTAGTTATGGAATGGGAAGGGCGTGGTTCAAATACAGTAGGCTAAATCGTTTCACATTTAAAAGCTAATAAGATGATAGCTAAGGGGTATTTATACCACTTAGTTAGAGTGAATGACTTAGATCAAGAAGTCCCTTCCATAGAATCAGTGTCAATAGTGAATGAGTTCTTAGATATGACCTCTTTGACCAACTCCAAGGTTCAAGTTTCTTTACCAAGATAGACCTTCGGTCAGGCTACCATCAGCTTAGAGTGAGGCGAGAAGACATTCCTAAAACTGCTTTTCATACTAAATATGGACCTTATGAATAGAGTTTTCCGTGAGTACCTTGATTCCTTCATCATAGTATTCATAGATGACATTCTCATATAATCCAAGTCTAGAGAAGAGCATAAGGTACACCTAAGAAAGACATTGCAAGTACTCAGAGAAAATCAACTGTATGCAAGTTTAGTAAATGTGAATTCTGGTTAAGGTCAGTGACCTTTCTTGGTCATGTTGTGACCGACCAAGGTGTTGAAGTTGATCCGAAAAGAGTTTGAGTACACAAGTGAATCTTAGCACTGCTTTTCATCCATAGACGGATGGACAAGAAAAACGTACCATTCAGACCCTTGAGGACATGTTGAGACAATGTGCTATTGACTTTAAGGGGAGTTGGGATAGATTTTCTACTGCTTTCAGCCGTCAAAAATCCTATGATGATAACAGAAAGAGAGCTATTGAGTTCGAAGTAGTTAATCAGGTCTACTTGAAGATATCACCCATGAAAGGGGTGACGAGATTTGGTAAGAAACGGAACTTAAATCCGAGGTATATAGGTCATTACGAGATCTTACAGCGAGTAGGAAATGTTGCCTACGAACTAATGTTACCACAACACTTAGCTTCGGTCCATCCAGTGTTTCACGTTTCGATGCTAGAGAAGTGTCTAGGCAATCCAACGTCCATCCTACCCGTCGAAGGGTTAGGAGTCCATAGGAATATTTCCTTATAAAGAGGTTCCCATTGCAATTTTAGATCGTCAAGTGAAGCGAATGAAGAATAGAGAGGTTCTCACCGTGAAGGTGTTATGGAGGAACACCTTTGTTGAGGGGGCAACAGGGGAGGCCGAGGCCGATATGAGATCCCGTTACCCTCGTTTGTTTAGTTCTTAAGGTTAGATATTCTCTTCCTAAGTATGGTTTATGTTTAAGAAAACTCTAAGTTTAAGTGCTTTAGTGGATTTGGTGTGGTAAGTCCCTAATCGTATGTCTTATATAGCACTATGTGAGTTAAAACGAAGTTATGTGTGCATTTTATGTTGCTGTTTTTGTGTAGCATAGACATATTTTTCGGTGTTGCATGATTTATGATGTGCATTAAGTTAAGTGTGATTGAGAAGGAAATTCCTCAATCTCAAATATGAAGCTTCAGATAAGCTTGAATGATATTGCACCATCAAAATAAGTGTGAATCAGATATTCACAAAAGAGAAACATTTAAGTAAGATAAAGTAAATTTCGAAAATCACCCTCTCTATTTAAATGAGGTGTAAGTGTCATTCGGGGACGAATGTTCCTAAGGGGGGATAATGTAACATTCAGAAAAATCATATGTCTAATGAAGAGCCCAGTATGCCCTTAGGATTGCCTATTAGGGGTACATAGGCACCCCAATGCCCAATATTGAGAAATATTGGGCATAGTATAGAAATATTGGCTAAGAGATATTAGCCAATTTTCTATATACAAATATGAGATATACTTTTTGGGTTGTCATACCCCAATCCAAGATTGACTTTTAAGCAATGTACCTGCAATGAAGACCCTGAGCTAATAAAATATAATTCGTCCAACTCACAAAAGGTATGAGGCATCCAAGTGTCAAGCCTAGATACCATGGCACATGTTACGACCGGAATCTAGACCCTAGATGAGACAGGCGTCGTTGACCTCTCAGAGGTCGCAGACAAGCCTACTTACGTCATTCTTACTTCGTCTAGGTTAATTTCAGCGAAAAATTTGAAACTTTTTGTTTCTTAACATATTTATTAAACATTCTCATCATTACATAATTGTTCACCATCAACCATCTAATATTAAGACTATTAAGTGAAACAAATAGTATAATATAGTAGTAAAGATGTACTTGCCAAAATGGCACAAATACAATGTCTGAATAAAACAGAAAAGAAACGCTAGTGGAACATGCTCCACTAGCTCAACTCTAAAACTAAGCTAGAATATAAATGGCAGCATCCTCGAACGCATGAGGGCCTACCAAGTCCGAATGAATGCTCGACGTCCGGATAGCTTCAGCGTCAACCTATAGCTCTAGCGTCCACCTGTTCCTGCACTTAAAATTGTAGAGTTTTATAGGGTTAGTACACACTTGTACTAAGTATGGGTATATGCAAGCACACACCAAGGACATGCATGAGAAAGAATAGCTCTTTCCTAACAACATGATTATGGAAAGTCAAGTCAGTGGACTTGCCAAATTGGGATTAGGAAAGTTAGTGAACTTTCCAAATTCGTATTAGGAAAGTCATGCCAAGAGAGTAACATGCATCATCATACTTATCATTTTGCACACAACACATAACATCTTACACATAGCACATATCATATAGCATACAAGACATAACATATTTTATAACATTTATTCATATGCCATGAGACCTTGGAATCGTGGACTTGACATTAAGACTTTCTAAAATGAGGCTCAACATATGAGACCTCAACTAGGGAGTCTTCATTAGCAAACACAGAGTCTGCTTCATTCATCCATACGTACTTTATTTCATTTCGTTCATAGGCCAGTGTGAACAACAGCTATACCTAGGGTGTAGTTTAAGACTTTCATCGGGTTTGCTGTGCAATGATCAAGAATAACCTAGTGTCATTACCTGAGTCTAGCTCACCTCTTGATTATTCTATCCTAACACCTTTGGTATCATTCATTTCATTATTTGCATCATTTGAGGCTGGCCTCATTCATTGGGAACTTTAAATTTAACCGACATAGATCATGTGAGCATCATGAAATCCAGTGTCTCCCCCACACCGAAAAGAGGTGGAATCACCAGCCAAGGTGACCCAAAACATGCTAGCGTACATGGGAATTTAACCCCGCCAGATCCCTATATTGGCAGTATAGGTTCGAAGATCAGGAGATATAAGGAGACCCATACCCGGCAAGCCGGACAGTCTCATCTCATGAGAGTTACGTGAACCTCCGCCCTTCCCGAAAGAAGGCATCACCGCTCATAACTAGTCTATCGTTGCTCAGTATAAAGTTCCATTACATTCACTCATACGTCATGGAAGTTGTCTACTATTATGAGGACATCATATCTCAATAGATGATCTCTCATCTGATCATTAGTATTAAGTGTGTTCATCTCAATACTTTCATTAGAGTGTTCATCGAGACTGGTCGCTTCATTAACTTTACACTCTCATAGGTGAGTACGTTTTGGTAACATTTACTTAGGCTCATTTGAGATTGTTCTCATCTTTTACATTAGCCTCATATCATGTTGTCACCACATTCATTAACATTAGCACATTTTCTCTTCATAATTACTCACTCCATTTTACGTGAATGTTCATCTCATCATATGCCAATATACTTGGCCATCTGTGTATTTCACACTCTTACTTAATCCTTCTAGGGTTTCTTCATTTCATTACATACATCTTAGGTTCACTTATTTTTAAACGTATGCTAGACTTATGGGTCTATACATACAAGTCATGAGGCTTCATTCATAGTTCGTTAAGTTATTCATACATTCCTAAGATTATGTAGTACAAGACTTATGTATCTTGTATATATGACAAGATCTTGATTTCGATCTAAGTAGATGGCATTATTCTTGAATATTTAATTCACGTATGACTTATGTATCAATACGGAAATTTGGGCAAGGGAACCCAAGTTTGAATCACTTGGACAACATTTATATTTTTCATTGATTTTGTTTTTAGTTATCATGACATTGGGACTCTAGATCGAACCCCAACATCAACATTCTATCTTTAATTTTCTCCTTGGTTTTCCTATTAATTTGGCCGAAGGGTTGTGGGTTCGAACCCCCACAACCCCTTTTTATTTTTCCTTAAAGTCTTCTTGTCCCATTTCGCCTAAACCAAGAGGTTGTGGGATCAAACCCCCACAGCCTCTTTTATTATTCTTAATTTTCGCTGGGAATTGGGAGGTTGTGGGTTCGAACCCCCATAGCCTCCTTATTTTTACTTTTAATTTCGCTAGAGACTGTGAGGTTGTGGGTTCGAACCCCCACAGCCTCCTATTTTTATTTTTAATTAAAAATCCACCAAGTTAGGCGTTTGGTAGTGAGATTGTGGGATCGAACCCCACAGCCTCATTTTATTTTTTTAATTAATTCCGCCATTCTCCTTTCTAGCGCTGAGGTTGTGGGTTCGATTCCCACGCCTCTCATTTTTTTCTTCTTTAATTTCTCTTCTCTCATTCGCAGCCTGGAGGTCTTGGGTTCGATTCCCACGCCTCCCATTTATTTATTTAATTCTTGTTCTCTTCTCCCTTACCCAGTAGGCCCGATTTCAATTCCCCCCAGCCCCATTTTCTTTCTTTTCGCGAATTACCATGGTCACTCGGGTTTGATTCCCCTTAACCTCATTTGCCCCTTTACGTTTTTAGCATCTTTTACATGTGAGGTCTTGGGTTCAATCCCCAGTGACCTCAGATATTTTATTTTCATTTAAAAACCCAAATTCTTAACCTTGTTTTTGACCAAAACTAAAGTACACCAAGCTGGAAATTTGATTATAATTTTTAGCTTCCTTCCATCAACCTTTTCACGTTAGTTCTTAGGGCATTTCATGAAACATTTAGTGCATTATTAGGTGTAGTTTAGTGGTTACATTAGCCAAGAGTTTTTCACTCGAAATCAATAACTTCACACCCCATATGAACATCACGTTGTGTGGAACTTTTGGACATAAAATACAAGGATTAAACATGCCATTTCACACCACCAACAGTGAGTACATTCATTGCCACACGTTGCACACACACATCACTTTTTCACAAAATTTCGGACAACATATTCAATATTCACATAATTCCAAACATGCATACTTAAACATAAACATCACGAAAACACATTACATCCCTACTTTGTACTAACAAACATACCCAACCTATGATTCAATGGGATCTAGTGACAGGGACATGCAACGGGGAACAACCCTAGTTTTCGGAATGAATATCTTGAACCTTAAGGGGTCTCTTGGGAAAGGGACCAAGAGAGAAGAAACCCATACCTTATTTGATTGCTCAGACGTTGAAGCTGATGCCCAAACCTTTCTCCAAAACCATGTCCAACTCACCGAAAGTTTCACCACCAACTCGACGAAAATCTCCCCTTGCCTTAATGTTTTTTATTAGCTTGTTTTGTTAGACTTTTTTCATGATTTCTTCAAGTGTGAAGAACTTTTGATATAATTTCTGTTCTTGTACGTTTTTTAGGCAGAGAGAAAACAAGAGAGTTTGAACGTGAGAATGCGATAGACGTGAGAGAGTGAAACGTGTGAAGTGGTTTAGGCTTAGATAATGATTTGTCAATTTAGGACTCTCCTTAATATTTAAAATCTGATTTAATTAATTATATGTGAAAGGACCATTTTGCCCTTACAAAAAATCAGATTTTAAACAATAATTAAATCACCAATTTGTTGCTTCCATTGGGGCTCGAACTCGGGTGACACTGTTTTGCGAAAACGGGTCATTTTGGGTCGACCCAACCCGAACCGGTTCTTTAATTAATTAATTAATTAATTAATTAATTAATTTGGGTAATTACGATATTACCCTTAGCCTGGAAAAGACCATTTTACCCCTGGACCCTCAAAACTTAAGATTTTCTCTTTTTCAGTCCGGTAAAGACTCCTTTGATCAAATCTTCGTTTTCGAGAGCCCTACATGGTTGGTTCAACCTTTCCAAGCTCAACTAACTCCCCAAGTTAGTTGGCTTGGCCGTAGTAAGGGTTATGAGGTGTGTTTCTACGCGCATCAATACGTGTGAACCTTGATCTAATCGAAAGCATTCTTGACACGCATTTGTTATCTTATTCATTTTTAGGGTTGTTACATTATCCCCCCCTTAGGAACATTCGTCCCCGAATGACACTATCACTTATATATCGTAATGTCTGTCAGATCAAAACATAACCACTATGAACAGTCAAGCAATATCAACAAAATATGGAGAGATAAGGAAACATAGACTTAAGAGTAGGAAGTCTAACCTCAAGAGCTGAAAATATGAGGGTAGCGGGATCTCATGTCGGCCTCAGCCTCCCACGTAGCACCCTCAACAAGATGATTTCTCAACAATACCTTCACTGTGCCAATCTCCTTGTTCCTCAGCTGCTTGACCTGTCTGTCTAAGATCTCAATAGGTACCTCCTCATAAGACAAGTCTTCATCAACCCCCAAACCTTCAACAGGTAGAATCGATGCTGGATCCCCTAGGCACTTCTTCAACATAGAGACATGAAAGACTGGATGAACAGAATCTAGCTCCGCAGGCAATGCTAACTCATAGGCCACCTCACTCACACGCTGTAGGATATCATATGTCCCAACATACCTCGGACTCAGCTTCCCTTTCTACCAAATCTCATCACCCCTTTCATAGGTGATATCTTCAAGTAAACTTGGTCACCAACATCAAATTCTAAGGGTCGCTTTTTGTTGTCTGCATATGACTTCTGTCGGCTTTAAGTAGTAGCCAACCTGTCCCTAATCACTCTGACCTTCTCTAAGGCCTCATGAATGATCTCTGGACCCAAAATGGATGACTCTCCAACCTCGAACCACCCAACTGGAGATCTACACCTCCTACCATACACTGCCTCAAACGGTTCCATCCCAATGCTGGAGTGAAGCTATTATTATACGAGAACTCTATCAATGGCAGATGGTTATCCCAGCTACCTCTGAAGTCAATCACACACGCTCTCAACATGTCCTCTAATGTCAGAATGGTGCGCTCTGCCTGCCCATCAGTCTGAGGATGAAAGGCAGTACTAAGCTTTACCTGCGTGCCCAAGCTCTTCTGGAAAGATCTCCAGAAATATGAAGTAAACTGATCTCCTCTATCTGAAATGATAGACAAAGGAATCCCATGACATCTCACAATCTCATCAATATAGAGTCTCGAATAATCCTCGGCTCTGTAAGTAGACTTCACAGAGATAAAGTGGGCAAACTTAGTCAATCTGTCCACAACAACCCATATGGAGTCATGCTGTCTTCTAGTCCTCGGAAGACCAACCACGAAGTCCATATTAATGGCCTCCCACTTCCAAGTCGGAACCTCAATAATCTGAGTCAGACCGCCAGGCTTAAGATGCTCTGCCTTAACCTGCTGACAATTAGGACACTTGGCCACATATTCTGCAATGTCCTTCTTCATGCCATTCCACCAATAAATCTGCTTAAGATCATGATACATCTTGGTGAAACCTGGATGTATGGAATATTTGGAACCATGGGCCTCTGCAACAATCCTGGTCCGCAAATCATCCACATCTGGTACACACAGCCTGTCCTGATACCTAAGTATGCCATCACCTCCCAAAGCGAAAGACTCATTCATCTTTATCAACACTGAGTCCTTCAGCTCCATCAACACAGGATCTAGATGCTGACCTTGATTGACTTCAACTACCAAGGATGATTCAGAACTAGGATGAACTGAAACATCCCCACTAGTAGAGTCAACCAATCGCACACCCAGTCTGGCCAGTCTGTGTACATCTTTCACCAACTCCTTCTTCTCATCCTCAACGTGGGATGTACTTTCCATGCTCATCCTGCTCAAAGCATCAGCTACAACATTAGCCTTACCTGGATGGTAGTGAACATTCATGTCATAATCGTTCAACAGCTCCAACCATCTCCGCTGACTTAGATTCAACTCTCTCTATGTGAATACGTACTGGAGACTCTTGTGGTCTGTGAATACATCCACATGCACTCCATACAAATAGTGCCTCCACATCTTCAATGCAAACACCACAGTTGCCAAATCCAGGTCATGAGTGGGATAATTCTTCTCATGAACCTTGAACAGTCTGGACACATAGGCTATCACCTTACCAACCTGCATAAGAACACAACCATAACCAACCCTAGATTCATCACAATAAACAGAGTAATTCTCACCACACTTAGGCAAAGTAAGCACCGGGGCTGAAGTGAGTCTGTCCTTGAGCTCCTGGAAACTCCCCTCACAAGTCTCCGTCCATTCAAACTTGGCTTTCTTATTAGCCAAAGCTGTCAATGGGGCAGCAATGGAAGAAAAGCCCTCCCCAAACCTGCGGTAGTTACCAGCCAATCCCAAAAAGCTACGGATGTCAGTGGGAGTAAGAGGCTTTGTCCAGTTCCTCACAGCCTCATTTTTCCTGGGATCCACCTCCACGCCCTGATCTGACACAACATGACCCAGGAAGGTCAACGATCTAAGCCAAAATTCACACTTGCTGAATTTGGCATACAGCTGATGTTGTCTAAGTACCTGTAAGGTTAGTGTCAAATGTTGTTCATGATCTTCCTTGGTCCTAGAGTAGATGAGAATGTCATCAATGAATACTATGACAAAATAGTCAAGGTATTCATGGAAGACTCGGTTAATGAGGTCCATAAATGTAGCAGGTGCATTCGTAAGACCAAATGACATGACTAAGAACTCATAGTGACCATAACGGGTTCCGAAGGCTGTCTTTGGGATATCTCCATCCCTAACCCTAAGCTGATGATACCCTGAATGAAGATCAATCTTAGAGAAGAAACTAGACCCTTGGAGCTGATCGAACAAATCATGTATTCTGGGAACTGGATACTTATTCTTTATAGTGACTTTGTTGAGCTGCCGATAATCGATACACATTCTAAGGGTTACATCTTTATTTTTCACAAACAACACTGGAGCGCCCCAAGGGGATATGCTCAGCTTAATGAAACCCTTATTAGTGAGATATTTTAACTGCAGCTTCAACTCTTTGAGTTCAGCTGGAGCCATTCTATAAGGAGGAATTGAAATTGGTTTAGTATCGGGTTCTAAGTCGATACCAAAATCAATCTCTCAAGGGGGAGGGACTCCAGGCAAATCATCAAGAAATACATCTAGGAACTCATTCACTACAGGCACTGGGTCTATGGAAGGAATGTCATGATCTAAATCGTTAACACTCACAAGATGACACAATAACCCCTTGGACATCATTTTATTGGCCTTAAGGTTCGAAATGAAGAGGTTAGGACGACTAGAGTTGTACCCCTCCCAGACTAGCTCCTCTTCATCAGGGAAACAAAATCTCACCACTCTACTACGACAATCTAAGCAAGCATAACAACTGGGAAGCCAGTCCATGCTAAGAATAACATCAAAATCATGCATGGGTAACTCAACCAAGTCTGCACACATAGTCTTACCACTTACAACTATTGGGCAATCCTTGTATACTCTATCAGTTCTTACATTCTCTCCTAAAGGTGTACTAACCACTATAGGCTCAGGTAGAACTTCAGGCAATATCTCAAAAGTGAGAGCAAACAAAGGAGTTACAAAGGAAAGCATAGACCCTGGATCAAGTAAAGCATAAACAGAAGTTGAGAATACTTGCAGCATATCTGTGACCACATCAGCGGACTTCTCATGCTCCTCCCTGCCCTTCAGGGCATAGAACCTATTCCTCTTTGGAGGCTCGGCTGCTGCTGCACCCTGTGGATTAGGCCTAGGATGAGCATTACCTCCAGCCTGACCTCTGTTCTGTCAGTCTCTATCCATGTGCCCACACTTACCGCAACCAAAGCAGGCATTAGTGTTGTGTCTGCACTCTCCACTGTGAGCACGGCCGCACTTAGCACAATTCTTTTTAGGACGCTGCATCTCACCTCCATTGCCCTTCTTGGGCTCAAGTCTGCCTCCTCTAGGTGCTGTACTCCTCTGAAAATTAGAGTTCCCAGAACTCTGTTGCCCGTTCTTGAACTTGGGCTGCTCACGGAAGCCAAAATTGTTTCTCTAGCCTCCATGGCTTGGACCTACCTGATCTTGAGGCTTAGGCCTCCTAGCATAACGAATACCCCTCTTTTTACGGCTGTCTTCTACCTGCTGGACATGCACCATCAACCTGGAGAGGTCCATATTATCATGGAGCATCGCAGACCGACACTCCTCCTCAAGATCTCCATTGATTCTTGTGAGGAACCTGCAATCTCATCCCTGCTGTTAGACACAAGGGAAGTAGCATACCTGGATAATTTAACAAACTTCAGTACTCATATCATTCTTGCTGTTAGATACTAAGGAAAGTAGCATACCTGGATAGTTTATCAAATTTCAGGGAATACTCTCTGACTGTCATAGATCTCTGCTTAAGGATGATGAACTCCTCAACCTTGGCTTCCCTCATCTCTTTGGGAAAGAATCTCTCCAAAAAGGCTGTCTTAAACAGCTCCCAAGTGACTGGAACTCTGCCCAAAGCTCGGCTATCCTTCCACATCTTGCACCAAGTCTGTGCAACATCCTTGAGCTGATAGGAATCCAGCTCATCCTTCTCAGTATCTGTGGCCCCCATAGCTACCAAAATCTTATGCACCTCGTCCACAAACTCCTGAGGATCCTCTGAAGTCTTGGACCCTGTGAAAATAGGAGAATTCATCCTCGTTAAGTCTCTCAGCCTGTCAGCCATGCTACGAACCGGTGGGTTCTCCCCCTGAACATCCTGCCGATTGACCTGGCCAGTCATAGCCTGGGCCTGCATAGTAATGGCCTGTGCCATCTGGGCCAGAGATGCCCTTACCTCAGCATCAGTCAACCCAGCTGGGTTAACTGGCATATCCACTCCTTCAGTTGGAGCCTGGGGTGGAACCTGATTGTTCCCAGCAACTGCTCCTCCTCTCCTCTGACCAACTATCCTCCTAGTATTCATTCTCTGAAAACAATAAAACTTGATGTTAGACACGCTCATAACACCAAGAAATCATACATTAGGAAAAGTACGATAAGATCAAAAGAAGGGAAATTTTCCTACGCATTATGCAGTCTCTAATTCAGGATAGTGGTGCACTTCACTACCATGACTTAGAAACTACTCAATGTGGTTGATGTGAACTCATTATTCTTGGAACTTAACCTAGTGCTCTAATACCAACTTTGTTATGACTTAAATCTAGACCCCAGACGAGATCGGCGTCGTTGACCTCTCAGAGGTCGCAGACAAGCCTACTTACGTCATTCTTACTTCGTCTAGGTTAATTTTAGCAGAAAATTTGAGCCTTTTTGTTTCTCAACATACTTATTAAACATTCTCATCATTACATAATTGTTCACCATCAACCATCTAATATTAAGACCATCAAATGAAAGAAATACTATAATATAGTAATAAAGATGTACTTGCCAAAATGGCACCAATACAATGTCTGAATAAAACAGGAAAGAAACGCTAGTGGAACATACTCCACTAGCTCAACTATAAAACTAAGCTAGAATATAAATGGCAGCATCCTCGAAAGCATGAGGGCCTACCAAGTCTGGATGAATGCTCGACGTCCGGGTAGGTTCAGCGCCCACCTGTAGCTCTAGCGTCCACCTGTGCCTGAACCTAAAATTGTAGAGTTGTATAGGGTTAGTACACACTTGTACTAAGTATGGGTATATGCAAGCACACACCAAGGACATGCATGAGAAAGAATAGCTCTTTCCTAACAACATGATTATGGAAAGTCAAGTTAATGGACTTGGCAAATTGAGATTAGGAAAGTTAGTGAAGTTTCCAAATTCGGATTAGGAAAGTCATGCCATGAGAGTAACATGCATCATTATACTTATCATTTTGCACACAGCACATAACATCTTACACATAGCACATATCATATAGTATACAACACATAACATATTTTATAACATTTATTCATATGCCATGAGACCTTGGAATCATGGACTTGACATTAAGATGTTCCAAAATGAGAGCTCAAAATATGAGACCTCAACTAGGGAGTCTTCATTAGCAAACACAGAGTTTGCTTCATTCATTCATACGTACTTCATTTCATTTCGTTCATAGGCCAGTGTGAACACCAGCTATACCTAGGGTGTAGTTTAAGACTTTCATCGGGTTTGCTGTGCAATGATCAGAATAACCTAGTGTCATTACCTGAGTGTAACTCACCTCTTGAATATCCTATCCTAACACCTTTGGTATCATTCATTTTATTATGTGCATCATTTGAGGCTGGCCTCATTCATTTATCGGGAACTTTAACTTTAACCGACATAGATCATGTGAGCATCATGAAATCTAGTGTCTCCCCCAAACTGAAAAGAGGTGGAATCACCTGCCAAGGTGACCCAAAACATGCTAGCGTACATGGGAATTTAACCCCGCCAAATCCCTATATTGGCAGTATAGGTTCGAATTTAACCCCGCCAGATCCCATACCCGGCAAGACGGACAATCTCATCTCATGAGAGTTACGTGAACCTCCGCCCTTCCCGAAAGAAGGCATCACCGCTCATAACTGGACTATCGGTGCTCAATATAAAGTTCCATTACATTCACTCATACGTAATGGAAGCTGGTTTCTAGTATGAGGACATCATAACTCAATAGATGATTTCTCATCTCATCATTAGTATTAAGTGTGTTGATCTCAATACTTTCATTAGAGTGTTCATACAGACTGGTCTCTTCTTTAACTTTACACTCTCATAGGTGAGTACGTTTTGGTAACATTTACTTAGGATCATATGAGATTGTTCTCATCTTTTACATTAGCCTCATATCATGTTGTCACCACATTAATTAACATTAGTACATTTGCTCTTCATAATTACTCACCCCATGTTACGTGAATGTTCATCTCATCATATGCCAATATACTTGGCCATTTGTGTGTTTCACACTCTTACTTAACCCTTCTAGGGTTTCGCCATTTCATTACATACATCTTAGGTTCACTTATTTTTAAACGTATGCTAGACTTATGGGTCTATACATACAAGTCATTAGGCTTCATTCATAGTTCGTTAATTGATTCATACATTCCTAAGATTATGTCGTACAAGACTTATGTATCTTGTATATATGCCAAGATCTTGATTTCGATCTAAGTAGGTGACATTATTCTTGAATATTTAATTCACGTATGACTTATGTATCAATACGGAAATTTGGGCAAGGGAACCCATTTACATTTTTCATTGATTTTTGTTTTTAGTTTTCATGACATTGGGACTCTAGATCGAACCCAACATCAACATTCTATCTTTAATTTTCTCCTTGTTTTTCTATTAATTTGGCCGAAGGGTTGTGGGTTCGAACCCCCACAACCCCTTTTTATTTTTCCTTAAAGTCTTCTTGTCCCATTTCGCCTAAACCAAGAGGTTGTGGGATCAAACCCCTACAACCTCTTTTATTTATTCTTAATTTTCGCTGGGAATTGGGAGGTTGTGGGTTCGAACCCCCACAGTCTCCTTATTTTTACTTTTAATTTCGCTAGAGACAGTGAGGTTGTGGGTTCGAACCCCTACAACCTCCTATTTTTATTTTTAATTAAAAATCCACTAAGTTAGGCGTTTGACAGTGAAGTTGTGGTATCGATCCCCCACAGCCTCACTTTATTTCTTTAATTAATGCCGCCATTCTCCTTTCTAGCCCTGAGGTCGTGGGTTCGATTCCCACGCCTCACATTTTCTTTTTCTTTAATTTCTCTTCTCTCATTCGCAGCCTGGAGGTCGTGGGTTCAATTCCCACGCCTCCAATTTATTTGTTTAATTCTTGTTCTCTTCTCCCTTACCCAGTAGGCCCGATTACAATACCCCCCAGCCCTATTTTCTTTTCTTTTCGCGAATTACCATGGTCACTCAGGTTCGATTCCCCTTAACCCCATTTCCCCTTTACGTTTTTAGCATCCTTTACATGTGAGGTCTTGGGTTCAATCCCCAGTGACCTCACCTATTTTATTTTCATTTAAAAACCCAGATTCTTAACCTTGTTTCTGACCGAAACAAAAGTACACCAAGATGGAAATTTATTATAATTTTTAGCTTCCTTCCATCAACCTTTTCACGTTAGCTCTTAGGGCATTTCATGAAACATTTAGTGCATTATTAGGTGTAGTTTAGTGGTTACATTAGCCAAGAGTTTTTCACTCGAAATCAATAACTTCACACCCCATATGAACATCACGTTGTGTGCAACTTTTGCACATAAAGTACAAGGATTAAACATGCCATTTCACACCTCCAACAGTGAGTACATTCACTGCCACATGTTGCACACACACATCACTTTTTCACAAAATTTTGGACAACATATTCAATATTCACATAATTCCGAAAATGCATACTTAAACATCAGGAAAACACATTACATCCCTACTTTGTACCAGCAAACATACCCAACCTATGATTCAATGGGAGCTAGTGACAGGGACATGCAACGGGGAACAACCCTAGTTTTCGGAATGAATATCTTGAACCTTAAGGGGTCTCTTGGGAAAGGGACCAAGAGAGAAGAAACCCATACCTTATTTAATTGATCAAACGTTGAAGCTGCTGCCCAAACCTTTCTCCAAAACCATGTCCAACTCACCTAAAGTTTCACCACCAACTCGACGGAAATCTCCCCTTGCCTCAACGTTTTTGATTAGCTTGTTTTGTTAGACTTTTTTCGTGAGTTCTTCAAGTGTGAAGAACTTTTGATATAATTTCTGTTCTTGTACGTTTTTTAGGCAGAGAGAAAACAAGAGAGTTTGAACGTGAGAATATGAAAGACGTGAGAGAGTGAAACGTGTGAAGTGGTTTAGGCTTAGATAATGACTTAGTCAATTTAGGACTCTCCTTAATATTTAAAATCTGATTTAATTAATTATACGTAAAAGGACAATTTTGCCCTTACAAAAAATCAGATTTTAAACAATAATTAAATCACCAATTTGTTGCTTCCATTGGGGCTTGAACTCGAGTGACACTATTTCGCGAAAATGGGTCATTTCGGGTCGACACAACCTAAACCGGTTCTTTAATTAAATTAATTAATTAATTCCTTATAGTAATTACGATATTACCCTTGGCCTGGAAAAGACCATTTTACCCCTGGACCCTCAAAACTTAAGATTTCCTCTTTTTAAGTCCGATAAAGACTCCTTCGATTAAATCTTCGTTTTCGAGAGCCCTACATGGTTGGTTCCAACCTTTCCAAGCTCAACTAACTCCCCAAGTTAGTTGTCTTGGCCATAGTAAGGGTTCTAAGGTCTGGTTCTACGCGCATCAATCCGTGTGAACCTTGATCTAATCGCAAGCATTCTTGACACCTTAAGCATTTCTTATCTTATTCATTTTTAGGGTTGTTACAGCACATGATCAATTAAAATGATCATGTAAATTAAGCACTGCCCAAGGACATGGTGAGGGTCCTTGGGAGAATAAGTAAATATTCCAAATAGGACATCAAGAATAGTCAGTTAGGAAAGTACAACCAACCCATGTGCAAGCACATGGGCAAAGCAAGTGGGAATCGGCCATAAGGAGGGGACCACCCTAACCGAATTCGGTTAGGGTAGTTAAGGGGCAGCATGTACGGACGGTTCCCTCCATGTGGGGCCTAACTTCCTAACCAACTGTGCATCCTAACTCTGTCCTAACTAGCTAAATAACCGAGGACTAACCGAAATGGACGCACTAGTGCACCCGACAACCTAGGACTAAACCGGGTTGACACTAACCTAGTACTAGTTGAAGAGACAACATAGTACCTAACTTAGGATGGTCCAAAAGGTTGGTTATGGTCCTAACAACATAGGGATACTTTAGTAATTACCCTAGGCTACTTAACTAATTAATTTAGCAATTTAATTAATTAATTTATAAGTGCTAAAACCGAAACTACAAAGGAAATTTCCAGATTTCAGTTAAGACAAGAAAGGGACAACCTAGTACCTAACCTAGGATGGTCCAAAGAGTTAGTTAAGGTCCTAACGAATTAAGGGTACTTTAGTAATTAACTTAGGTCACCTAATTAATTAAATTAGCCATTTAATTAATTATTTTAGATGGTCAAAACGAAATCCTTACACTAACCTAGTATAATTCAAGAAACATCCTAGTACTTAACCTAGGACGGTCCTAAAGGGTTGATTTTGGTTCCAAAGACTTAGGGGTACTTTAGTACTTACCCTAGGTACCTAAATTACTTAAATTAAAGATTTAACTAATTAATATAAAGTGAAAATGTTGACCCAATCCATAGTCAACACTAATTTCCAGATTTGACTAAATGTTATGTTCTCCTATGTTTAGTCAACTTAGGAGGGGCTTTTTTAGTAATTAGTTAATTAATTTATTTAATTAACTTATGAAATCCTAAGTTGAATGAGTCAATATCATTTCCTAAGACTTATAATCACGTTCAAACTCATAGAAAAGGCGACGCGAAAAAAGTAAACAACAAATGAAAGAAAAAGGCAGAAAATTTATCGATTTCTCTAGGACGACTTCAAGGTTTCGTTCAAGGTGGTATTCATAGATTAAGTTCTACATAAGGTATGGGTTTCTCTCCAGGACTTCTTTCTCCAAGAGAATTTTCTTTCCAATGATTCAAAGATCTTGAAAACTATGGTTATTCCCGTGTTCTCGTCGAACTCCTTGTCCCTAGTATCCATTTCGATTCCATGTTGAATAAGTTAGAGTTCATGTTATTGGTATGTGGTTCTGGCTGATCTTATGTGTAATGTTCTTGAATTATGAATCTCGATTAACCTATGAAGTTGTGATCGTATAACGTTAAGTGCTTAAAACGTGAATCATGAATCGACGATGTGTTAGTTACACCCGTAATTGTTTAAGTGTTGATGTGTTTGTCTGAATGTTGTCTTGCTGTTATTGTGAATGGAATTGTCTTACATTATTGCTTTTAAATAATGATGGAAAAATTGGCTAATGAGAATCTCATGAAAATATATTTGAAAGAATGTTTGGCTTGTGCCAATAAATTGGCTATGAAGTCATTTCCAAATTTTCTAGGCCAATACTAAATTTACACCAATATTATGTGCCCAATATAATGTAATGCCAAATTAAGCATGACCAACAGAACAAAATGAATCGATAACTAAGGATATGCCAATCAATGGGACAAGTCCCAACATACCCTATACTATCTTATATGACTAAAATGTTGGAATGCCAAATGAATAAGCACTTCTAATGTAATTCAATGAATCCATAACCAAGGGCATGCCATCCATTGGGACAACTCCTAACATACTCTAAAAGAATGAACTATGAACACATGTATGTCATTGACACAAGTCATCATCGTTTATAAACGATGATATGAAGCTACTACACTAAAGTAAAGAAGTAACGTGAGTTATAACATAATTAAAGGGGTCTAAACTAAATAAGTGACCAGAATGGGGTGTTAAAGATAGTGAGACAAGTCTTACTTACACCTAAGCTACTATGTTAAAAGAATACTCACGAATGGAGGTGTTAGAAAGTGTGAGACTAATCTCATTAACACCTAAGGATGATATGTAAGGACAATTCACAGTTCATCAATATAAAGTAAGGATGATATGCAAGAACAATTCATATCTCATCAATGTAAAGTAAGTATGATATGTAAGGACAATTCACATTTCAAAAATGTAAAGTAAGGATGTTATGTAAGGACAATTCAAATTTCATCAATATAAAGTAAGGATGAGATGTGAGGACAATTCGCATCTCATCAATGTAAAGTAAGGATGATATGTAAGGAAAATTCACATTTCATTAATGTAAAGTAAGGATGTTATGTAAGGACAATTCACATTTCATCAATGTAAAGTAAGGATGACAAGTCATCAAAAGAGTAAGTAAATCTCAATCTATATTCAAGCTTCCATAATGCTTGAGTCAACTCTCAAAGATAAAAAATATAATGAAAGTGAGCACAGCACCGATAGACTAGTTATGAGCATGTGCTTGCATGTGTAAGTCTCGTGCGATGAGGCTACCATCGAGGTGGATAAGTAGTCTCATTAAGTCCCTAGTCTTCGAACTATGTCTAGCCAACATAGGAACTAGCCAGTGGTTTCCACCTAAGCGAGCTAGGCATGTACGGTTTCACCATGGCCGGTGATTCCACCCCTTTCCGGTGTGGGAAAGACACAGGATTTCATGTTTAGCTCACATGATCTATGTCGGTTAATGCTCACGATATGTTCCTAATTCACTATGTCCATGAGCCACTCCTTTTTGGTGTGGAGTGAACACTTGAGATGGATTCGCCTTAGCCGGGGATCACCCTTTTCCATGTGTGGGGCAGACAATGGATTCCATGAGTAGATCACATGGTCTAGATTCATTTTAACCGGTGAATCACTCCTTTTTGGTGTTGGACAGACAGTGGATGTCATGTTAGCTCGCATGATCTTATTGCTAATGATGTCAGTATGAAAGTGAGAATGATGATTATGATGGAACGTATGTTCCAAGTGAGCAATGATGAAGAGCTTAAGAATGTCAATAGCCAATTTCACACTCATGAAAGTTTCACCAAATAATGGGCAAAGCCAAATAAGATAGTCTTATAATGACTTCTTATATGATGCCAAGAAAGGAAGTAGAACTATCATGGTAATTAAATGACTTATAACTTCCCTGACATGAAAGTAATGAAACAGATGGCATAGCCAATAAAATTGGCTTACGAAATGTTTATGAATACATAGAGTACAGAATGACTCACTATAAGGTAGGGAAATCATTCCTTAATCCTTGGATTACTTACATTGATTCATTGTGGGTATGGGACTACAATGAATCATTTAACTTGTAAGTAAAACATAGGACTAAAGGAATTATTGAACTACACAACAACAAGAAGAAAAAGACTGAAAATAAAACTAAGTGTTACAATGGGAGCTCTCAGGTTGGGGGTTGATCAAAATTTCAAATCTTCGCCCAAGTGGTTCTAAAATTACGTTGATGATACCGATGGCTTGTAATCATATAGAAATTTAGTTTTGTTCTTTGAATGCATTAAAATACATCATATTCATACCACAATTCACAAATAACGAATTAGGAAAGTTTAATGATTACACTTTCCAGAAATGACATGTTGTTTAGGAAAATCTTTCATTGATCATGCATAACTTTATGTGTATATGTGCGTACACCCATACTTAGTACAAGTGGTGTACTTACGCCCTACTATTTACTATTTTTATAGGTGCAGGTCAGAGGACAGATTGACGTCACTTGCAGCGGTTTGGACTTCAGCGTTTTCTACAGACCATTTTGTAGGTCCTCTTGATTTCGAGGTTGCTGCACGCATTAGTCTATCCTTAATTTTAGTGATAGCTAGTGTATGTTTTCTCTAGCATTTCTTTCGTACTTTCTTTTCGAAGCTTTGTAATAAGGCCTTGTTTGGCAAATTATTTATGATATATTCATCTTCAGTTTCGAATTGATTCTTTATTATAGATGGTTGTTCTCTTTATGTTGAGCTTAGTATATGTTGTAAATATGTAATGACTATATAAAGTCTAAGTAAACTTAATACATATAAAAAAAATAAAAAATTTCTGCTAAAATTTAACTAGATGAATGTGATGAATGCAAGATGAGGCTTGTCTGCCACCTCTGAGAGGTCAACAACGCCGGTGGCGATTCGGATTCAAGAATCCGGGTCGTTACACACATGTTGGCTGCAAATGAAGTACAAGAAAGGTGGCAAAAGGCCAAATGTTCTTAAGTCCAAAACGTCCCATCTGAAAAGTCCAAGTAGGTGGGTAGCCTATTTGACAAATTATGGCCCGAAATGAGTGAGAAAGTCGGCCAAAGAAGGTCCGGTTTGATATCAGAGTTTTTCAACCATTTTTACTTTGACTAAAAAATCTGATTTCTTGAGCTTTCTTTCTTTCCTCACTTAGCTTCATACATCACCCATTAAATACCATTAGGGTTCTTGAATATTAGGGATTTGAAGTTATTGGAAGGTATAATTTAAGACAAGTTAAGGAGGACAACATTTACCTTGAAGAATCCAAGTCTTAGCAAGTGGTAGTTCTGTCTAGCAAGGTAAGCTACTGCAATTTTCTCCCTCTTAATGCTTGAGTTAATTAGGATACTTGGTATGTGTTAGTGAATTGGAAATTATTACTTTTACATGGTGTAATATTGGGGAGGATGTTCTGGTGATTAGTGCATGCTGAGACAGCCATGGCGGGGAGTCCTCTTTAGATACAGTTATGAGCTTGTGTGACCTCTTCAAAAGTAATGTTAGCTCTTCTAGTGCTAGTGCTTAAAAACCATGATTCATATTGCTTTTGTTACATTATTATGTTTGAGGATTGTTTATTGTATGTTATGATAAGGGATGTGACTGGATGTGTGTGGAAGTTATGGAAACGTTAAAGAACATAAATAGTGCAAGGAGTTTTGGTATGACTTGATACGAAGTTTGTACAATATATAGACGTAATTTAAGGGAAAGGGAACAAGGGAAACATTGATTATATAAATTGCATGCTTATTGCTTTGTTACTATTTTAGTTAGATCAGACAACTCAAATTGATTGATTAGCTACTAATGCTAGTCTTATGACTTATTTTATTGTAGATTAGTAATCCGAAATGAAGGATCTTAACTCATACTTTTTTAATTGTATAGCAAAGTATATAAGGCTATTAGATTTCCTATTTCTTTAGCATAAATCCAACACTTGCATTACAAAAAGTAAGCTTTCTAAGTGTCCTTGATAGTGATTGATCCATAGTTGCAGTTCCTACTCCCTAGAGCATTGAAGTGAGTACTGTAATATGAGTTTGTTAATAAATGTACGTTCTTACTCTACCAAGATTAGGTTTAATCTTATTTCATCGTTAAAGTACCCCTGGCACGAATTTCTCTTATATAAATCAAAATGATACTAGATTACACGGGGTACAATCTACCTATATCATGCCAACTTGCTTCAATTGTTTCTCTATATGTCATCTTGTCGCATGTTCATATGTTCCCTTTCTTGGTTATTACTCCCATTGTGTTAGACTATAATGCTACCTCAAATGATCACTACTTGGAATATGTATCCGTTCTTAAGTGGAATCTGTCCACGTTCTCCCTTGGTTCCACTTTCATGTATACCTTGTATTTGATATTAGTTAGTGAGTATTTGTCTACCATATAGAGTACAAAACTCTTGGCTGAATGTTAAATGTCTTCACTTGATATCTGCTTCAATTTAAGATGTCAAAATGCTTATTGAGTCATATAAGCTCCTAAGTATTACAAGTTCATGACACGTTTTCTTCCCATGTCATTTTCATTATCGTAAGTCCATATTCGTATGTCTTCTACTACTGGTCCATAGTTCCAAATCTCAACAATGATTATGACCACCAAAACAACAATCTCAAGAGAGTTATGATTATCCAAAGTGCAATCTCAAAAGAGTTATGAACATCAAACGACAATCTCAATAATTAAAGAATCTAAGTAAAGGTATCTGTATAATTATGGGTGGCATCCCAGGGGCAAATGCCTAGTATGGGTCGATCCCAATTGGAATAGAAGGGTGGCAGCTCAGGGGTGAAAGCCTAGCATGGGTTGATCCCTATTGGTATGGAAGGGTGGCAGCTCATGGGTGAAAGCCTAGCATGGGCCGATACCAATTTATAGAATTATGAGGACAACATCCCTGGGGTTAAAGTTCCTAGCATGGGTAATCCTATCCTACCATTGCTCAGCTGGTCATTTATATCTTATGTCTTATAAATATTATAATGCACAGAAAAGTAAAGAAACAAATGTAACTTTCACAATTCCACAAGTATAAACAAAGGTGATCTCGAATCCTTATCTATTGGTATTTGGTTTCACTTGAGCTCTCATTTTACATATAGTTGTAGTATGCCTTACATATTCAGTACATTCTTTTGTACTGACGTCCCTTATTGGGGACGCTGCATTTCATGCTGCAGGTGCAAGTACTCAAAAGTAGATCTCCCCAATAGAAGCACATGATACTCAATGGTTGTTGGTGAGCTCCAGGTCGATTAGAGGATTTCCTGAGTCATTACTATTTCTATTTTCATAGTGGTACATTCATGTATTCCACTAGAAGCTTTGTAGACATTGTAAAACTATCATCTATATTCATAATTTCAGTTGACATATGTACCGGTTCAGCTAGTAAAATTGTGTTGTATATGAAGCTTCTCATCAGTTATCTGCATAGTAGTTTACTTTCTCATCATAGGTTACTTTTAATGCATGTGTTCATAAGGTACTTTTGTGCCTCACCTAGGGTTTGGGTGTGATACTACTACTCCTACCAAGTGATCCTTCAAGATTCCCTTAGATTAGGCACACCACATTCATCATTCATAACCTTCCTCATACAAGACATAACCTTAACATTCTTTCTATACATTAGATACTAAGTCACATAACTTCATTTACATTGCATAATGACCCATTTATCAATTCATATAAAGACGCACCAAGACTCCCTCCAAATTCCTACTTGAGCAATGCGTACCATAACAACACCTACCCTAAGTAGTACACCCTTTATAAGACTTAGTTTCTTTCATACTTTTGTGGGGGCTAGCTTTAGCTAACATATGTTGTAACACCTCTAAAATGACTTAGGTGAAACTAGAGCCTAAAACTTGTGTATTGATGTTATGAAGTCCTAAAATGGGTTAAAATTATGTTAGTAAGCAGCGTTTAAAGTTTGGTGACGTTTGGAAGTCAAACGTCCAAGAACGTCCATAACGTTCAAAAGGTTTGCCTTGAAACGTCCTTGTGTGCCTTAGTGTGTTTTGGCAAGTTTTACGTGTTCGTTTGGGATGAAATTGATGTGAGGGGTCCTTAAAATGTGTACGACTATATTTGGTTTGGAAACGTCCAGGAAAAACTCCCCAAGGACCAACCAAGGGGTCCTTGAGGAGAACCCATTGTGTGACCCAAAAGCTGTCAAAACCAGCCTC
The DNA here is from genome assembly GCA_016801875.1 of Solanum sitiens. Lineage (NCBI taxonomy): Eukaryota > Viridiplantae > Streptophyta > Magnoliopsida > Solanales > Solanaceae > Solanum > Solanum sitiens. Next base: position 2,905,955 of record JABWTJ010000053.1, read on the forward strand.
ACCTACAAATGGAAATCGACGCCCAGTAGGAAGGTCGATTCCCCATAGGTGGAGTGCGTAGGTGGAAACTTAGGCGTGGGAGATTCAACATCCAATTGTGAGCCTCTGACCCAATCGACGAATTGTCTGTACAGCTCATCGATGGATCTATGGGGTGTAGCTTGTGGTCCGTCGATGACACATGATGAAAATTTGTATGTGTCTTGGCCAGCCTAAGGGCACTTTGGGGTTTTCACCTAGCCTTCCTAAAATTATTTGGAAGGTTTCTTAAGGTTATTTTAGGTATTATAAATAGTTTTATAAGTCCTAAACACTTATATGAATTCATTAATTTGAAATCAAAACCAAAACCCATAAAGAACTATCTAGACCACCATTGATGCTTGAAGGGAGCTTGGAGCTTGGAGGGTGACTTCTCCATTAATTCTTCACAATTTTCGTGGTCTATGATCAGTTAAGGTATGATTTTCATCCTTGAATCTCTTTTCTTCAAGGAGCCAATCTTCAAAGTGGTTTTCAAAGACTTCTCAAAAAGATAACTTCTAACTTGTAATCTAGCCATGGGTTCTTGCATAAAACGTTTTGAATCATTGTATATTGATTGAATTGATGTTATTTTGATGATTTTAACCTAAAAACTCTATGAACCCATGAAAATCATGAAACCCTAGTTTTGACTATTTTAATGGGTCATTTGATTATGTCTCTATACTATTGAATATTTGTGTAGTATGATTATGGCTATTGAATTATCAAAGAATCATGCTATAATTGTAAGTAGGCTGCACTAATTTGATAAATTCATATAGTATTATCTTTAATTAATTGTATATTGTTATTATTCGATTGAATTGATGATTATGGCTATTGGTAAGAGCCTTTTTATATTGAGTTGGTTGAATTGGCTATGGATTGGAGTAGTGAGGTTGGATTGATGGTACGTTGACCTAACTTTGTCTATATTGTATAGTATAGGTCTTAGATGATGATAATGTTCGCTATGGTCCATTTATGGTGGCGGTGCTTATGTGCTATACTTGTGAATTATGTGGCCTCGTCGGCATTACTTATGAATTGTGAAACAATGTGGCCTCGTCGACATTACTTTACGAATTGTGGATTTATTATGTCATAACTTGAATGTGTGAGTATTGTGAGGTCTTGATGACTTATGCATTTATGTGGAGTCAAAGCATGAGTTATTGTAGTTGATGATATATGTCTCTAGTAGGCTATAGTGAAATTGTGTCTTGTATTACTTGATGTTGAAGTATTATTATTCTTGATGAAGTATATGAGACTTGTGATAACCTATATTGAAGATACTATAGTAGTGAATAGGGTGACCTATAGTTGACATGGTGAAGTATGTGCGTGTCTTGTTAAGTAGACTTGTGTCCCTTACTTGATACATGTAAGATGTGAATATGAATTCTTGACTTAGTATGACAAAGCCCTTAGTCTTGTACGTGTGATTGACATGTGACCTTGAACATAGTTAAGAAGGTCCCTTATGTGGAACCTTTAACCTAGATGGAAGGTTATGATATCCTTGAAGTTGAAAGTCGTAATGGTATCCTTCTTGTGTGAATGGTGTACTTAGGGTTGATTGGCTGGAACGGCATGAAATCATCCTTAGAAAAGTCATTTAGTTATCCACTTGACCATTGTAGGTAGACTTGGTGGACCCTCTTTGGTAAGGTGTAATGTGATTGGTTGATGAACAAGTTATGGTATCTCTTCACATGCTCCTTTGTTGAAATAATCTATGAGAACAAAGGCTAGAACCGAGTGAGTATGCTTGGGAAGTTGCTCTAACTAAGATGGAATTAGAGAACAAAGATACCCTCGATATTCCTAAACCATGTGCCTATATAGGATGTGTCCTAGTTCTACCATTGGCAAGTAGAACACTCTCCATCGGAGAAGGTTCATGACTCCGAATTCCATGCATAGCTACTGTGGTCTATGTCGGTTATTGCCTATTCTCATCATATGGGATACTTACTAGTGTTGGAGAAGTTGTATGAATTTTAGGTAGTGGTATGGGACGCTATCTAGACATTGCACAATTAGGCTTTGAAGATGTTAGTGTGTGAGTCCCTAGGTCTTCTCCAAGACAATTATTTGAATGTGCTTAAGTGTTGAATGTCTCTCAAGTGGACTAATGAAGATAATAACTTGAACTAAAAGTATGTTAATGAATAATTGCTTATCTAGAGTAGCTCTAAGGGTTGCCTAGTTAAGGTGTGGAAGGGGTATATGAATGGTTTCTTCAAGGCTTATTTAGGGAAGTCTTAAGACTAACTCTAGATAGGAAAGTTAATTTATGAAATACGACATGATCTAAAGTTAGGTAGTCTTAAGAATTATTAAGGTAAACTTGGAGAGGGTGTATGGGCGGTCTCTTCTTGAATTACTTATGTAAGTCTTATGATAACCTTTGGGAGGAAAATGTCATACTATATGCTATTATGTGTTACATAATTTTCTGGGAATTCACTCTGAAGTTACTGTAATGTTACTGTAAGCTGCTATAAATTAACAATGACTTGGAATGCATTTTAAATGTGATGTTTGGTGTTTAAATGTGATTCTTATGCTTATAATATGATGTTTTAATTAGACAGAGCATATTTCTCATAAATATCTGTTTCTCATGATTTTATGCACTATGTCATACTTAGTACAGGCATTGTACTAATTGCATACATTTTATCTATATCTGAAGTTGTAGGTGGAAGGTGAGAGTCGTCTAATCTTGGAAACTAGGACTCTTTCAAGAAATGTTGGGGTATGTCCTCACTTGATTGAGGACATTACTATCTTTAGATTTCTTTTATTCATAGTATTGTAATAGACTAAGTATTTCTATATTTCGATTGTATGGGCTGTGTCCCGAGTATTCTTGAGTCTAAGATTAGCGTATGTTGAGACTTAGAATTTCCTATGGTTTTATATGAAAGATGTTTCAAGATATTATTCGTGTGAAAATATTTAATTCCGCACTACTTCTCATACATGTATGCAATGAATGATGTCTAAGGTCTTGTACAAGTCCTCTGAGAGGTAAAGTACGCAATGTTGCAATCCGAGAACACCATATCTTTTAGGGTGAACTCTCAGGTCATAACATTGACCATGATAGGTAGACATGGAATCACGGTATTCAACCCTAACGGATGTGGGATCCCCACTTGCCTAGGGTAGGGTCATTCTTGAGCCTTTACATGGATTCTCCAATAGCTACTCCTATGCGGACGCATAGTTAAGGGATAAAGAGATTGTGTTACACCCCCAAAATAAGTTAGGGTGTCTCAATCCTTACGTGTGACTATAAGCTTTTTAACATGTTAATACAGTGCTTTAAAGCATGCTTGGGTTATTTGAAGTCATTTGGAAGTCAAACGTCAAGGAACGACCAAGACGTTCGACGACTAGTCACCTAATAGGCCTTAAGTGTTTTTATGTGCTTATGTGTGTGTCATGAGATTATGCAGTTCTTATACAAGTTATAATGATGTTTATAAGCAGTTTATGAAGTTTCATGAAGTTTGGAAGTCAAACGTCCAAGAACGTTTAAGACATTCGAAAGTTAGTCCTTGAGACGTTCATGTGCGTCTTGTTGGTGCCTAGCATGTTTGGACGTGTTGCGTGTAGTTGTTTTGGGGGAAACTGATGTGGAAGTTCCTTGTCTTATTAATGTTTATATTTACGTTGGAAACGCCCGGGTACGACTTCCCAAGGTCCCTGTAAAAGGGCCCACAAGAAGGACGCAAAGGCTGTCGAGCCACTACCTTAGCAATGTCAATCGACTAAACCAAACGACGCCCCGTTTGTTGACAAAAGGCCCGTTCGTGGGAAAGTAGTTGATGGTCACTTAGCTTGGATAAGTCTCAGCCAAAGAACATCCTGACGTCATGGTTTAATCGCTTAAATAACCCTTTTTGAACTGTCCTACACAACTAAAACCACCCTAGTTTAGGTGACTAGTTTACCGAACGTCATGGTTGTTTCTTAGCGTTTTGGTTCTACTACTTATCAACCAAGTTATTTACACTTATATAGGCCTAAAATCATCATAAATCATTTTGTGAGGCTCTAGTCTAGGTTATAGAATTTCCGGGGTTTTACAGTTATCTAGGGTAGTTTTGAGGATTACTTAGGTGTGCTTAAGAGGGTGTATGGGTGCTCTTTTCTTGCCTTACTCAAGTGATTCTTAGATTAACCTTAGGTAAGGAGTCTAAAGTGATGAAAAAGGTGTACTTGTTGAATGTGGAATATATCTTATATATTATTGACTTGTACTATGTCTCTTGAAATCATATGATAAAGGTTCTTATCCAAATAGCATGAAAAGCATATGTTTAAGTTAATGTCCATTTTTGCATGGTTTTCTTGCATGTTCACCATACTTAGTGCATTCAATGTGCTTATTTCATATGTTTCTCTATTTCTACAAGTGTAGGTGGCAAGTGAGGATATTCTTAGAAGTTGAAGCTTGGGAAGTAGAATTCTCTCAAAACGGTTGGTATGTCCTCATATGTTCATGGAAATAATTTATCTTTCTAGTTATCTCTTATTAAAGAATGTCACGACTGGAATCTAGACCCCAGACGAGACCGACGTCGTTGACCTCTCAGAGGTCGCAGACAATCCTACATACGTCATCATTACTTCATCTAGGTTAATTTTAGAGGAAAATTTGAACCTTTTATTCCTTAACATGCATGTATATCATTCTACTTAAATTCATATACGTTCACAATCAACCATCTAACATTAAGATCATCAACTGAAAGAAATAGTTCAATACTGAATTAAGTGTATAATTGCCAAAATGGCACCAATACAATTTCTAAAATAAAATGAGAAAGAAAACACTAGTGGAACATACTCCACTAGCTAAAGCCTACATCTAAGCTAGATAATAACAGTAGACATCCTCGAAAGCATGAGGGCCTACCAAATCCGGATGAAAGCTCCACGTCCGGATAGCTGCAATGTCGTACTGTAAGCTCTAACTTCCACCTATGGCTGCACCTAAAAATATAGAGTTGTATGGTATTATTACACACTTGTACGAAGTATGTGTATATGAAAGCACACACCAAGGACATGCATGAGTAAGAATAGCTCTTTCCAAACAACATGATTTATGGAAAGTCAAGTCAATAGACTTGCCAAATTTGGATTAGAAAAGTTAGTGGACCTGCCAAATTAGGATTTGGAAAGTCAGTGGACTTGCCAAATTGGATTAGGAAAGTCATGCCATGAGAGTAACAAACCTCATCATACGTATCTTATTGCACACATCACATAAAATCTTACACATAGCACATAACATATTGTATATAGCACATAACATTCTTCATATCGTTCGTTCATATGCCATGAGACCTTGGAATCATGGACTTAACATTAAGACTTCCCAAAATGAGGGCTCAACATATGGGACCTCAACTAGGGAGTCTTCTTTAGCAAACACAGACTCTGCCTCATTCATTCATACGTACTTCATTTCATTCATTCATAAGCTAGTGTAAACACCAGCTATACCTAGGATGTAGTTTAAGACTCTCATCGGGTTTGCTGTGCAATGATCAAGAATAACCTAGTGTTATTACTTTAGTCTAGCTCACCTCTTGATTATCCTATCCTAACACCTTTGGTATCGTTCATTTCATTATGTTTATCATTTGAGGCTGGCCTCATTCATTCATTGGGAACTTCAACTTTAACCGACATAGATCATGTGAGCATCATGAAATCCAGTGTCTCCCCAACACAAAAAAGAGGTGGAATCACCGGCCAAAGTGACCCATAAACATTCTAGCGTACATGGGAATTGAACCCCGCCAGATCCCTATATTGGCAGTATAGGTTCGAAGACCAGGAGATATAAGGAGACCCATACCCGGCATACCAGACAGTCTCATCTCATGAAAGTTATGTGAACCTCCGCCCTTCCCGAAAGAAGGCTTCACCGCTCATAGCTAGTCTATTGGTGCTCAGTACAAAGTTCCATTTCATTGAACTCATACGTCATGGAAGCTGGCTTCTAGTATGAGAATATCATAGCTCAATAGATGATTTCTCATCTCATCATTAGTAATAAGTATACATTATTTCCTATACTTTCATTAGAGTGTTCATCTTCATTAAATTTACACTCTCATAGGTAAGTACTTTTTGGTAACATTTACTTAGGATCATTTGAGATTGCTCTCATCTTTCACATTAGCCTCTTATCATTTTTTCACCACATTCATTAACTTTAGAACATTCGCTCTTCATATTTACTTACCCCATTTTACGTGAATGTTCACTTCATCATATGCCAATGCACTTGGCCATTTAGTGTGTTTCACACTCTTTCTTAACCCTTCTAGGGTCTCATCATTCATTGTTCATCTCATCATTTTATTACATACATCTTAGGTTCACTCACTTCTAAACGTATGCTAGACTTATGGGTCTATACATACAAGCCATGAGGCTTCATTCATAGTTCGTTTAAGTGATTCATATCTTCCTAAGATTATGTATTACAAGACTTATGCATCTTGTAAGTATGCCAAGATTTCGAGTTCGATCTATGTAGGCAACATTATTTTTGAACATTTATTCACGTATGTCTTATGTATCAATATGGAATTTGGGCAAGGGAACCCGATTTCGAATCCCTTGGACAACACATACATTTTTTTTAATTTGGTTTAGCCCACACAGCTTGGGACCCAAGGTCGAGCCCCACCACCTTCATTTCCCTTTAATTTCTTTTCTTTAAATATTCTGTTTCTTGGCCGAGGGGTTGTGGGATCAAACCCCCACAGCCCCTTTTTATTTAAATTCCTTTTTCCTTGACTTTTTTCGAGTTGACCATGAGGGTGTGGGATCGAATCCCCAGAGCCTCACTTTATTTTTCTCTTTAATTTCCCTTAACCAGCATAGAGGTCGTGGGTTCGATTCCCACATGCCTCAACCCTTTTATTTTTCTTTTACTCTTCCTTAAATCTGATTGAGAGGTGGTGGGTTCGAATCCCACTCCTCTCATTTCTTATTTTTAGAGTTACATTTTCCAGTCAATACCATGGTTCGAATCCCCATCACCACAATACTTTTAACTCATTTATTTTCATGGTTTTTAACATGGTGAGGTCACGGGTTCGACCCTCAGTGACCTCACTTCTTTTTTTTCATTTTTCATAACATTTTAAACCATATTAACTTGACAAAAATTCATCAACTTGTGGCTGGAAATTTTGTTATTTTTTAGCATCTTTTTCATCAAGTTACACATTAGTTCTTAGGGAAATTGCATGGTTCATTGATAACGTTTTAGGTGCATTTTCGTGGATTCATTTAGCCAAGGGTTTCTCACTCAATTCAGCCACATAACATTTCATATGAACATCATGACTTACCTCAGTTTGTGCACGTAAAAATACAACCATAATACATCATTTTGTTTAGCCATAAACCCGAGGGCTATAGGCCACAATTCACATTTTGCACACACTTACACATAGTTCGGAAAACATAGGTTGTCATTCATACGATTTCAAACATACATTCATGAACATATTCGTCACGAAAACACATTATACGCCTAATATCTACCAGCAAACATACCCAACCTACGAATCAATGGGAGCTAGTGACAGGGACATGCAACGGGGAACTAACCTAGTTTTCGGATTAGAATATACTAAACCTTAAGGGGTCTCTTGGGAAAGGGACCAAGAGTAAGAAAACCCGTACCTTTTATGATGTTCAAACCTTGAAGTTGCTGCCCAAACCTTCTCCAACACTCACGTCCAAAACCAAGTTTCAACACCAAACTTTCGACGGAAAACCCTCCCTTTGTCTAACGTATTTTGCTTAGCGTTTGATTTTATTTTTCATTGTGAGTTCTTCAAGTGTGAAGAACGTTGGTAAATTTTCTGTTCTTCTATGTTATTTTGGCAGAGACAACGTGAAAGAGAATGATAGAGACGTGAGAGAGAGATGAGCGTGAGAGATGAGAGTTTTCTTAGGCTTAGGAGTCTAGTTTAGGACTAAGTCAAATAAGGTTTTTATTAAATGATAAAAATCTGATTTCCCTTTTATTTTAAATCAGCCAATAAATAATAAATATTAATTAATTACTTTAATTTACCAACTTAAATAAAAACAATTTAAATCATGCTTCCACCTAGGTTCGAACCCTTGTGGAGCAAGACTTCACTCTAAGAGCCAATTTTCGGCCCTCTCTCTACAAAATGCCCCTCCACCTTATTAATTAAATAATTAATTATATATTTAGGGTAATTACGATACTACCCTTAGCCTGTAAAAAGACAATTTTACCCCTAGACCCTCCAAACCTAAGATTTTCCCTTTTTAAGTCCGGTAAAGACTCATTCGAGTAAATCTTCGTATTCGAGAGCCCTATATAGCTGGACCAACCTTTCCTAGCTCAAATAACTCCCCAAGTTAGTTGGCTTGGCTGTAGCAAGGGTTCAAAGGCTTGGTTCTACGCGCATCCATCCGTGTGAACCCTGTCTAATCGTAGGCATTCTAGAGACATTAAGCATTACTTAACATAGCCATTTTTTAGGGTTGCTACAAAGAATTTGTAATAGACTAAAGTTTCTTTTAAATGTAAGGGTTGTGACCTTATGATATTATATGTGTCTAATATGACTCATGACGAGACTTAGTTTTCTTATATTATATAAAGAGATTCCTTTTGACTTTATATAGAAAAGTTTTAATTCTGCACTACTTTTGATACATATGTGATGAATTAATGCTAGGAGGCTTGTATAAGACCTTCGAGAGGTCGAGTACTGTAAGATCCAAGAGTACCCCCTAGGCATCACACGTCATTGTTGACCTCCCGAAGGTCTTATACAATCCTCTTAGCTATTATTCATCATATAGGTATGAAAAATAATGCAGAATTAAAACATTTCACAATATAACTAATAAGAAAACTCTTTCATAAAATGTAAGGAACAAAATCTCATCATCACAAGCCTACTTAGACATGTCTTAATATCATAGGGTCACGCCCTTTTACATTGAAAGAAACATACTAAGTCTTACACAATGTATTTTATGAAAGAAACTAAAAGAAACATAGTTCATGTTCTCGAACTTATGAGGACATACCAATTTTGAGAGAAATCTACTTTCCAAGCTTCACCTTCTAGGAACCTTCACTTTCCTCCACATTTACTTTTAGAAATATAGAAGAATATGGAGTTAGTACAAACAATGTACTAAGTATGAAAATATGCAAAAACATGCTTAAAGAGGACATTTTAGTTGAAATATGTTTTTCATGCTATTTTGGTAAAAACTTTATGAATAAAGGGTACAAGACATCATACAAGTCCTCATTTACCATACAAGATAATAATTCCATAATTCTCAACATTTAGTCACATTTATTAAGTAACCCATTAATCATTTAGACTTTCCTATCCAAAGTTGTCCTAAGAATCACCTAGGTAAGACATGAAGAGACCGCCTATACGACCTCTTCAATACACAAATAAGTGATCCTTAAGAATACCAAAGATAAGAATAATTCATTTTTACTCAACAAGTCAACATTCATTACTAAAGATACTAAAGGAAACATTCATGCATTTAAGAAATTCACACAAAGACCATAATGTAAGACCCCAAAACATGAATTAGGGTGATTAGAGCCTCACATGTGTCTAAAAAGGTTTAAAATATATTCAATAAGTGTTTTATAGTATGTATACTTGAATTGAAGTCATTAAGAGGTCAAACATCCAAGACGTTCGAAAGTTGGTCTTTAAACGTGCTAGTGTGTCCTTGTATGTTTGCCTTGATGTTATGTTTTGTTTAAAGTAAAAAAAAGTATGGGTTACCCTAGTAATAGACATGTTAAGGGTCAAAACGTTCGGGTATGACTCCCCGATGACCACACTAATGTCCCCCAAGGAGGACCCAAACGTTAGACAAGGAGGCTGCCCAAGGCAGTGCACAACAGCAAGATTGGGGACCAGCCTCGTGTCGCGTGCCTGGCACTAAGTGTGCCTGTGCGATGTGCGCCCAAAATGAGGCACACTGTCTCAAAAATTATTTGGGGCAGAATTAGAGGCGGCCTCCGCGACGCGTTGCCACTTCCCAGATTCGATTGCGTCATCTTAAAGTCAATTTTTACATGTCTAAAAGTCCCAACAAGTATGGAGGTGTTTTAGTAACTTGGGGATATGGTTATAAAATTTTATGACTTATTTAACCCCTTTCCCAAGACAAAAACCCAACACCCATTAAGAAATCAAAATCCCAATTCTCTCTTGTCTTCCAAGTCCTCTCAAACCTCCATTTGAGGGAAAACTCAAGTTCAAGCTAGGGGCTAGATTTTCATGGTTTCTTCTTCAATTTTTCGTGGGCTTCTCATGCATAAAGGAATGGTGATCCTTCATCCTTAGTTATCCATTCGTCTAAGGAGTCAATCAAGTATTTTCAAATATGATCAAAGACTAAAATTTCGAATTTTCAATCTAGCCGTGGGTTCTTTCTCAATTTGATTTCAAAAGCATGTTTATGATAAATTGATGATTATCTACTGTTTTTAAGACGAATTTCAATCCAATTTTATTATGAACCCATGATCCTCCTAATTTCTCAAATTGGCTTATAATGTGGGTCTTATGATCTTGACTCTATGGTGATTGAATTATGTTTCAATTATGTTGAATTACCTATTATTATTGTTAATCATGTGAATTGAATATTAATTGTTGATGAGTGATGAATTATTATCAAGGTTTAGGGATTGGGTAAATTGATCTCTATTTTCCTCTATTTTTTATAGACTTGTTGAAGAAGTGTACCTAATGTGATCTTCAAACCATGATGTTTAAAGTTTGATTTCGGTTATGTAATGGTATCTTTAGCTGCTGTTTTCTAAATATATTTATGTTTAATTATAGGAATTGATCAATGATGATCAAAGCTTGGATGAATTGTAAGTTGGCCCTATTCTCTCTACTTTTTTATAAAATCCAAGATGCTTGGCCTTGTATGGCATTGTGCGGTATGGTCCACTTATGGTGGCGGTGGTTACCTTATTGTCATTCTATATGTGATGTGATCTGGGCCTTGAAGGTAATTGAGTTATAAATGTGTGTTTATGATAATCACACAATGTGAAGTATTATGCCTATTCTCCAATGCTAGATCATGATCTAGATTATATTGATGATGCTTTTTATATGTGAATGAAGATATTAGGGTTAGGGGTTTATACGTTTGACATTGTTGAGGTCTATTGATGATTGGTTACTCTTGTGTAGCATAACCCCTACCTATAAACCCCTATATGAATGTGTTTTATTAAGCATGATTAAGAGTCCTTGTTGTAAATGATGAATATGTATTGTCTCCTATGCTATTATGTTTGGTGTGTGGTCTATAGTTCCTATTACTCTATATATGAGTTGTGTATGGTTTAAGGGACTTGAATGTGTGTCGTGTCCTTTGTAAGGTGGCTGCCTCAATGTTATGATTGTTGCCATTATATGATCATGTTGACCAATGTACACACACTCACACCTCATGTATGCTTATAAGTAGTATAGGTTCATGGTGTATAATGAAAGGATAATTCTCATATGAATTAATGTCTACTACTATGCATGTAAAGTATATGTCCATGAAACATGATATGTATCTTAACTAGGATGACTTGATAGGGGTACTAGTGTAGGCAAGGGTTTGGGACTTTGCCTATACATTGCACATGTCTACCTTGATAGAACAACTCCTAGGGTGATTACTCTATGTACATGAATATTAATGTATGATTAAGCTATAAATATGAAGGTTTATGATATGATGAAGTATGCATATGTGTAGTGTTTAAATGTTGTATGTGAAAGGCTTACTCATATATGAACATGTACACACACATTAATGCATATATTGAAGCATGTATGATAATCTAGCGAAGTAGGGTCTCTTGAAAGGTATTCTAAATTGTACTCTAAACTAGATATTGCTTGAGTATGCTATGTCAATGTGAATGGTCTTCTCACATGATTTAGGTTGATGAAAGTACAACTCTCATCAATAACCCATGAGCTAAGCATATGAGGAGTTAATCTCCTAGAGCCTATTTTTTATGAAGTAAAGTTACTAAAGACTTTTCAATAAAGGGAATTTAGCTTAGCACCGAGTGAACTTGACAATGAGAAGTTTTGGCTTCCCTAGAAGGAAGATTCACCATTGGTTTCTCATAGGGTGGTTACTTCCCATGGAGGAACATTCAACTATTGTTCCACATGAGGTATTGACTTCCCTTTGATGGAGATTTCACCCATGGTTTCTCATGAGATGAGGACTCCAATGCTAATGGGCATGGAGAGGGTCCAATACATATATCTTAGTTCCATAACTATATTGCCCCATAGGACCTAGCTAGCGGATCGACCTAAAATGCTAGAATAATGTTAATGTTCAACCTTGGCAAGTAGAGAACCTCCTTTCGATGTGATGTTCTACAACACCAGATTCCATGTATAGCTCACATGGTCTTATTGTCGGTTAAGGCTAGGATTTCCCTGATGAAAAATGGACAATGCAAGTAAATAAATGGACCCTAACTAGGATAAGCTAAGGGATGTTGCTTTGGGTAGGTGACGGTATGTGACTTCACCTATGCATTGCACAAGTAGCTCTTGAAGGAAGTTTTATAAAGTAGTTCTATATGTATATGTATATCTCTCTTATGCATGACATTATGGTATTAACCTACTTTTAATGATAATATGCATAGTATGAGTGCATAGTGTCTATTTGATGTTGTCTCACCTTATATGCATGAAGTTTGACTTATTGATTATATGATGATGGTCTCTCTTATTAGACATGTAGTTGACTAAAGTTGCCATGTTTATGTAGGAAGTAAATGATGCTTGTGGTCTCTTTGTGAGTTTACTTAGTATGGATGAGGTTATGGGGCTTCACATGTATATTGCACTAGTAGGCTTAGATTGGGATTATGAGTAAGGTCTTGTGATGTCTGTATGATATAAAGTTCAAGTATGTTTGTTGAGTATTGCCTATTATGATGTTATTGGTAGTGTTGACTTGCATGTTGTCTTGAAGTGAGTCTCATTATGTGGTTCATAGAACATATTGGTTGATATGTGAAGTAGGTGTCTTAGGATATGCTATATTCCTTTGAATGCCTATGTTTAAGTAAATGAAGGTTATGTGAATGTTCACCTTGGTGACCTTAAGGTGATGCTTGAGTGTGTATGGTGGTGGGACACTATGTTCATGTTTTGGTACTACCTTGGCATGTAGTCCGCCTTCTTTCGGTGTAGGGTTCGATGACACCGGATTCCACATTAGCTCATGTGGTCTATGTAGTTTAAGGCAAGATGTTCCCAAAAAGTAAAATGAAGTAATGAAGTGAACTCTAACTTGGATGACCTAAGGGGTTTATCTTAGTCTAGGTAGCGGTATGGGACTATACCTATACATTGCACTAGTTAGCCTTGGGGGAAGTCTTAGAAGGATGTTCTTATGCGTTTATGTGCTTATAAATGTAAATGATATGTATATGATGATCTTACATGTTAATGACACTATGTGATGTTGGTTTCACTTATGAACATGTGTTTGGCCTCTATTTGCTAAAGTAGGATGATGTTTACTCTTAATGATATGGTATGTGAAGTTGGGCATTGCTTATGGTTCTTGTTTAGTTTGCTTGGCTGCGTGAGGTTATGGGGCCTTACTTAGTCATTGAACTAGTGTACTTAATGAGGGTTCATGAGTAATGGCTTTTCTTTGGTTATGATGTTATGAACTCTTATACATGCTTGTTGATATTATAACTTGGTGATAGAGTTGTCTTAAATATGTGATCAATTTTGTTGATATGCATGTTGACTTGACTGGACTCGATATTGTTAGTCTTGTGATGTACATGGTCTTGACTTAATGAATATGTACTATTGACTTGTATTGGTTCTTGAATATGTATAAGGCTTTTAAAACTAAATTATCATGCCTTAATGAAATGTCCCTTTTTAGAATGATTTCTATGTTGTATGTGCATATGGTCCTATACTTAGTACAAGTGATGTGCTAACCCCATTTCTCCTTTTTTTCCCCAATATTTTAGATTCCGATCGTTGAAGGGTTTGTGACGACTTTTGAAGAAGACTTGGATCCTCATTCTCCTTGTTGGGTAGGTCTTCACCACTTCGAGGACAATCCACTTTCTAGCATTGGATGTTGATTAGTTTTAAAAACACTTTGTTCATTCTCTTTCATTTGAGTACTGGGATTGTACGGCCTATATGTGGCTTTTATTGTATTGATGTATGGGCTATTCCCAATTGTTATACTCTTGTTTAGATGGGTATAATATGACACATCCGTTTTAAGACTATATTGTATGTTATATATATATATATATATATATATATATATGTATGTATATATGTGTGTGTGTCATAAAAGTAGAATACTATGTAATCTTCTTATACGAAGGGTGTATGTATACTCGATATAAATATATTATGTGTAAACGAGAGGTCTAAGAAACCTCATGATGTAGTGTAGATGAAAATTTTTAAATTTTTCGCATTTTTAACCTATGAATGTAATGATGAATGCTAAAAGGCTAGTCCTAGTCCTCTCCGAGGACGACGACGCCGGTTATGTCTAGGGAGTACTTCCTATATGTGACAAACTTGGTATCAAATCCAGGTTTCTATCCTGGGACCTATGGGTTATGGGCCCATCATGCTTCCGCTGCGTCACTTTGATGAATGAAAGACTATGTGATGGTTAGAAATTCTCATTTTCTTGTATTCGTATGTCGTGCCTCTATAGTATTATTATGTGCTTTCACCTAAACCTTGCATCGTGGTTTTGGGTATGAATACTCGAAGAGCAGGTGCTAGAAGGTCCAAAGAAGAATTGACTAATGTGGGAGCTAATGACAATCAAGTGCCTCCACAAGAAAACCAAGTGCCTCAATTTGAAGAATTTGATATGGGTGATCAAGTTCTGTATGTTCCTCCACCGATGAACGATTGAGAGATAAGGGCGGCTTTTCTCAATTTGGCCCAAGCCATTAACTCTCCACCCAATGCCGTCACTTATCAAGTTCAATCCATGACAACTAAAGTGAATAGGGAGGTTGGACCTCGAGTACCTCAACATGCTAACACTATGGGTTCTCGTTTGATAGACTTTACTAGAATGTGTCCACCTATGTTCTTTGGGTCGAGGGTGGATGAAGACCCTCAAGATTTCCTCGATGAGGTTTATAAGAATCTCTATGATATGGGTGTGACCTCAATTAAGAAGGACGAGTTGGCGGCCTATAAACTCAAAGATGTGGCGCAAACTTGGTATGTGCAATGGAGAGATTATTGGGCACTAAGGGGTGGTCCAGTGACTTGAGAGATCTTCAAGAAGGCTTTCCTTGATCGGTTCTTTCCTAGAGATTTGAGGGAAGCTTAGATGGAAAAATTAATCAACCTTCGTCAAGGAGGTATAAGTGTACTTGATTATTCCTTGGAATTCACTAAATTGTCCAAGTATGCTCCATCATTGGTATCACATCCAAGGGATGAGATTAGTTGTTTCCTTATGGGGTTGTCCGAAGACTTGTTTGAGGAATGCCATTCGGTTATGCTTAATGATAATATTAATATCTCTCGTCTCATGGTTCATGCCAACAAGTGGAATAGAGTAGGCTAAAGAGAAAGCGTAGGGAGGCTAAGAAGGCATGGTCTTATGAAGGTGGTTCCTCTAAGGGTAGGCTTGCCATTGAAGACAAGCCTAGGTTCAAGATAAGGTTTTCTAATCGATTTCCTACCAAATTTCCAAGGCTCGTGATGATAGGATGTCTAACCCTAATTCTCAAAAGGGAAGAAATACTAACTCACGAAGCAAAAAGACAACTTGTGGAAAGTGTGGCAAGAAGAATTATGGTGATTGCCTTGTTGGGACGGATAATTTCTTTGGGTGTGGCAAGAGTGGCCACAAGGTTAGCGATTGCCCTAACTTGAAGGGGAAAGACAAAACTAGCGGGAAAGCTTAATCTAGTGATTCGAATGTGGATCCTCTAAAGAAGAATTGCTTTTATGCACTTTGCTCTAGGGGTGAACAAGAGAGTTCTACCGATGTGGTGATCGGTATGTTACAAGTGTTCTCTGTTGATGTATATGATATACTTGATCCGGGTGCTACATTATATTTTGTTACTCCCTTGATAGCTAGAAAGTTTGATATTTTGCCCAATGTCCTAAATGAACCTTTCATGGTAACTACCTCGGTAGGTGAGTCGGTGGTTGCCAAGAGGGTATATAGAAATTGTCCTATAATGTTGCCCAATAGAGTTACTCAACTTGAATTAGTAGAACTTGAAATGGTCGATTTTGATGTAATTTTTGGATGGATTGGTTGCATGATTGTTTTGCTTCCATTGATTGTAGTACAAAAATTGTCATGTTCAATTTCCCAAATGAACCCGTCTTAGAGTGGAAGGGGGGGAATCCTTTTCCTAGAGGTTGTATTATCTCTTTTTCTTAAGTCTTGTAAAATTATCTCAAAAGGATGTCTATATCATATTGTAAGAGTCAAAGATTTAGACTCTAAAAAGTCCTCCCATTGAGTTAGTCCCCGTAGTGAGGGAATTTTCGGAGGTCTTTCCTTATGATCTTCCCGAAATCCCTCCCTAACGAGAAATTGATTTTGGTATTTACTTGCTAGTGGATACCAATCCCATTTCAATTCCTCCTTATCGGATGGCCCCGACCAAATTGAAAGAGTTGAAGGCTCAACTCAATGACTTACTAGACAAAGGCTTCATTAGACCTTGTATTTCTCCATTGGGTGATCCGGTTTTGTTTGTGAAGAAGAAGGATTGGTCCCGTAGAATGTGCATTGATTATCTCCAACTCAATAAAGTCACTATTATGAACAAGTATCCTCTCCCTCAGATTGACAACTTGTTTGACCAACTCCAAGGGGCAAGCTAAGTTTCTAAATTGACTTGAGATCGGGGTATCATCAACTTAGGGTGAGGGGTGAGGATATACCAAAGATGACATTTCGGACAAGATATGATCACTATGAGTTCTTAGTAATGTCCTTTGGTGTCACTAATGCTCCCACGACATTTATGGACCTCATGAATAGGGTGTTTCAAAGTTACCTAGATTCCTTTGTCATTGTCTTCATTGATGAAATCTTGGTATATTCAAAAAAATGAGGGTTAACACATGGACCATTTGAGGGGAATGTTACAATTGATTAAGGAAAACAAGCTATTTGGCAAGTATAGCAAATTGAGTTTTGGTTGAGGTCGATGGCGTTTCTTGGTCATATCATCTCTAGTGAGGGAGTTGAGGTTGATCCAAGGAAAACCGAGGCAGTGAAAAATTGGGCTAGGCCATTGACTCCAACAGACTTGAGAAGTTTCTTGGGTCTAGCGGGTTATTATACGAGGTTTGTGGATGCACTACTAGAAATTTGACTTATTGCCACAGTTCATTTACCGTTGCAATAGATATTCCTACTGTAGCTATAAGTCTAAGGCTACGGTTACGTCAACCGCTACAACATATCACGTAGAAATAGATCTGTTTCTACGGTTTGGTTCGACAGGTCATATAACCGTAGGACCTATTAACATTTCTCGCTTGAATTACTTGGCGACGGTTAGTGTCGTATTGGTACGGTTATGAACCGTTGGGAAAAAGATTTATGCATCAGTTCTATTGAATCTATGACTATAATTTTTCTTTCGATTCAACATACAATTTCATGCTATTGCGACGGGTTTTATAGGGTCATGCAACAGTTTTCAACAATTATAAAATTGTCACTCAATGGCTATTGCTACGGTTATTACATGGTATTGCAAGAAATTTTACATTCTGCAACAGTTATAATTAAGCTATTGCTACCTATATACATTATTGGTCCACTTCCACAACATTTTGTCATATTGAGCTATTGCAGTAATTTTATTACATAAAAATACACATAAATCGTTCACGAGAATAAATGTTCAGTACCAAAATTAGAATTCAAGATCCATGATTCTAACATCATTAAAAGCAAAATATACAAATCTTTTTATAGCATTCAAAAAAAGGTGAAACACATGCACTACACAGTTTTCAATCTTAAAAAATATAAAATTTCTAGAACATCAATAAAGTTAACATCAATAAATCAGCTCCTATGTCAAGTCTTCACTACTTCTTTCATCGCCTTCTTCGATTTCATTGCGTACATACAATTAAAAAATATATAAATAATTTAGCAAATTTTTCGCAAAATCTTAATGGATCCACATTAGTCATATATTACAAAGTTATTACTCTATATATAAGACATACATATATAAACTCAAATAACTCAAATAATATTAAACTATTTGGAGTATGGACTAATCTAATCAGGAGTATTTCATGTTTCATTGTGATGACTTTCATCAGATGGGAGGCTTTGGGAATTAAGTACAGTAACCTCCTTGGGAAGGCAACCCATGGAAGTGATTAAGCTAGAAGGTTACACATTCAAAATAGATTTAGTATTGACTACCCATAATGTGATTAAGCTAGAAGTGATTATTCTTTCAGATTTTGCGTTGATTACACCGATAAGCCAGAACCCCAACAAAAAGGAGCAACATTTCGATAAGAAGGGAAAATATAAAAAGGGAGACAAAGGGACATGTTTAATAAGTAGAAACAAGGGAGACAAAGGAACAACTAGTTTGTTGTTTCTTTTTTCAGCTTGTATAAGTTGTATAAGTTCTGATTTATCAGTGCATCATACATCATTCATTCAATACAACTTATACAAGCACAAAGACCACAAAATTCATGAATCTAACAAGTGGAAACATAGTCTTCTTTAATCAAGAAAATATAAACATGGACTTGCAAAATACACACATTAAACTATTAGAAAACAAGCATGCATTGAACACCATCTCGTGAACTTAACCTTAATTTTCCCTATTTACAGATCCTCTACCGTAAACCCAAAACTTACAAGTTCATAATTCCTCTTACTTTTCCCAAACTTCCCTGGATCGATAGCATAGTAACAACAATTGTTATTGTTTATAACTCCTAAAACTTTTCCAGTCTAATCCTAGAGGGTAACAACAACAAAAACAACAACATAACCAATGTAACCCATTACACTACAAGTGGGGTTTAAGGAGGGTGGTCTGTAAACAAACTTACACCTACCTTGTAAAGGTAGAGAGACCATTTTCAATACACCTTCGGCTCTATTAAGAATATCAAAAATCAAGTGTGTAAAACAAATGCAATACTGAAGAAGCTATGCTGAAAACATCTATGGAACAGAACAAGTAGCAACAACAAATAACAACATATACGGATAAGAAACACCTTCTACCTTAATCATCAACAATCAAAACATAGAATTAGCGACACCAACCTTGTTCAGACCCTTGAACTGAAGTAGATTTCTGCAATGTGGTTGAATTTGCATGCAGTTGTGCATCAATGCTTTTGTTGTCCATTATTGTTAGCTGATCATATTAATCCCGTATGTTCAGGCATGCATATGCTTATGTTTAGCCTGCATATAATCATCTCTGTAGACATACACAACTTCTTAGTATATACATTTCTTGTACAAACCTTGTTCTTATTGTTCTAGTCACATTGAAATGTTATCTCCTAGATTTATCTAGCATCTCTCTACTTGCATTTCCGGCTTATGCTATTTACATGCTAGTTGCATTATGCATGGATGCTTTTACAGACTATGATTTCCTATGAATATGGCTTCAATGGATAATTGTATTTTATCTAAATGTTAGTCTTTAGTTTGTTTTATTAATCATTCTATGACTGTACTGAATCGTGAGATGATGATAGGTGTGTGACAATGGGGAATTGAAGATAATTCACATGTACATCTTATGACTATGATATGAAGTAATGATCTCACATGATGTTTGTTTTGATGAAAGGACATTCTCATCATATAACCTATAAGCTATGAACATGTTATATAAGGGGTTAATCCCCTAGGGTATATCTTATGAACTAATGTTTAAGAAAGACTTAAAAGTCCTTCAAAAAGGGAATTTAGCTTAGCACTGAGTGAACTTGACAATCAGAGGTGTTCCTTCACAGAGAAAAGGAGGTTCACACTATGTCGCTCATGATGTGGAAACTACAATTCTAATTAGCATGAAGAGGGTTTCTAGTAATAACTTTCTAGTTCCTTAACTATGTGCCCCCATAGGAAACCTAGCTAGTGGATCCACGTAGACGATATTATGATGTATATGTCCTACTTTGTCAAGTAGATGCCCTCCTTTCGGTGTGAGGGGTTGACAAAGGATTCCATGTTTAGCTCTCATGGTCTCATGTCCGTAATGGCAAATTTTTGCAAAAGTATAATGAATTAATGAAAGTATAAAGATGCATAATAACTAGGATGACTTGAGAGGTGTACTAGTGTAGGTAAGGCAATAGGAATTTACCTATACATTGCACATGTGAACCTCAAGGGAATAATTCCTAGGGTGGTTTCTTTCTATACATACGTTATGAATGAAGTGCATAATGATGGTTCTATATAATGTTGGTCTCCTATGAAGTTGGTTTCACTTGATATTCATGTTGTTAGTCTAGAATGCATTGTATGAGGTTGAATGCACTCTTCATGATGTTATATGATGTATAGGAAATGCATATGGTCTCTTTGCTAGCATAGTTTATGTGGGGTTGTGGGGTTGTGGGGTTTCACATAGACACTGCACTAGTTGACTTGAATTGAGATTTTGGGTAAGGTCTTGTAATGTATTTATGAAATGTTGCTTATAGATTTATGATGATGTTTCTGTTGAACATGAAAATGAATATGTCTTATTGTTTCTTTGGTATAGACTTGTATATATTCTTGGAATGTGCATGAAAGCTTTTAAAGTAACTTGGCATGCTTATAACTAAAATGTCTCTTTGTGCATGTTTTCAAATGATTTACTTGCATATATCCATACTTAGTACATGTGGTTTGTACTGACCCATATTCTCTTCTATTTATACAATAATGTAGGTTCGGGGCATTGAAGCGTTCCAAGGACAATTTTCAAGAATCTTGGATAGATTCCCAAGTTGATGAGTCCTCAAACCCGAGGACGGAGCCTATCATTCTAGTTCATGTTATTTGATTAGTCTAAAGACTTATTCTAATTGTTATTTTGTAACGACTATGTTTTACTCTCGTATGAGACATTTTGTAATATTATAAGGGATATGTCCTAAATCTTGCACTCTTATATTAAATGGTTTAAGTGAGACGATTGTAGACAATTTTGATATATGTGAAGTCTAAGTGAACTTCAAATGTAAAATTTTAAGTTTTCCATATTTATTTACCTATGAAATGCAATGATGTATGCTAAGGGCTTGTCTAAGGCCATTTCAAGGACGAAGATACCGGTTACGTCTAGGCGGTGCTCCCGGGTCGTAACAAACTTTCTATAAGAGCATGAGGTTAAATAATCATAAGAATGATGTGTCACCAAGACACGTCTATGTAGAGTCTTGTTCATAATTGTGAAGCGTGCCACAGTTATGAATGAGAGGGTATGTGATTCTTAGGAAATTCTCACTTCTTTGGTATTCTTAGGTCGTGCCTCAAGAGTCTTCACTCTATGTGTCCTTTTTATTCTAATTCTTTTGTTGTGGTTATAGCCTATGACTACTAGAAGGGAAGCAGCAAGAAGGATTTAAGAGGAGATTGATAATGCGGGAGTTCCTCCCCAAGAAAACTAAGCTCCTCCTCAAGAGCAAGTTCCTCTAGGTGGCCAAGTTCCGGTCAATCCTCCGGTCATGTCAGATGGAGAGATTAGGGAGAATTTCCTTAACATGACAAAAGTCATGGATACACAAGATCAAGTCGTAACTACTCAAGCTCAAGCGATGACGGCTCAAGAAAACCGGGAAGTTGCACCCCGTGTGAATCAAAATACAAGTACCATGGCTTCTCAAACGAGAGACTTCACAAGTATGAATCCTCCAATGTTCTTTGGGTCTAAGGTTATTGAATATCCCCAAGACTTTCTTGATGAGGTTTATAAGATCTAGACGCTTACCAACTCAAGGATTTGGCTCAAACTTGGTACACTCAATTGAAAGACAAGGACTTTGAGAGCGGGTCCCATAAGTTGGGAAGTTTTTAGGAGGGCATCTCTTGATAGGTTCTTGAAAAGGGAGAAAAGAGAGGAAAAAGTGGAAGACTCCATCAACCTTCGTCAAGGAGGTATGAGTTTTCAAAAATACTCCTTAAAATTCATCAAGTTATCAAAGTATGCTTCTTCTTTGGTGTCTAATTTTAGAGATGAAATGAGTCATTTTGTGACGGGTGAGTTCGATAATCTTGTGTAAGAGGGTCTTGAGTCAATGCTTCATGACAACATGGACATTTCTCGTTTTATGGTGCATGCTCAACATGTTGAGGAGAGTAGGCTCAAGAGGAAGAATAGGGATGCTAAGAGGGCAAGGCCCTATGATGGAGGTACTTTTAAGGTAAGTTTGAAATCCAAGACAAACCAATGTTTAAGAAGAGATTCTCCAATGAAGTTCCTTCTAATTTTTCAAGGGCTAACAAGGATAGGGTGTCTAACTTTAATCCCCAAGGGGGAAAATGTGGTGGTTTACAAGGTGATAAACCTAGTTTTGCCAAATGCGGCAAAAATCATGTGGTTAAATCTCTAATGGGTACAGATACATGTTTTGGTTGTGCAAAAAGTGTCCAAATGGTGAGGGATTGTCCTATGGCCAAGACTTATGTAAGGGAGAGTAATAAGCACAAGAAATCGGTCCATGTTTCGATGCTCCTAAGAAGAACCGCTTCTATCTCTCAAATCTAGGGGTGATGAAGAGGGTTCACCCGATGTTGTTACCATTATATTGCATGTATTTTCAATTAATGTTTATGCATTGCTAAATCCTGGTGCTACTTTGTATTTTTTAAATTTTTTAGTTGCTATGAAGTTTGATGTGCTCCCCGATGTCTTAGTTGAACATTTCTCGATTTCTACCCCGGTGGGTGACTCTGTCATTGCTAAAAGAGTCTATAGGAGTTGTCCAATATTATTGTCCAATAGAGTTAATTAGTTGATTTGGTAGAACTTGATATGTTGGACTTCGATATAATATTGGGGATGGATTGGTTAGATGCTTGTTTTGCTTCAATTGATTGTAGAACAAGGGTAGTTAAATTCTAATTTCCTAATGAACCCATTTAGCATGGAAGGGGGAAACTCAATCCCTAGAGGACAAATCACTTTGTGTCTAAAAGTTTGTAAGATGATTTCTAAGGGATGTCTCTATCATGTGGTGAGGGTCAAGGATCTTGAGGCCGACGCTCCTCTTCTAGAGTAGGTCCCCGTATTGAAGGATTTTTTGGAAGTCTTTCCCGATGACATACCCAGAATTCCTCCTGAACAGGAAATAGATTTTGACATAGATTTGATGCCGGATACTAAACCCATTACAATTCCCTCTTACCGGATGGCTCCGTCCAAGTTGAAATAATTTAAGATTAAACCTAAGAATTTGCTAGATTAGGGTTTTGTACAACCAAGCATATCTCCATGCGGCGCTCCGGCATTATTTGTGAAAAAGAAAGATGGGTCTCTTAGAATGTTTATTGACTATCGACAATTGAACAAGGTCTAAATAAGTATCATGTTCCTAGTATTGATGATTTGTTTGATCAACTTCAAGGTGCGAGTAACTTTTCAAAAATTGATTTGAGATCGGGGTATCACCAACTAAAAGTTGAAGGAGTTGACATACCTAAAACGACTATCTGAACTAAGTTTGGTCATTATGAGTTCCTAGTCATGTCTTTTTGTCTATCTAATGCACCGGCGTCTTTCATGGACCTTATGAATAGAGTGTTCTGGAATTATCTTGATTCATTTGTAATTGTCTTTATTGATGATATCTTGGTATATTCCAAGTGTGAGGATGAACACATGGGTCATTTGAGGATAGTAATGAATACCCTCAAAGAACATCAAATCTTGGCTAAATATAGTAAGTATGAATTTTGGTTGAGATCAGTTTCTTTTCTTGGTTATATTATTTCAAGAGAGGGTATAAAGGTCGATCCGAAGAAAACCGAGGTGGTTGAGAATTAGCCTTGACCTTTGACTCCAAATGATATTCAAAGTTTCTTGGGTTTTGCCGGGTATTGTAAGATATTTGTTAACGGGTTTGCATCCATCGCTTCTCCTTTAACAACCTTAGCCCAAGAGAAAGTTAAGTTCGAGTGGTCGGAATCTTGTGAAAGAGGTTTTCAAGATTTCAAAGATAAGAATACCTCCGATGCAGTTTTGACATTATCGGAGGGTACTAAAGGATTTGTTGTGTATTATGAAGCTTCTCAAGTAGGTTTGGATTGTGTTTTCATGCAACATGGTACGATGATAGCATATGCCTCTAGACAACTCAAGGTACATGAGAAGAACTATCCAACTCATGATCTTGATTTGGCGTGTGTAGTGTTTGCTTTGAAGATATGGAGAAACTATCTATATGGGGTACACGAGGATGTGTTCACCGACCATAAGAGTCTTTAATATGTGTTCACTCAAAAGGAGTGAAATCTCCGACAAAGAAGATGGTCAGAACTCTTAAAGGACTACGATATGAGTGTCCTATATTACCCCGGAAAAGCCAATGTGGTCGCAGATGCATTGAGTTGAATCTCTATGGGTAGTGTAGCTCATGTTGAAAATAGTAAGAAAGAGTTAGTTAAAGATGTGCATAGATTGGCCTGGTTGGATGTTCGGTTAGAAGATTCTCCACAAGGGAGTTTCATGGTTCATCATAAATCCGAGTCATTTTTAGTGGTTGAGGTGAAGTCTAAGAAACATCTTGATACTATATTGATGGAGTTTAAGGAACCGATTCTTAGTAAACTGAATGAGTCATTCTCCCATGGGGAAATGGGGGGTATGTGTACTTAGGTACCAAGAAACGTTTTGTGTACTTAAGGAGACAAATTATGGAAGAAGCTCATGGTTCCCGATATTCCATTCATCCGGGTGCCACCAAGATTTATCGTGATCTACAACAGGATATTGTTTAAACAATTGAAAGAATGATATAGCAAAGTTTATGGACAAATGTCCTTATTGTCAACAAGTCTAGGCAGAGCATCAATGACCGAGAGGGTTAACTCAAGATATAGCTGTCCCTACTTGGAAATGGCAAGATGTCAATATGGATTTCATAGTGGATTTGCCTCGTACACGAAGACAAAATGATTCAATATGGGTGATTGTTGATAGGTTGACAAAATATGCTCATTTTATCCCCGTCAAAGATATTTATTTGGTAGAGGACTATGCTAGGTTGTAAATTAATGAGAGTGTGAGTTTGCATGAGGTTCCCTTGTCTATCATCTCCGATAAGGGTCCCCAACTCACTTTTATATTTTGGAAGGCATTCTTAAGTGCGCTAGGTACCAAACTTAGTACCACATTTAATCCACAAATAGATCATTTTACGGAATGAACCATCCAAACCTTAAAGGAAATGTTGAGGGCATGTGTCATTGACTTCAAGGATAATTGGGATGACCATCTATCATTGATTGTATTTTCTTACAATAATAGTTAACATTCAAGTATCGCCATGGCACCCTTTGAATCCCTTTATGGGAGGAGATGCAGATCTCCAATCGTATGGTTTGAGGTAGGTCCCGAAGCAATCTATGAGTCTGTGGAAAAAGTTTGACTTATAAGGGATCATTTGAAGACGACCGAAAGTCGACAAAAATCTTACACTGACCATAGAAAGAGGGACCTTGAGTTCATGGTAGGTGATTTTGTTTATTTGAAGATATCACCCATGAGAGGGGCGATGATATTTTGTAGAAAGGGGAAACTTAGCCCTCGGTATGTTGGGTCATATGAGGTTGTGAAACACATCAAAAAAGTTGCCTATGAGTTCAAATTACCTATTGAGTTGGAACCGATCCATCCGGTTTTCCATGAGTCAATCCTCAAGAAGTTGATAGGTGATCCAATGTCTATCATTCCTTTAAAATGTTTGAAAGTCGATGCTAACATTTCCTATCAAGAGGTTCCTGTTGAGATCTTAGACCGACAAAAAAAGAGATTGAGGAATAAATAAGTAGTTTTCGTGAAGGTTCTTTGGAAGAACCAACTAGTGGGAAATGCTACTTTAGAGGCCGCACCCAACATGAAATCCCGATATCCTCATCGTTTTCCCTCCTCTCCTAGTCAAGGTTGAGGTTAGTAACTCTGTTAATTTGGTTTTGAAGGGTCTTAATTGTGTTTTGAAACTTTTATGATTTCCCTTCAGTTTTGCATGATCTTTTGAAAAAACCATGTTTCATATATGTCATGTAATATATATTCTTCAAACTTGACGATACTTGATTACATGTTTGATGTAGTGAGGTATGCAATATTCCTTGTGAAATTGCTCAACTGTGAAGTAATGATATTATGTACTGTTTCTTGTTGAAAATGTTGAGCTACATGAGAAGGACAAGGACATTCTTGCGTGAAAAATGGAGAATAATGAAGTATGTACATTTTTGTAGTGGATATAGTTCCTACCTTTTGAAATGCATTTTTATGTTTAAGAATGGAGTGGATGTTACCTCTTTTTTATTGTGGTATAATTATTTGTGTTGACTGGGGTGCTAGTCTAGAGTCGTTAATTAAAAGAGTGTTCAAAGTGTCATTCGCGGACGAATGGTCCCCAAGAGAGGGATATTGTTACACCCAGTAAATTCAATTGCTTAATCTAGGGATCCATGAGTAGTTCAATGACTTGACAAGGGTTATAAAGTTGTTATAGGTCCTATTTCATGTTAGTTTAATTAGTTGGGAAGATAGGTTAATAAGAAACTAAACCAACCATACGGTCCGGTGAACTAGTAACCTAAGCTAGTGGGGTGCTGGTGGCGATATGATGGTTCAAAAAGGGGTGTCTAAGGATTGACCAAGAGAATATGATGGGAATAGAAATAGGTGCCTCTGAGATCAAGGACAAGAGAGGAGTACCAACCTTGAGGGGCAAACCAAAGACTACCCCAAAAGGGAGGCTACTGCCTCTACATTCACGAGCATGACCACGGGCAAGTGCGGGGCTCTTGAAGATGCTTGGCCATGAAAAAAAGGATGGCATCTTCTAATAGCTACTGTCCAAGGCACCACGTGCCACTTAACGACTCGTGCTGCACATGACGGAAGGGAAGCTTGGTCGTGGTCCAACCTTAGACATTTGGGGAAATGGAGAGGTTTGGAGAGGCTACTTGCCAAGGCACCACGAGCCACTTGATGGGTCGTGGTGCATGTTCACGGGCAGGGGGAGATGGTCGTGAAGGGTAGTTAGAATCCTCTAGGATGCAACGTTGGGGGAGGCTACTGCCCCACACTTCACGAGCACCACCACGAGCCATTGAGCTCTTTATGGCTTGTAAAGTAGGGCGTGAAGGATGGATTAGTTTTCAAAGTCAAGGTCAAGATGGACATTGAATTTAAAAGTTCAACATTGTGAGGGTTATTTTGGGGGTTGCCTATAGATTGGTTTTAGGTCATTTATCACTAAACTCCCACATCAAACCTAATCCCAAAATGTGAAACCCAATTACTCCCACTTCTCTATCTACCCCAACCTTCATTGAAGAAAAATTGAAGCTTCAAGAAGAAATCCCAATCTCCAAGTTTCTTACTCAATTTTGTGGATAATGTCTTCCTAAAGGTATGGATTCTTTCACTCTTGGGATTCCTTTCCCAAAGAGGTCCATTCAAAGATGATTTCAAAATCACCCAAATTCAAGGGTTTTCTCTACAAATGGGTTTTCTCCTAAAACTAAAACTGTGGATTCATTATGATGAATTATGAATACTCAGGACTATTTAATTGTATATTGATGCTTAATTGATAGGTTTTGATCTATTTCTTGAATAATCCATGGATGTCTTTTTTCCCTTAACCCTGAACTTTGGAGTTTATAAATTGATGGCTAGTGATATTGAAATTAAGGGTGTTCTTGTATTGGTTGTTCTATGACGAGGATAATGGGTTGTTGGTTGAATATATATATGCATACAATAGATTTGGATGGGGTCTTTAATAGATTTCATGGAGGCCATTGGTAAGAACTTCAATGTTATGAACTAGTTATTGCTTTTATGTTATTGTTGGCTTATCTTTGGTGATTTTGGTTAATTAGAATATGAATGAAGAAGTTATGAATGTATGATCATACTATGACCGTAATGAATTATGAGATGAGTATAGGTGTGTGATAATGAGGAATTGAAGGCAATTCTCATGTACATCTTTTGACTATGATATGAAATAATGATCTCATATGATGTTGGTTTTGATAAAAGGACATTCTGATCATATAATCTATGAGCTATGAAAATGTTATATAAGGGGTTAATCCCCCTAGGGCCTATCTTATGAACTAATTTTTAAGAATGACTTAAAGGTTCTTCAAAAAGGGAATTCAGATAAGCACCGAGTGAACATGAAAACGAGGGGTGTTTCTTCACAAAGGAAGGGAGGTTCACACTATGTCTGTCATGAGGTGGAAACGACAATGGTAATTAGTATGTTTTTAGTAACACCTTCCTAGTTCCTTAACCATATGCCCCATAGCAAACCTAGCTAGTGGATCCACGTTGACGCTATTATGATGTATATTTCCTACCTTGGCATGTGGATTCCCTACTTTTGGTGTGAGGGGTTGACACCAGATTCCCTATTTCGCTCACAGGGTCTCATGTCGGTTATGGAAAAGTTTCCCAAAAGTAAAATGAATGAATGAAAGTAAAAATATGCATAATAACAAGGATGACTTGAGAGGAGTACTAGTGTAGGTAAGGCAATGGGACTTTACCGATACATTCACATGTGGACCTTGAGGGAATAATTCCTAGTGTGGTTTCTTTATATAAATATGTTATGAATGAAAAGCATAATGATGGTTCTATACAGTTTTGGTCTCATATGAAAGTGGTTTCACTCTATATTCACGTTGTTGGTCTAGAATGTCATATATAAGGTTGAATACACTTGTCATGATGTTATATGATGTAAAGGTAATGTATATTGTCTCTTTACTAGTTACTTAGTTTATGTGGGATTATGGGGTTTCACATAGACATTGCACTAGTTTACTTGAATTGGGATTATGCGTAAGGTCTTGTAATGTACTGATGAAATGTTGCTTATAGCTTTATGATGATGTTGCTTTTGAATATGAATATTAATATACCTTATTTTTGCTCTGGTATGGACTTGTATATGTTCTTGGAATGTGCATGAAAACTTTTAAAGTAACTTGGCATGCTTATAACTAAAATGTCCCTTTGTGTATATTTTCAAATGATTTACTTGCATATATCCATACTTAGTACATGTGGTTTGTACTAAACCATATTCTCCTCTATTTCTACAATAATGTAGGTTTGGGCCATTGAAGCGTTCCAAGGCCAATTTTCAAGAAGCTTGGATAGATTCCCAAGTTGGTGAGTCCTCAAGCCCGAGGACGGAGCCTATCATTATAGTTCATGTTATTTGATTAGTCTAAAGACTTGTTATATTTCCTATTTTTTAAAGACTATGTTGTATTGTCCTATGAGACATTTTTTAATGTTGCAAGGGCTATTAACCAAATCTTGCATTGTTATATTATATGGTTTGTGACAGATGAATGTAGACTATTTTTGATATATGATAAGTCTAAGTGAACTTCAAACGTAAAATTTTAAGTTTTCCATATTTTATTTACCTTTGAAATGCAATGATGTATGCTAAGGACGAAGACGTCGGTTAAGTCTAGGGGGTGCTCCCTAGTCGTAACATGAGGGACAAAAAAGAGTACAGAAATAAGAGAGATAAGATAAGCAATGAGTCTAGGCTACAGAAGAGTATTTCCAACCGATCATCCTTCCAACAGAAACAGAAGGGTTTCGCCTCATCATCTGCTAGTGCACCTTCACCTAAGAACAAGGGTGGGTGCTATGGTTAGAATCCAGCGCTAAACCTACATATTCATAGGTTAGTGTGGCGCAAGGGGGTAGTAACCCTCCTGTCTGCGCCAAGTGTGGTACAAACCACTCCTGTGTTTATCGTGAGGGCTCAACTGGTTGTTCCAAGTTTGGTAACACCGGGAATTTTGTGAGAGAGTGTCCAAAGGATAAGCAGGGAAATTGTAGTGGGGGCAATAGAGGACCTACTTCCGGAACTAGCGGAGGAACAAACCGCTTGTATGCCCTCAACAATCGCCAAGAGCATGAGAACTCGCCAAATGTTATCACTGGAATGTTTCAAGTCTTTGACTTTACTATTAATGCATTGCTATACCCAGGAGGGAAGCTTATATTTTTTAACTTCATATGTTTCTGTGAACGTTAATATTATTCCTGAGTAACTTAGTGAACCATTCAGTTTCTCCACACATGTTGGTGAATCCATTCTACCAGAAAGAGTCTATCATGATTGTCCCATTTCCGTCAATCACAATATTACAATGGCTGATATAGTTGAGTTAGACATGGTAGACTTTGATGTCATTGTTGGTATGGACTTGCTTCATGCTTGTTATCCCTAAGTTGATTGTAGAACTCGAGTAGTCAAGTTTAAGTTTCTAAATAAGCAAGCCTTAGAGTGGAAAAGCAGTTCAGCATTGCCTAAAGGTCATTTCGTTTCGTACTTTAAGGCGAGGAAGTTAGATTTTAAGAGGTGTGTCTATCACTTAGTCATAGTTAATGACTCTAGTGTTGAGATACCTCCTATTAAATCAGTTTCAGTCGTGAAAGAGTTCCCATAAGTCTTTCAAAATGATATTCCCGGAGTTCCTCCTGAGAGAAAGATAGACTCGGTGTGCATGTTCTTCCAGATACTGGAATTATCTCTATTCCGCCATATATAATGACACCATAAGAGTTAAATGAGTTAAAAGATCAATTGAAAGATCTATTAGATAAGGGTTTCATTCGACCAAATGTCTCACCATGGGGCACTCTCGTCTTGTTTATCAGAAAGAATTATGGTTTCCTTAGGATGTGTATAGATTATCATCAACTGAACAAGGTTACCATTAAGAATAAGTATCCTCTTCCAAGGATAGATGATCTTTTCGATCAGCTTCAGGATGCTTCTTGCTTTTCCATGATTGACCTCAGATCAAGCTACCACCAATTGAAAGTTAGAGAATATGACAATCCAAATACATCATTTAGAACTAGATATAGGCATTATGAATTTTTTTGTCATGTCCTTTGGGTTGACCAATGTGCCTGCAACATTCATGGATCTTATGAATATAGTCTTCAAACCTTATCTAGATATATTTGTTATCGTCTTTATTGATGACATACTAATCTATTCAATGAATGAAGAAGATCATGCTAGTCACCTCAAAATAGTCATTTAAGATTTAAAAAAGAAGCAGTTATATGTGAATTTCTCCAAGTGTGAGTTTTAGCTTAAGTCCGTTGGATTCTTGGGCCACATAGTTTCCGGTGGTGGGATTAGAGTTAATACCAAAAAGATAGAAGCAAATCATAGTTGGTCTCGACCCACGTCTTCAACAAGTATAAAATGCTTCTTGGGTTTGGTTGGCAACTATAAAAGGTTTGTTGAGGGTTTTTCATCTATCTTGTCTCCTTTAACCATGTTGACTTAGAAAATATATTTTACTTTCAATGGTTTGCAGGTTGTGAGAAAATCTGGCAGGAGTTGAAGAAGAGGTTGACTATTGTTCCTGTCTTGACCTTACCAGAAGGTACTCAAGGTTTTGTGGTGTAATGTGATGCATCTAGAGTTGGTTTGAGTTGTGTGTAAATGCACAATAGCAAGGTTATAGCTTATGCCTCAAGACAATTGAAGGTTCATGAGAATAATTATCCCACCCATGACTTAGAGTTGGTTGCTGCACTTTTTATATGGTGTTTATGTGTATGTCTTCATTGATCACAAGAGACTACAATATGTGTTCACTCAAATAGTTCTTAATCTCAAACAAAGGAGGTGGTTAGAATTGCTCAAAGATTATGACAAGAGCATTCCTTATCACCTAGGTAAGGTTAATATTGTTGTTGATGACTTAAGAAGGTTGTCTATGGGAAGTACCGCCCATCTGGAGGAAGATAAGAAGGAACTAGCAAAAGAAGTGTATACAGTTGCACGCTTAAGAATCCACTCATGGATTCCACAGAAGGAGGAATAGTGGTGACAAATCAAGCTGAGTCGTCATTGGTGTTAGAAGTGAAAGAGAAGAAAGTCCAAGACCCCATTTTGCATGAATTGAAAGCATGTTCACAAGCAAAGAGTATTATGTTTTGAAGAAAATGGAGATTTTGTGTTAAGACACCAAGGTAGATTGTGTGTACCTTTGGTTGATTGACTCCAAGAAAGGATAATGGAGGAAGCTCATAGCTCTAGGTATTCCATTCATCCAGGTTCCACAATGACGCACAATAATTTGAAAGGAATATATTGGTGGAATGGTATGAAGAAGGGCATTGTCGAATTTGTTTACAAGTGCCCGAATTACCATAAAGTTAATTAAAGACCCAAAGGCCTGGAGGGTTGTCTCTAAATCTAGAACTTCCGAAATGTAAGTGGGAGATGATTAATATGGACTTCATCAAAGGGTTGTCAAGGTCTCACATGTAACATGATTCAATTTGGGTGTTTATCGATAGAATGACAAAGTCAACGAACGTTTTGCCGATAAATACTACCCATTCGATAGACGACTATGCGAATTTGTACATTCAGGAGGTGGTGATACTTCATGCAGTCCTAGTTTTGATCATTTGAGATAGAGGTGCACAATTTACTGCACAGTTCTGGAAATCATTCCAGAAAGGTTTTGATTAAAAGGTGAACTTAAGCACTTTTTTTCATCCTTAGAAGGATGGGCAAGCAGAGCGTACTATCCAGACCTTAGAAGATATGTAGAGGTCTTGCGTGATAGATTTTAAGGGGAATTGAGATAATCACCTACTTCTCATTGAGTTTCCTTACAACAACAGTTTCATTTGAGCATCCAAATTGCACCATACAAAGCTCTTTATGGGAGAAGATGAATATCTCCTATTGGATAATTAGAAGTTGGTGAAGCAAGGTTAATAGGACCAATATCGAGTTTACCAAGATATGGATAAGGTTAAGGTGATTCAAGAGAGATTTTAAATGGCACGGAGTTGTAAAAAATCCTACTTAGATGATAGAAGAAGGTTGTTGGAGTTTGAAGTGGGTGATTGGGTATACTTGAATGATTTACCCATGAATGGTGTGATGAGGTTTGGTATGAAGGGGAAACTTAGCCCCCGATATATTGGATCTTATCGAATAGACAAAAGGATTGGCAATGTAGCTTATGAGTTAGAGCTACCACGAGAATTGACAACACTTCATCTAGTGTTTTACATATATTTGTCTAAGAAGTGCATGGACGATCATTCATTGATCGTACCAACTGAGAATGTGGGTGTTAAGGATAGCTTATCCTATGAAGAAATTTTGGTTCAGATTTTAGATATCCAAGTTCACAAGTTCAGAACAAAGAAGGTTGCTTCAGTCAAGGTCCTTTGGAGGAACCAATTTGTTGAAGAGGTTACTTGGAAATTTTATGAGGATATAAAAAGGAGAAATCCACATATATTTGAATCCGGATAATGCAGATCAAGGTACTAATTCTCTTCCTAGTACTTTATAAACTATGTGTAAGCATGTGGTTACTTGCTTTTGTTTGTTGACTGTTGAACTTCATGTTACTATCCTTCACATAGTGAAAGAAATCTCATTCGAGGACAAATGTTCCCAATGGGGAGATACCGTAACATCTCAAAAATTTGAAATAGCTAAGAATAATCTAAGAAACTAAAAATATTAATTGTTTAAAGAAAGGGAAAGATATGGAAAATTTCCTAAGTTAATAAAGTGAGTATTGGTCATTTTAAAACGACCATAATATCTAGCTCAAGATGAGTTAGAGGTAGTTCTTGATATGGTTGTAAAGCCTTTGGAGAGATCTTTTTAACACCGACGAGTTTGCACATTTTTAATTTTGTATGACGGAGATATGCCTATCGAAAGTTGGCCATTTGAGGTAAGGGAAGTCTGAATCCGGATTTAAGGAAGGGTAAACTAGTCTTTTCACCAATTAATTTACTATTTCGTTTTTAGGGGTTTATTGGGGTTAATACTCAGTTTAGTTCCGTTTTGGAAAATCAAAATCACACTTAGGGCTTGGAGAAAAGAGAAAAGAAGGAAAAGGAGAAAAGTAAAGAATTCGCCACGAACGTCAAGATTTGCGAGAGGAATTCATAGGAGATGATCCCTATCAAGGTATGTGAGATATTTTATGTTTGGTAATATCACTCACACACCAAGCTTGTTTCAATTCCATGATTTCGAAATGGTTGAATGAGAATAATGAAGTTCTTGAAGGACATTGTTGAATTCTTTTTGTTTCAGTTGTTGAATGTCTATTGTTGCTTTGATTCGTAATCTCGGGTTGTTTTTTGTGTTAGATCTATTTGGTATTGAAGGTTCTAAAGATCCTAAAGGTTTGGGAAATGAATTATCGAGGTTTAGGAGATTCAGCATTGTAAAACAAGAGGAGAAAGTCGTTCACACACACCTGGGCACCACCAGGCACGGCGCGCCCCATCTGCGCTAGAGCTCTTGGGCGGTGCGCCTACAGTGCCCTATTTTGGTGCCTCAGTTAGGTGGGTCTGGCGCAGCGCCCCGAACGCATCAAAATCAAGTTTTTTCAACCAATTTTCATAATTTTGTCCGATTAAGCTCTTCTAAGGTGTTTTAACACTTCTTAGTGATTATAACTACTCTAAATGACTTCTAATCATATTGAAATCATCTAGAAACATAATTTTACAACCTTGAATCCATAACTTCAAAATCAAGGAAAATATAGAGCCAAGTCTAAAGAATTCCTAAAGTATTTTCATGAAGTCATTGGCAATTACTTTAATCTTGTTTTAAGGCGTAAAAATCAATTTCAGTAAGGACTAAAGATAAGAAGGAGAAGTTCATTTCAAGTTTCATAAATCTTTCAAAAATATTTTAAGTGTCGTTTTAAGACTTAAACTGAGTTCAGTTCTGAATAAAGTGAGGTATTCCTTCAAAGAAGTATATGGGAACTAAGTATTCCCAAAAGAACTTAAAATGCTTTCACATTTAAAAAGAAGGAAAACTAAAATTTCCAATGAACCTTTGGGCTAGTTTACAGTTAAAGCGAAATAGCTTTGTAAATGAAGCAAGCAGGAAACTAAGATTTCCAAGATAGCATTTGAGCTAAGTATTTTGAGCACTAATCTAAAATCACAGAATTAATATATTTTTAAAACATAAGAGCCAGTATATGTTGGGAGTAGTATGGACCACGGATACGGGGGAGAGTGCAGACCACTCGCTACCCCCATAAATCATGTAGCCACCATGGGTAGAAAAGGGTCATACTTTTTAGATGAACCCTTTTCAGAGTAGAGTAGTGTATCGATTAGGAAGTTCAGGTCTTATACCTTTGTCTGGGTATAGGATGCGATGGCAGCGAGAGGTAGATCATTGTATCATCATTATAGCTCTTAAATGATGGTTGTCGGCTAGAGAAACTCCCATAGAATTTAAATGTATTTACATATATACACCAGATTATTTGTATTTTGACATACATATTAGAGTTAATTGTATCCTTTTATACTTTCAAGATTTTACATCATGTTTTCAAACATCTTTTTCTTTTAATTGCTCTTCTTTTTATATTGCTTTATAATGAAATGAGTAAGTATTATTGATTCATATTATTCATGAGTTAAGTAGAGCCAAGGTAAGTGTTCC
This sequence comes from Solanum sitiens, assembly GCA_016801875.1. Taxonomy (NCBI): domain Eukaryota; kingdom Viridiplantae; phylum Streptophyta; class Magnoliopsida; order Solanales; family Solanaceae; genus Solanum; species Solanum sitiens. The sequence continues at coordinate 2,941,906 of JABWTJ010000053.1, forward strand.
TTCTTACTCTTTTCAAGCTTAAGTTGTTTTAGCATTCCAACTCGCATACTCGTACATTCAATGTACTGATGCCAATTGGCATACATCGTATCATTATACTGACGCAGGTAAGGAGGATTGACATCTGACGCACCATTGATCCAATTGAGCACTCCAGAGTCAGTGGTGAGCATCCTTGCATTCTGGATGGATCCTTTTATTGATTTTATAATATTTTCTTTATTAGGGTGTTGTGGGGTTTGTCCCAACTTCCATCCAAGCTTTAGAAGACTTCATAGATAGACAATCAGAAAATTAGTATTGAGTTTCTTATCTTTGTATTTTGAGAAAGTTTGCTATGAGACTTAAGTGCTATTTCGACCAAGTTATTTACTTTAACTTATTGAATGAGACTATTGTGTTTAGTAAAGTCTTCCGCTGAGTGAAGTATGCCAGGACAAGGGTCCGCTAGATGATAGAAATGGTCTTCCTGTGCCAGCCACGCCCAATGTGTAGGCTCGGGGCGTGACACAAAATGAATCCAAAATTTTGGACTCATCCACACCCCCAACTTAAAATTTTACTTGTCCTCAAGTAAAATTAATAATCAACAATTCAAAAAGGATGTCTCAAATAGTTCTACAGAAGACTTAATCATCAATGCACACAACAAGACTCAACTTACTCATGCAAGGATTATTTGTTCACTCAAAGGCTCAAGTTGTGACACACCATTATCAAAGATTTTCAAGCTGGCGATACTAGATTCAACTGAAAGTTGAAGCTCAACCAAAGTGATCAAATATCCTCACATAAAAAATTATTCTATATTGACACACAATTATTCAGAATTTAAAGTTCCATAATAAATTTCAATGCTCACACTCAAAAAGATGAAGACAATGCATGAATTAACTTATACGTTTGACCGTATTTTCCAATCACTTTTGTTTCAGCTCGCTCAAGATGAAAAAGGGTATTTTAAAGTGTTGTAACGTGTTTTAGTGTATAGGTATAGTCATTTAGGCTTGTGACTTTTATCCTAATTAGATGTTATGCTCATAACACTTCCTTTTTCTTTCCTTCATTATTTTCTCTTATGCTCAAAGTCATCCCTTTATTAACTTTCCATGGATTGTTCGGAAGAACCCCATTTCTTTTTGTATTTTCATAACTTTATTACATTAGTTTCCTTTCTCGTTGTTTTCTTACTTTTTTCTCTTTCTTATTTTTTTGTATGGAGGGCTTCCATTTTTCTCTCTACACTATCGGTTAAGGGAGACTTTTCTTGGACTCTTTGACATTCCGTCTCTTTTCACCACCACCCTAATTTAGTCTTTTGGCCTAAGTTGGATATTCCATCAACCATACATCAAAAGGATTATAGGTAGAGTATTAAGAGAGGTCATGTTCTCATCAAGTTCATCCAAATAATGGTAGGGCTAAAGGGGTGTTCAGAAGAGGTACATGTAGAATTTTTTCACACTCATTCAACGGTGCCTAAGATCATATCATGTGTTCACATTTTTTTGTCAACAGAAATAACGGGGCAAATTGAAGGTGTAATCATGTGTGGTTCACGGTAAACTCATCACCCAAGGCATTGAAACTAAAGTAAAACAAGACTCAAAACTTTCACAAGTGTGCAATGTTCATAGGAAGAAGCTCAATTTTATAATTGGCTAAACACAACAAGATGTAAAGAGTTCACATATTGTCTATGCAACTTGATTTGGCCTCGTTGTAGCCGCACATTCATGTTCGTTTGATTGCAAGAACTATCCTAGTAATTTGTATTGATCAAACGGAGAGAAGAAAACTTTTTTGACGGGTTAAATTATTTTAAATTTAAAACATAAGGATCCACAAGCTCAAACATCCACAAAAAGCATTATAAAACACAATTTTAAATATATTAACCTAAATGTATCAACTAAGAATTAAAGAAGAACAATCACACACAAGGGGGACTAACCCCACCATAATCGAAAAACATTTGTCCTCAAATTCAAATAACAAAAATCCAAAAGTAACAACAGAGAAAGAGAGAGAGGGATGTAAAGAAAAATCTTGCCTACAAAGTCGCTTCATCAGTCTGGGCATTAGCGCTTTATATGTCAGCCTGATATTTAACAGTAGTACTTGAAGCTTCTTTTGAAGATTCACGAGCAACTGACTTGCTAAAATTTTCCAAGACATGAGCCGCAAAAAAGAAGTGTATAACTGTGAAGAATACACGTCTCCATGAGGGAATAGTGGGTTCATGGGATTATCCTCTTACTGGCATTGGTCTTCTTCCATAATTATTCATTTTTGGAGGATTTGTTGCATTTTAATTCTTCAAGAAATTTTTCGCTCTTATTTGTAAGGGTATCATATATCTTCCTGCTACTTTTTGTCTAGCCATATCTGCAAAGCTTGGAAAAAAGTTAGAAAGTATTACAACAATAGAATCGAAGTTGAAATGCAAAAACACTTCCACGAACCAGTTGGTGAATTGCCCAATCACTTAGGCGATTCGGTGAACCATTTGACGAATCGCACAATAACTTAGGCGAATCACCGAGTGTAGTGAATACATGATACATGGTTGCATACAAAAGGGCGAACAAAATATCTTTTGGCGAAACGCCAAATGCGTTTGGTGACCTCAAGCTTCTCGTCAAAAGTTAAATAATCAAACCTCGCATTTAGCATTACTTAGGCGGAGAAAGTGTAGTGAATACATGATACATGGTTGCATACAAAAGGGCGAACAAAATATCTTTTGGCGAACGCCAAATGCGTTTGGTGACCTCAAGCTTCTCGTCAAAAGTTAAATAATCAAACCTCGCATTTAGCATTAAATTAAAGGAGAAATGGGGACATTAAGTGAACCACCAAGTCGTTTGTCGAGCTAACATCCAACATGCTAATTTTCAACCCAAATTCTTAAATTCAACCCCGCAACCCCCGAAAACAAAATTTAGGCATGCACAACTCAAATCAAGCTTAGACCCAATGCCAATCATTCACAACCCTTGATTTATCATCCATTTTAAAGCACAATTTTCCGAAATAAACTCTATAGACCAGTATTGGCAATATGAGCTTGTCGAATAGGCAAAAAAAGATTTCAATTCTACCAGAGAGGGACGGAACACATTATAAAAGGAATGACATAGAATTTGAGTACAATTTTCAATAAAATAAACTTAGGGCTCGGAAACTAACCTTAGGTGCAGATAAAGATGTAATTGAGATGCTAGGTGGCAACGCAATCAAAATTCGAGCACAACTCAAAAACCAAAATACAATATAGATCAAGAGATATAAATGAAGAGGTACATGTGTGAGTTTGAAGAATGAAAAATGAGGGGATTTTAGGACTTGGAGACCTTTAAACCTTTGATTTTCAAAAATCATCTAGTTCTCTCCCATTTGGCGATATTAGTAGTGGTCACTAATCCTGTTAGCGAAGCGCCGAGTAGTCACTCACCGCGCGCGAGTTCTCTAGAACCCTAGTTAATTTTAGGAATCCAAATGGCGGTAAAGATTAGGATCACCGAACAGATTGGTGACTTGCCAAAAGTTTTTTGGGCTCGCCGAGTTTTATAGACTCAAGCTTATAGTTGTCTTTATTCCAATAGTGAAGTGGATCGGGGTTATTGATATCTTCGACGATACACCGAATGAAACTTTTGCTCTCTAAAGTCCTTATTTCCTAACACTTGTCACGCTTTACCCTGCACAACTAATACACCATTAATTTTAAAATTAAAAAAAAGAAATAAAAAGGCTTTTGGGTTGCCTTCCAAACAACGCCTTAGTTAACATCATGGTACGACACAAGTTAGCACATAAGCGTCATTTTCGAGATTCGTTGTAGTGTCAATAATCAAACCATCTCCAGACTCGGGAGTAGCCCCTAGGCGTCACATGACGTACTTGACCTCTCGGAGTTCTTATACTAGTGACTTATCTTTCATTCATCACATAGGTATTAAAAGTAGTGCGGAATTAAAAAAATTCACAATAAAGTCAATGGAACTCTTTCATAAAACGTAAGAATAACTAAGTCTCATCATCACTAGTCATCTTAGACACATCATATGATCATAGGGTCACGACCCTTACATAGAAAAGAAACTCATGTCTAATACAATGTCTTTATAGAAAGGAAACTAGAAATAACATCCACGTCCTCGAACATATGAGGACGTACCAAGAGCCTTGAGAGAACAATCTACTTCCGACACTTCAAATCTAAGATCCTCACTTCCTTCAACCTAAACTTGTAGAAATAGAGAAGAATATGGATTTAGTACAATGAAGTGCTAAGTATGGCTATAATGCAAAAACATGTTTTAAAAAGGACGTTTTAGTTGAAATATGCTTTTTATGCTATTTTGTGAAATCTTCATGAACCAAGTGTGAAGACATCATACTAGTCAATCATTAATCATATAAGGTAATACTGCTATAATTCTCAACATAATACCATATTCATTCATAACCATTAACCATTAATCCTATATACAAAGTTATCCTAAGACCCACCTAGGTAAGACATTAAGAAACCGCCCATACAACCTCTTCAATACACACATAAGAGTTCCTTAAGACTACCAAAGATAAGGATACTTCATTTCCATCACAACTAAACAAGTCAACATTCATTACTAGAGATACTGAAGGAAACATTCATGCACTTAGGAACGTCATATAAAGACCATCCCCTAGGATATCTCCAAGTTACACTAGTGCAATGTGAAAGTAGCATCCCATTCTACTACTCCCAGTTAGTTCTCCTTTAGAACCACCCTAGAAAGGCACATCACATTCAAACAAGTCACATAACCTTCATTAATATAAGACATAACACCAACATTCTTCAATTAAATTACACATAAAGTCAACTTACTTCATTAACATCATAACCCATTTATTCATTAACATTATAAGGAAACGCCAAGACTCCCTCCAAATGTCTACTTGCTCAATGAATAGATGGCATCCCATTCCACCGTCTACCCTAAATACTACACCTTTAGGAAGACCTAGTTCATTACATTCATTTGTGGGGCCTAGATTTATCCGACATAGACCATGGGAGGTTAACATGGAATCCTGGTATTAACCCCTAAAGGATGAGGGATCCCAACATTCTGAAGGTAGGGTTATTCTTTTAGCCTTTACGTGGAACATGACTAGCTAGTCCTATCTGGGCGCATAGTTATGGGTTAAAGAGATTGCTTCTAAGTACTACATCTCAACTCATGAAGAGTATCCATCTCCAAAGGTTACTTTTGGATACTAGATTTCTACTGGCGAAGAGTATCCACCACTTTCTCAAATCCTGTCGGTGCTAAGCATTAATCCCCACGGAGTTTTAAACTTTCATTACATTTATTATATATAGGTCAATGGATTGCTATTAAGTAATACATCTCAACTCACGAAAAGTATTCATCCCAATCTATAAATCATTCATTGGAAAGCTCTTAGGAATATTGAGGTTGTTATTAGACACTACATATCTACTCATGAAGAGTGTACACTCCGAAATCCCCCATTCATTCGTTAGAGTTCTATTGAGAAAAATCTTTCAATAGACCCATATTCATTACATTTTCATTAGCTTCATTGATTCATTGTGTGTGTGTGTATATGTGACAAAACCATTCCCATAACAACCACAACTAAAGGCATTCTCTTCTAAACAAGATCATGCTACATTCATCATAATCCAGACGAAATTATACTTCACATTCACATCATACTTTAATTATTCATACTATCTTCAAGACTCGCATGCATAACTTCATATGACACTTGTATTATAAGCATCATGACTTTCCTTTATTTCACATTCAATGCCTTCAAGGCCATAATCAAAATTCATATATATATTCATATACATTAGCTAAACACCGCCACCATAAGTGGACCATAGCAAACAAGATCAATTCAATAAGAACTAGAACAACAAACGTCAAATTACCCCTTATCCAAGCCATGATCATCTTTTTGTCTATTATCCAACAATTCTTCATAATTTAGAACAGATAGCAATCGATTACCATAATACAACATAGTATAAGCACAAATCTAACAAGATCTAAGCACATTCATCAAACCTACTTCATAAGCCAAAATTAGAGAATTAGGATGATGATGAGTCTATGGAGTTTTTTTTATCATAAAACAATCAATTAACATTGAAAGCATCATAATTCATCCATTAAAACATTTTAATAAAAGAACCCATGATTAGAATTCGAAATAGGAAATCTAGAATTTTTGAGATCTTTTGAATAGCCTTCAAATTTTCTCCTTGAATGATAGAAGAGTCAAGGATGAAATCACCATACGTTAATGAAGTCCTATCCACGAAATTTGGATTCAAAACGTGGAGAATTTGAACTTCTTACTTGGAGATTCAATTTCACATCCTGAAACCACACCTTAGAAGTTAGGGTGCAATCTTGGATTGCAACCAGCGTATTCGACCTCTCGGAAGACTCATACAAGCCTCTCATATCATTCATTGCATATACATAACGAAAAATAGTGCGAAATTAAAACTTTTCGTAAAATAATATAGAAGTCTTTAAACTCTTTCATATATGTAGAAATAGGAAAACACTAAGTCTCGATCATCATCTTAAGACACGATAATACTTGGGACACGGCCCATACGAATTGAAAACATACTACTGATAGTCTATTACAAAACTTCATAAAAGAAACATAAAATGACAAATATGCCTCGAGTCAAATGAGGACATACATCAACTCTTCTTGAACGATCTTATAAGTCCAAGTCTTCTCTTCTCAAAAGCTCTTCAGCTACCAAGAACTATGGACAGAAACTAAAACATGGAATTAGTACAACCACATGTAATAAGTATGGCATTATGCATAAAAATTATGAAAACGGACTTTATTGGAAATATGCATCTTTTCATTTTATAAATCATATTTTAATCATAATAACAACATTTAACAACTTAGAACCACACAACATAACATTAACCAAAAATATCAATTTCTAAGATCACTTTACAGTGAACTATATTCACTGTACAGTGAATTATTCACTGTTACAGTGAATTATTCACTGTTACAGTGAAATGCTTTCACTTCTCGTTTTAATGACTTCTAGCATGTAATTTCCTCACTTAAAGTCATCCTAAGATTCACTTAAGTCACACAAAAAGAGACCGCCCATACACCCTCTGTAGATGTGCCTAAGCAACCCTTAAATCACTCAAAATGAGTCGCATACACACTTACAAAGCATCATAAACATCAATGTAATAGTCTTCTACCAAAGGTGATTCTAAGTCACACTTGAGTTAGTTGTGAAGCAACCGCCCATACAATCTCTTACACACACACTCAAGAGATCCAATAGACTCCCTAGGATAGAATCATTCTCACTAAACACAACAACACATAGATGATAGGACACTCCTTCCAAAGGCTATCGAAAAGACCTACTTAAGTAAATCAAGAAGATAACGTCCATGATTGATCTCTTCAAGATTACCTAAATAGACCTTGAGACTAACTAAGGCTAAGATCATGTCAACAACACCAAACATCTTCCCTAACTAGAGTCATTCTCAAGACTTCCATAGATAAGCTATGAAGAGACCATCCTTTATGCCCTCTTCACAATTTAACTAAAGAATCAATAAGCCACTCTAGATTAGGTACTTATTCACTTACATACTCCATAAAGTAAGTCATTAGTTGATTAGGTCATTAATCCATTAATTCATTAAGATTCTCATACAATACATAAGGACATTCAAGTAATGGTCTTAGACAAGACCTAGGAACTCCAAATAACAACATCAAAGTCTATTGTGCAATGTCTAAGTAGCGTCCCATACCACCACCTAAACCTCATACACTTATCAAATTCTAATAGGTATTCTATATGATGAGAATAGGCATTAACCGACATAGACCATGGTAGCAAAGCATGGAATCCGAAGTTCTATCCTACTTCGATGAGGTGTTCTACTTTCCAATGGTAGAACATAGAGATCTCATGTAGGCACATGGTTAAGGAATATGAAGGGTATGCTTTGTATTCTAGTCTCATACTTAACTATAACTACTTCCCTTTACCATACTCACTCGGTGCTATCCATAGTTCTCATAGATCAATTTACATTATGGTTTATACAAATGAGTCCCATATCATGTTCATGACTCAATAAATTTTACCCTACCAAAGAAAGGTCCATTTAAGCTATCTCACTATGGCGATAAGAAGCTCATCGCGACTTTCTTAAGGTATGATATGATGCCATTCCAGCCAATCAACCTTAAGTCCATCACTCATTACATGAAGGATACCATTACGGCTAACTACTTCACAATTCATAACCTTACCACTTAGTTCAAGGTTCCACATAAATGACCTTCGTATTCTCATGCAAGGTCTCACCTATATTCATTTATTCAAGACTAAAACCCTTTAGGTTCCTAAGTGAAGACATCACATATTCACATAAGCATCAAGTAAGGGACACAAGTCTACCTAAACAAGACACAACATACTTCCATTTAACACATATAGCCTACCTTCCTTTAGACTCATAGGAATGACCCTTAACATTATCAAGTCAACATATTCATTACCTTAACATTATCAACTTAACCATTTTAGCCTCATATAGCCAAATTAGGAATAACCATGTAACAATTCTAAGACTACACACTTAACACATAGTCAAAGCACAACATGATTACCTAGATAGTATCAGTAGTCTAATACATACTTTCACATATAGGTAAATATGATTATAAATCATGAAATCAACTACACAAATAGCTATATAAGTTCAAGTGGTGTCGACAAGGCCATGATCATCAATGTACTAGAAAGTAACGCCGACAAGGTTACATCAATTCACATAACACCGCCACCAAAGGTGTACCAAACAAATCATAACATAATTGAAGTAAAATTAACATTGAATAAGAATAAATAGGGCACGTACCACCACTTCATCATTATCTCTTCAAAACAATACCAAATCACCAAATTCAATATCATAAGGCCCTTACCCATGGCCATGAACATCAATTCAATACATAATTATAGAAATTAATGAAATCTAACCCAATTCAACATATATTCAACAATACAATACTAATTTGTTAACAATTGAACACAATTCTTACATCAATAGAAAGCCCATAAAAAACTACACATGAATTCATCAACATTAAGCCAATATCAAGTAACCCATAATTTAGTCAAAATCTTAGGTTTATCAATTTCATGGTTACATAGGTAATTTAGGTTAAAATCATCAATACAACATCAATCTAATCCATAATAGATGTTTGAAAACCTTTAATGCAAGAACCCATGGAAGAATTATGAAATTGGACAATTCCTCTTTGAAAACTTTGAAAACATCTTTGAAAGTTGGGCTCCTTGATGAAACGAGTTTCAAGGATAAAAAGTCATACCTCAATGAACATAATTATTCACTTTGATGAAGAATCTCCACTCAAAACGTCACACCAAGCTCTTCCTTGAATTTGGACTTCAATGGAGACTTTGGGATTTCTAAGTGATTTTAGGGTTTTGTTTTTGGAAGAATGAATTATTCTAAGTGTTTAACACTTATATAATCATTTAAAGTATCCAAAAGACCCTTAACAAACCGCCTAAACTTTTATTTGAAAGTGTGTTGAATTTACCTATTCACCCCTAAGTTGGCAATGAATTGCGCAGGAAACAACTTCCACTGATGACTGCCCTCGACGGGGCGTCTCCCCACTGATGGGCTGTGCTGGCAACCGTCGGTGGGTTCAGAGACTTGAAAAGTCTCTATTCCTTCCCCCATTCCAATTCCCTATCGACGACACCCATTGACGGGGCGTCAACAGGCCTATGAGCCGTCGACTACTCCGTCGTTTGGGGTCTGCCTGGGACAGCCTTGCAAACAGGTTTGGGTCCTTCCTCAAGGACCCTTGGATGGTCCTTGGAGATAATTTCCCAAACGTTTCAAGCCCAAACATGATAGTCTATGAGTTTAACACCTCTCACATAAATTTCATCCAAAACGAACACGTAAAACTCGACAAAACATGCATAGACACTCAAGGTCGATTAAAAGCATATCTTTCGAATGACGCGAACAATCTTGTACGTTTGACCTCCAAACTCCACGAAACTCAACACATTGACTATAAATGCTATAGTAACTCATTTAAGGACCTTACAACCTCATTAATAACACATAAACACATAAAACCACATATGAGGCATTTTGGTGACTTAGTCGTCAAACGTCTTAGTCATCCCTTGACGTTTGACTTCCAACACACCTAATAGTTTAACTACTGTTTCTAAACCACATAATAAAATTATTAAGGACCTTAGACCACAATTACCAACATGTTAGGCTCTAGTTAACCTAAGTCATTTTCGGAGTCTTACATTCTCCCCCACTTGGACAACATTCGTCCTCGAATGACACTTGCCACTCTCCGAACATTTCCAAGAGTAGAGAATCAACTTAATCAACACATAATTAAGCCATACAACACATAACCAATAAGAAAACATCAATTTCACAAGTTCAAGACAATCACAACATAAAAAGAAACTAGAATACAATTCTATAACTCATTATGCTACAAAACTCACATTCTTCATTTCGAATCGTAAAAACTCATTTTATATTCATTATCATACTTATATAAATCAGTTCTAACCACATAACAACAATTTTAGACTAAAGAAATCAAATAGTAAATTTCACCAAAATTCTACAGCAAACAGTTTTCAAGTTACAGTGCTAATACTAAATTTTTCAAACATGCAACTTTTTGGCAATTTATGACATAAACATGTTAATATACAAGGTAACATCATATAAACACCTCTTATAACATGCTCAAAGCTCAATAAAACACATAATGCAAGAAGTTAATGAAATTCAATTTCAACCAAGCTCCTAAACATCATGCACATGCAACACTTCTAACCATACTCTCCCACTTAGAAGGAAGTCATACTATCAAAAGAGAAACAAGAACTTACCAACATCATCATCACCATCACCCAGCTTTCCAAATCTAGTCCGGAGTGCATAGAAACGCCTCTTTGTTGGAGAATCTTCCTTTGGAACACTAGGCTCAACCTTCTTACCCTCCTTCCTAGAAGCAATGTTTGGACAATCTCTCACTTTGTGCCCATCTTTTCCACATCCAAAATAATTACCCGTACCCACTAGACACTCACCATAATGTCTCTTACCACAAGTGGCACATGTATGTTTTTCATTGCTAGAACCACCTCCTTTCTCAAACTTCTTCTTAGGCACACTAGGTCCATCTTGAGTTTGAGCCCTCTTTTTGAACCTAGGTTGCACTTGGTCACTAGCAACACTCCTTTTCAAGTTCCTTGACATCCTTCTAAGTTTAGAATCTTCAATTGATTGTGCATACACCATGAGTCTAGCCAAAGTCAAATCATCATGCAAAATAGTTGTACGGCATTCCTCCCTCACTAAGTCGGCTACACCCGTCAAGAAGCGACTCATTTCATCCCTTGTATTAGACACTAGGGAAGGTGCATACCTAGACAAAGTTGAGAACTTCAAAGAGTATTCCTCAATACTCATGTTGCCTTGCTTGAGATTGACAAATTGTTCTACTTTCTCTTCCCTCCTCTCACGGGGAAAGTACTTTCCAAGAAAAGCTTCCTTGAATTCTTCCCACTCAATAGGACCCGACTCCACCGGCCTATTGTCCTTCCATTGAGTGTACCAAATTTGAGACACATCTCTCAATTGATTAGAAGACAACTCCGCCTTCTCCCTAGATGTAACCACCATAGCACTCAAAACTTTGTACACACCATCAAGAAATTCTTGGGGATCCTCATTCACATTAGAGCCAAGAAAGATTGGAGGATTCAACCTCACAAAGTCTCTCAACCTAGATGACATAGTGATCTCCATAGCATTACCCTAGGCACCATGTTCAGGTTAGCTTGAGCCTTTACGGCTCGGGCTAAAGCAAGCAAAGCCTCTCCAATCATCCTATTAGACAACTCCGGAACCTCATCACCGCCTTCCACATTAGGGTCATGATCACCTTGAGGAGGCACTTGAGCACCTTGGACACCTTGCCCATCTTGAAGCACTTGCTCAACTTGCTCAACATGAGGAGGAACATCCTCATCAACCCTTCCCTCTTCCATCCTTCTAGCGGCCATCCTTCTAGTATTCATCTCCTAGAAATACAAGGAAACTCATAAGAAGGATAATCATAACATAACTCTACCGCACGAACATAGGAGTAGAAATGAAGGGAAACACTATCATCCTATAGCCTCTCGCCCATAGATATGTTGCGACTCACACCGATGGTCAAGACTCTACTAGACGTGACTTTTCAAGACTTTTTGATACCTAAGACTACTTTCATTAACCTATATATGCTCTGATACCAAGCTTGTAATATCCAGAAACCAAACCCTAGAAATTAGGGTGCAATCTTGGATTGTGACCGGCGTATTTGACCTCTCGGAGGTCTCATACAAGCCTCTTGTATCATTCATCGCATACACATAAAGAAAAGTAGTGCGGAATTAAAACTTTTCGTAAAATAATATAGAAGTCTTTAAACTCTTTCATATATGTAGAAATAGGAAAACACTAAGTCTCAATCCTCATCTTAAGACACGATAATACTTGGGACACGGCCCATACGAATTGAAAAAATACTACTAATAGTCTATTACAAAACTTCATAAAAGAAACATAAAATGACATATATGCCCTCGAGTCAAATGAGGACATACTTCAACTCTTCTTGAACGATCTTCTAAGTCCAAGTCTTCTCTTCTCAAAATCTCTTCACCTACCAAGAAATATGCATCTTTTCATTTTATAAATCATATTTTAATCATAATAACAACATTTAGCAACTTAGAACCACACAAGATAACATTAACCAAAAATATCAATTTCTAAGATCATTTTACAGTGAACTATATTCACTGTACAGTGAATTATTCACTGTTACAGTCAAATGCTTTCACTTCTCCTTTTAATGACTTCTAGCATGTAATTTCATCACTTAAAGTCATCCTAAGATTCACTTAAGTCACACAAAGAGAGACCGCCCATACACCTTCTCCAGATGTGCCTAAACAACCCTTAAGATCACTCATAATGAGTCGCATACACACTTACAAAGCATCATAAACATCAATATAAGATTCTTCTACCAAAAGTGATTCTAAGTCTCACTTGAGTGAGTTGTGAAGCAACCGCCCATACAATCTCTTACACACACACTCAAGAGATTCAATAGAATCCCTAGTATAGAATCATTCTCACTAAGTACACCAACACATAGATGATAGGACACTCTCCTTCCAAAGGCTATCCAAAAGATCTACTTAAGTAAATAAAGAAGATAACGTCCATGATTGACCTCTTCAAGATTACCTAAATAGACCTTGAGACTACCTAAGGCTTAGATCACGTCAACAACACCAAATATCTTCCCTAACTAGAGTCATTCTCAAGACTTCCATAGATAAGCTGTGAAGAGATCATCCTCTATGCCCTCTTCAAAATTTAACTAAAGAATCTATAAGCCACACTAGGTTAGGTACTTATTCACTTCAATACTCCATAATGTAAGTCATTAATTCATTAGGTCATTAATCCATTAATTCATTAAGAGACTCATACAATACGTAAGGACATTCAAGTAATGGTCTTAGAGAAGACCTAGGAACTCCAAATAACACCATCAAAGTCTATTGTCCAATGTCTAAGTAGCGTCCCATACCACCACCTAAACCTCATAAACTTATCAAATGCTAATAGATATTCCATATGATGAGAATAGGCAATAACCGACATAGACCATGGTAGCAAAGCATGGAATCCGAAGTTCTATCCTACTTTGATGAGGTGTTTTACTTCCCTTTACCATACTCACTAGGTGCTAGACATAGTTCTCATAGATGAATTTACATTAAGGTTCATACAAATGGGTCCCATATCATGTTCATGACCCAATTACATTTACCCTACCATAGAAAGGTCCATTTAAGATATCTCACTATGGCGATATGAAGCTCATCGCGACTTTCTTAAGGTATTATATGATGTCGTTCCAGCCAATCAACCTTAAGTCCATCACACATTACATGAAGGATACCATTACAGCTAACTACTTCACAATTCATAACCTTACCACTTAGTTCAAGGTTCCACATAAATGACCTTCATATTATCATGCAATGTCTCACCTATATTCATTTATTCAAGACTAAGACCCTTTAGGTTCCTAAGTCAAGACATCACATATTCACATAAGCATCAAGTAAGGGAGACAAGTCTACCTAAACAAGACACAACATACTTCCATTTAACACATATAGCCTACCTTCCTTTAGACTCTTAGGAATGACCCTTAACCTTATCAAGTCAACATATTCATTACCTTAACATTATCAACTTAACCATTTTAGCCTCATATAGCCAAATTAGGAATAACCATGTAACAATTCTAAGACTACACACTTAACACATAGTCAAAGCACAACATGATTACCTAGATAGTATCAGTAGTCTAATACATACTTTCACATATAGGTAAATATGATTATAAATCATGAAATCAACTACACAAATAGCTATATAAGTTCAAGTGGTCCCGACAAGGCCATGATCATCAATGTACTAGAAAGTAACGCCGACAAGGTTACATCAATTCACATAACACCGCCACCAAAGGTGGACCAAACAAATCATAACATAATTGAAGTAAAATTAACATTGAATAAGAATAAATAGGGCAGCGTACCACCACTTCATCATTATCTCTTCAAAACAATACCAAATCACCCAATTCAACATCATAAGGCCCTTACCCATGGCCATGAACATCAATTCAATACATAATTATAGAAATCAATGAAATATAACTCAATTAAACATAGATTCAACAATCCAATACTAATTTGATAACAATTGAACACAATTCTTACATCAATAGAAAGCCCATACAAAACTACACATGAATTCATCAACATTAAGCCAATATCAAGTAACCCATATTTTAATCAAAATCTTAGGTTCATCAATTTCATGGGTTCATAGGTAATTTAGGTTAAAATCATCAATACAACATCAATATAATCCATAATAGACGTTTGAAAACCTTTAATGCAAGAACCCATGGAAGAATTATGAAATTGGACAATTCCTCTTTGAAAACTTTGAAAACATCTTTGAAAGTTGGGCTCCTTGATGAAACGAGTTTCAAGGATAAAAAGTCATACCTCAATGAATATAATTCTTCACTTTGATGAAGAATCTCCACTCAAAACGTCACACCAAGCTCTTCCTTGAATTTGGACTTCAATGGAGACTTTGGGATTTCTAAGGGATTTTGGGGTTTTGTTTTTGGAAGAATGAATTATTCTAAGTGTTTAACACTTATATACTCATTTAAAATACCCAAAAGACCCTTAACAAACCGCCTAAACTCTTATTTGGAAGTGGGTTGAATTTAACAATTCACCCCTAAGTTGGCAGTGAACTACGCAGGAAACATCTACCACTGACGACTGCCCTCGACGGGGCATCACCCCACTGACGGGCCGTGCTGCCAACCTTCGGTGGGTTCAGAGACTTTACAAGTCTGTTTTACTTCACCCAGTTGAATTTCCATCGACGACACCCATTGACGGGGCGTCAACAGGCCTACGACCCGTCGACTATTCCGTCGTTTGGGGTCTGCCTGGGACAGCCTTGCCAAAAAGTTTGGGTCCTTCCTCAAGGATCCTTAGATGGTCGTTGGGGATAATTTCCCGGAAGTTTCCAACCCAAACATGATAGTCTATGAGTTTAACACCTCTCACATAAATTTCATCTAAAACAAACACGTAAAACTCGACGAAACATGCATAGACACACAAGGTCGATTCAAGGCATATCTTTCGAACGACGTGAACAATCTTGTACGTTATACCTCCAAACTCCACGAAACTCAACACACTGCCTATACATGCTATAATAACTCATTTAAAGACTTTACAACCTCATGAATCACATATAAACACATAAAACCACATATGAGGCATTTAGGAGACTTAGTCGTCAAACGTCTTAGTCATCCCTTGACGTTTGACTTCCAACACACCTAATACTTTAACTACTGCCTCTAAACCACATAATAAACTTATTAAGGAACTTAGACCACAATTACCAACATGTTAGGCTCTAGTTAACCTAAGTCATTTTCGGGGTCTTGCATTCTCCCCCACTTGGACAACATTCGTCCTCGAATGACACTTGCCACTTTCCGAACATTTCCAAGATTAGAGAATCAACTTAATCAACACATAACTAAACCATACAACACATAACCAAGAAGAAAACATCAATTTCACAAGTTCAAGACAATCACAACATAACAAGAAAGTAGAATACAATTCTATAACTCATTATGCTACAAAACTCACATGCTTCATTCCGAATCGTAAAAAATCATTTTATATTCATTATCATACTTATATACATCAGTTCTAACCACATAACAATAATTTTAGACTAAAGAATCAAATAGTCAATATCACCGAAATTCTAGATTAAATAGTTTTCAAGCTATGGTGATTTTACTAAATTTTTCAAACATGCAACTTTTTGGCAATTCATGATATAAACATGTTAATATACAAGGTAACATCATATAAACACCTCTTATAACATGCTCAATGCTGAATAAAACAGATAATGCAAGAAGTTAATGAAATTCAATTTCAACCAAACTCCTAAACATCGTGCACATGCAACACTTCTAACCATACTCTCCCACTTAGAAGGAAGTCATACTATCAAAAGAGAAACAAGAACTTACCACCATCATCACCACCATCACCCGGCTTCACAAATCTAGTCCGGAGTGTATAGAAACTCCTCTTTGATGGAGCATCTTTCTTTGGAACACTAGGCTCAACCTTCTTACCCTCCTTCCTAGAAGCAATGTTTGGACAATCTCTCACTTTGAGCCCATCTTTTCCACATCCAAAACAATTACCCGTACCCATTATACACTCACCATAATGTCTCTTACCACAAGTGGAACATGTAGGCTTTTCATTGCTAGAACCACCTCCTTTCTCAAACTTCTTCTTAGGCACACTAGGCCATCTTGAGTTTGAGCCCTCTTTTTGAACCTAGGTTGCACTTGGTCACTAGAAACACTCCTTTTCAAGTTCCTTGACATCCTCCTAAGTTTAGACTCTTCAATTGATTTTGCATACACCATGAGTCTAGCCAAAGTCATATCATCACGCAACATTGCCGTACGGTATTCCTCCCTCACTAAGTCGGCTACACCCGTAAAAAAGTGACTCATCTCATCCCTTGAATTAGACACTAGGGAAAGTGCATACCTAGACAAAGTTGAAAACTTCAAAGAGTATTCCTCAACAATCATATTGCCTTGCTTGAGACTGATAAACTGTTCTACTTTCTCTTCCCTCCTCTCACGGAGAAAGTACTTGCCAAGAAAAGCTATCTTGAATTCTTCCCACTCAATAGGACCCGACTACACCGGCCTATTGTCCTTCCATTGAGTGTACCAAATTTGAGAGACATCTCTCAATTGATAAGAAGACAACTTCACCTTCTCCCTAGATGTAACCCCCATAGCACTCAAAACTTTGTACATACCATCAAGAAATTCTTGGGGATCCTTATTCACCTTAGAGCCAAGAAAGATTGGAGGATTCAACCTCACAAAGTCTCTCAACATAGATGACATAGTGCTCTCCATAGCATTACCCCTAGGCACCATGTTCAGGTTAGCTTGAGCCATTACGGCTTGGGCTAAAGCAAGCAAAGCCTCTCCAATCATCCTATTAGACAACTGTGGAACCTCATCACCTCCTTCCACATTAGGGGCATGATCACCTTGAGGAGGCACTTGAGTACCTTGGACACCTTACCCATCTTCAAGCACTTGCTCAACTTGCTCAACATGAGGAGGAACTTCCTCATCAACCCGTCCCACTTCCATCCTTCTAGCGGCCATCCTTCTAGTATTCATCTCTTAGAAACACAAGGAAACTCATAAGAAGGATAATCATAACATAACTCTACCGCACGATGATAGGAGTAGAAATGAAGGGAAACACTATCATCCTATAGCCTCTCGACCATATATGTTTCGCGACTCACACCGATGGTCAAGACTATACTAGACGTTACTTTTCGAGAATTTTTATACCTAAGACTACTTTCATTAACATATGCTCTTATACCAAGCTTGTCACATCCCGAAACCACACCCTAGAAGTTAGGGTGCAATCTTGGATTGCGACCGGCGTATTCGACCTCTCCGAGGTCTCATACAAACCTCTCGTATGATTCATCGCATATACATAACGAAAAGTAGTGCGGAATTAAAAATTTTCGTAAAACAATATAGAAGTCTTTAAACTCTTTCATATATGTAGAAATAGGAAAACACTAAGTCTCAATCATCATCTTAAGACACGATAATAATTGGGACATAGTCCATACGAATTGAAAACATACTACTGATAGTCTATTACAAAACTTCATAAAAGAAACATAAAATGACATATATGCCCTCGAGTCAAATGAAGACATACTTCAACTCTTCTTGAACGATCTTCTAAGTCCAAGTCTTCTCTTGTCAAAAGCTCTTCACCTACCAAGAACTATATATAGAAAGTAAAGCATGGAATTAGTACAACCACATGTACTAAGTATGGCATTCTACATAAAAATTATGAGAACAGACTTTATTGAATATATGCATCTTTTCATTTTATAAATCATATTTTAAACATAATAACAACATTTATCAACTTAGAACCACACAAGATAACATTAACCAAAAATATCAATTTCTAAGATCACTTTACAGTGAACTATATTCACTATACAGTGAATTATTCACTGTTACAGTCAAATGCTTTCACTTCTCCTTTTAATGAGTTCTAGCATTCCTCACTTTAAGTAATCCTAAGATTCACTTAAGTCACACAAAGAGAGACCGCCCATACACCCTCTCTAGATGTGCCTAAACAACCCTTAAGATCACTCATAATGAGCTGCATACACACTTACAATGCATCATAAACATCAATGTAAGATTCTTCTACCAAAGGTGATTCTAAGTCTCACTTGAGTTAGTTGTGAAGCAACCGTCCATACAATCTCTTACACACACACTGAAGAGATCCAATAGACTCCCTAGGATAGAATCATTCTCACTAAACACACCAACACATAGATGATAGGACACTCTCCTTCCAAAGGCTATCCAAAAGACCTACTTAAGTAAATCAAGAAGATAACGTCCATGATTGACCTCTTCAAGATTACCTACATAGACCTTGAGACTACCTAAGGCTTAGATCACGTCAACAACACCAAACATCTTCCCTAACTAGAGTCATTCTCAAGACATCCATAGATAAGCTATGAAGAGATCATTGTTTATGTCCTCTTCACAATTTAACTAAAGAATCTATAAGCCACTCTAGATTAGGTACTTATTCACTTACATACTCCATAACGTAATTCATTAGTTCATTAGGTCATTAATCCATTAATTCATTAAGAGTATCACACAATACATAAGGACATTAAAGTAATGGTCTTAGAGAAGACCTAGGAACTCCAAATAACACCATCAAAGTCTATTGTGCAATGTCTAAGTAGCGTCCCATACCACCACCTAAACCTCATAAACTTATCAAATGCTAATAGATATTCCATATGATGAGAATAGGCAGTAACCGATATAGACCATGGTAGCGAAGCGTGGAATCCGAAGTTCTATCCTACTTTGATGAGGTGTTCTACTTGCCAATGGTAGAACATAGAGATCCCATTTAGGCACATAGTTAAGGAATATGAAGGGCGTTCTTTGTATTCTAGTCTCATACATAACTAGAACTACTTCCCTTTACCATACTCACTCGGTGCTAGCCATAGTTCTCATAGATGAATTTACATTAAGGTTCATACAAATGGGTCCCATATCATGTTCATAACCCAATTACATTTACCCTACCATAGCAAGGTCCATTTGGGCTATCTCACTATGGTGATAAGAAGCTCATCGCGACTTTCTTAAGGTATTATATGATGACGTTCCAGCCAATCAACCTTAAATCCATCACTCATTACATGAAGGATACCATTACGGCTAACTACTTCACAATTCATAACCTTACCACTTAGTTCAAGGTTCCACATAAATGACCTTCGAATTATCATGCAAGGTCTCACCTATATTCATTTATTCAGGACTAAGACCCTTTAGGTTCCTAAGTCAAGACATCACATATTCACATAAGCATCAAGTAAGGGACACAAGTCTACCTAAACAAGACACAACATACTTCCATTTAACACATATAGCCTACCTTCCTTTAGACTCATAGGAATGACCCTTAACATTATCAAGTCAACATATTCATTACCTTAACATTATCAACTTAACCATTTTAGACTCATATAGCCAAATTAGGAATAACCATGTAACAATTCTAAGACTACACACTTAACACATCGTCAAAGCACAACATGATACCTAGATAGTATCAGTAATCTAACACATACTTTCACATATAGGTAAATATGATTATAAATCATCAAATCAACTACACAAATAGTTATATAAGTTCAAGTGGTGCCGACAAGGCCATGATCATCAATGTACTAGAAAGTAACGCCGACAAGGTTACATCAATTCACATAACCCCGCCACCAAAGGTGGACCAAACAAATCATAACATAATTGGAGCTAAATTAACATTGAATAAGAAGAAATAGGTCAGAGTACCACTACTTCATCATCATATCCTCAAAACAATACCAAATCACCCAATTCAACATCATAAGGTCCTTACGCATGGCCATGAACATCAATTCAATATATATTTATAGAAATCAATGAAATCTAAACACATTCAACATAGATTCAACAATCCAATACTAATTCAATAACAATTGAACACAATTCTTACATCAATAGAAAGCCCATAAAAACTACTTATGAATTGATCAACATTAAGCCAATATCAAGTAACCCATAATTTAGTCAAAATCTTAGGTTCATACATTTCATGGATTCATAGGTAATTTAGGTTAAAATCATCAATACAACATCAATCTAATCCATAATAGACGTTTGAAAACCTTTAATGCAAGAACCCATGGAAGAAATATGAAATTGGACAATTCCTCTTTGAAAACTTTGAAAACATCTTTGAAAGTTGGGCTCGTTGATGAAACGAGTTTCAAGGATCAAAAGACATACATCAATGAAGCTTTCTTCACTTTGATGAAGAATCTCCACTCAAAATGTCAGACCAAGCTCTTCCTTGAATTTGGACTTCAATGGAGACTTTGGGATTTCTAAGGGATTTTGGGGTTTTGTATTTGGAAGAATGAATTATTCTAAGTGTTTAACACTTATATACTCATTTAAAATACCCAAAAGACCCTTAACAAACCGCCTAAACTCTTATTTGGAAGTGGGTTGAATTTACCAATTACCCCTAAGTTGGCAGTGAACTGCGCAGGAAACAGCTTCCACTGAGGACTGCCCTCGACGGGGCATCACCCCACTAATAGGCCGTGCTGGCAACCGTCGGTGGGTTCAGAGACTTGAAAAGTCTCTCTTCCTTCCCCCAGGACAAGTCCCCATCGACGACACCCATTGACGGGGCGTCAACAGGCCTATGAACAGTTGACTGCTCCGTCCTTTGGGGTCTGCCTGGGACAGCCTTGCCAATAGGTTTGGGTCCTTCCTCAAGGACCCTTGGATGGTCCTTGGGGATAATTTCCCGGACGTTTCCAACCCAAACATGGTAGTCTATGATTTTAACACCTCTCACATAAATTTCATACAAATGAACACGTAAAACTCGATGAAACATGCATAGACACACAAGGTCGATTCAAGGCATATCTTTCGAACGACGTGAACAATCTTGTACGTTTGACCTCCAAACTCCATGAAACTCAACACACTGCCTATACATGCTATAAAAACTCATTTAAGGACCTTACAACCTCATAAATAACACATAAACACATAAAATCACATATGAGGCATTTAGGTGAATTAGTCGTCAAACGTCTTAGTCATCCCTTGACGTTTGACTTCCAACACATCTAATACTTTAACTACTGCCTCTAAACCACATAATAAACTTATTAAGGACCTTAGACCACAATTACCAACATGTTAGGCTCTAGTTAACCTAAGTCATTTTCGGGGTCTTACATTCTCCTCCACTTGGACAACATTCATCCTCGAATGACACTTGCCACTCTCCGAACATTTCCAAGATTAGAGAATCAACTTAATCAACACATAACTAAACCATACAACACATAACCAAGAAGAAAACATCAATTTCACAAGTTCAAGACAATCACAACATAACAAGAAACTAGAATACAATTCTATAACTCATTATGCTACAAAACTCACATGCTTCATTCCGAATCATAAAAATTCATTTTATATTCATTATCATACTTATATACATCAGTTCTAACCACATAACAACAATTTTAGACTAAAGAATCAAATAGTCAATTTCACCCAAATTTTACAGTAAACAGTTTTCAAGCTACAATGATTTTACTAAAATTTTCAAAAATGCAACTTTTTGGCAATTTATGATATAAACATGTTAAAAAACAAGGTAACATCATATAAGCACCTCTTATAACATGCTCAAAGCTCAATAAAACACATAATGCAAGAAGTTAATAAAATTCAATTTCAACCAAACTCCTAAACATCATGCACATGCAACACTTCTAACCATACTCCCCCACTTAGAAGGAAGTCATACTATCAAAAGAGAAACAAGAACTTACCAACATCATCACCACCATCACCCGGCTTCACAAATTTAGTCCGGAGTGTATAGAAACTCCTCTTTGATGGAGCATCATTCTTTGCAACACTAGGCTAAACCTTCTTACTCTCCTTCCTAGAAGCAATGTTTGAACAATCTCTCACTTTGTGCCCATATTTTCCACATCCAAAACAATTACCCGTACCCACTAGACACTCACCATAATGTCTCTTACCACAAGTGGCACATGTAGATTTTTCATTGCTAGAACCAGCTCCTTTCTCAAACTTCTTCTTAGGCACACTAGGTCCATCTTGAGTTTGAGCCCTCTTTTTGAACCTAGGTTGCACTTGGTCACTAGCAACACTCCTTTTCAAGTTCCTTGACATCCTCCTAAGTTTAGACTCTTCAAATGATTGTGCATACACCATGAGTCTAGCCAAAGTCATATCATCATACAATATAGCCGTAAGGCATTCCTCTCTCACTAAGTCGGCTACACCCGTCAAAAAGCGACTCATTTCATCCCTTGGATTAGAAACTAGGGAAGGTGCATACCTAGACAAAGTTTAAAACTTCCAAGAGTATTCCTCAACAATCATATTGCCTTGCTTGGGATTGATAAACTGTTCTACTTTCACTTCCCTCCTCTCATGGGGAAGGTACTTTCCAAGAAAAGCTTCCTTGAATTCTTCCCACTCAATAGGACCCAACTCCACCGGCCTATTTACATTCCATTGAGTGTAACAAATTTGAGACACATCTCTCAATTGATAAGAAGACAACTCCGCCTTCTCCATAGATGTAACCCCCATAGCACTCAAAACTTTGTACACACCATCAAGAAATATTTGGGGATCCTCATTCACCTTAGAGCCAAGAAAGATTGGAGGATTCAACCTCACAAAGTCTCTCAACCTAGATGACATAGTGCTCTCCATAGCATTAACCCTAGGCACCATGTTCAGGTTAGCTTGAGCCTTTACGGCTTGGGCTAAAGCAAGCAAAGCCTCTTCAATCATCCTATTAGACAACTCCGGAACCTCATCACCTCCTTCCACATTAGGGGCATGATCACCTTGAGGAGGCACTTGAGCACCTTGGACACCTTGCCCATCTTGAAGCACTTACTCAACTAGCTCAACATGAGGAGGAACTTCCTCATCAACCCTTCCCACTTCCATTCTTCTAGTGGCCATCCTTCTAGTATTCATCTCCTAGAAACACAAGGAAACTCATAACAAAGATAATCATAACATAACTTTACCGCACAAAGATAGGAGTAGAAATGAATAGAAACACTATCATCCTATATCCTCTCACCCATAGATGTGTCGCGAGTCACACCAATGGTCAAGACTCTACTAGACGTGACTTTTCGAGACTTTTTGATACCTAAGACTACTTTTATTAACCTATACTCTGATACCAAGCTTGTCACATCCCGAAACCACACCCTAGAAGTTAGGGTGCAATCTTGGATTGCGACCGGCATATTCGACCTCTCGGAGGTCTCATACAAGCCTCTCGTATCATTCATCGTATATACAAAACGAAAAGTAGTACGGAATTAAAACTTTTCGTAAAACAACATAGAACTCTTTAAACTCTTTCATATAAGTAGAAATAGGAAAACACTAAGTCTCGATCATCATCTTAAGACACGATAATACTTGGGACACGGCCCATACGAATTGAAAACATACTACTAATAGTCTATTAGAAAACTTCATAAAAGAAACATAAAATGAAATATATGCCCTCGAGTCAAATGAGGACATACTTCAACTCTTCTTGAACGATCTTCTAAGTCCAAGTCTTCTCTTCTCAAAAGCTCTTCACCTACCAAGAACTATATATAGAAAGTAAAGCATGAAATTAGTACAACCACATGTACTAAGTATGGCATTATGCATAAAAATTATGAAAACGGACTTTATTGGAAATATACATGTTTTCATTTTATAAATCATATGTTAATCATAATAACAACATTTAGTATCTTAGAACAACACAAGATAACATTAACCAAAAATATCAATTTCTAAGATCACTTTACAGTGAACTATATTCACTGTACAATGAATTATTCACTGTTACAGTCAAATGCTTTCACTTCTCCTTTTAATGACTTCTAGCATGTAATTTCCTCACTTAAAGTCATCCTAAGATTCACTTAAGTCACACAAAGAGAGACCTCCCATACACCCTCTCTAGATGTGCCTAAACAACCCTTAAGATCACTCATAATGAGTCGCATACACACTTACAAAGCATCATAAACATCAATGTAAGATTCTTCTACCAAAGGTGATTCTAAGTCTCACTTGAGTGAGTTGTGAAGCAACCGCCCATACAATCGCTTACACACACACTGAAGAGATCCAATAGACTCCCTAGGATAGAATCATTCTCACTAAACACACCAACACATAGATGATAGGACACTCTCCTTCCAAAGGCTATCCAAAAGACCTACTTAAGTAAATCAAGAAGATAACGTCCATGATTGACCTCTTCAAGATTACCTAAATAGACCTTGAGACTACCTAAGGCTTAGATCACGTCAACAACACCAAACATCTTCCCTAACTAGAGTCATTCTCAAGACTTCCATAGATAAGCTATGAAGAGATCATCCTTTCTGCCCTCTTCACAATTTAACTAAAGAATCTATAAACCACTCTAGATTAGATACTTATTCACTTACATACTCCATAACGTAAGTCATTAGTTCATTAGGCCATTAATCCATTAATTCATTAAGAGACTCATACAATACATAAGGACATTCAAGTAATGGTCTTAGAGAAGACCAAGGAACTCCAAATAACACCATCAAAGTCTATTGTGCAATGTCTAAGTAGCGTCCCATACCACCACCTAAACCTCATAAACTTATCAAATGCTAATAGATATTCCATATGATGAGAATAGGCAATAACGACATAGACCATGGTAGCAAAGCATGGAATCCAAAGTTCTATCCTACTTCGATGAGGTGTTTTACTATCAAAAGAGAAACAAGAACTTACCAACATCATCACCACCATCACCCGGCTTCACAAATTTAGTCCGGAGTGTATAGAAACTCCTCTTTGATGGAGCATCATTCTTTGCAACACTAGGCTAAACATTCTTACTCTCCTTCCTAGAAGCAATGTTTGGACAATCTCTCACTTTGTGCCCATATTTTCCACATCCAAAACAATTACCCGTACCCACTAGACACTCACCATAATGTCTCTTACCACAAGTGGCACATGTAGATTTTTCATTGCTAGAACCAGCTCCTTTCTCAAACTTCTTCTTAGGCACACTAGGTCCATCTTGAGTTTGAGCCCTCTTTTTGAACCTAGGTTGCACTTGGTCACTAGCAACACTCCTTTTCAAGTTCCTTGACATCCTCCTAAGTTTAGACTCTTCAAATGATTGTGCATACACCATGAGTCTAGCCAAAGTCATATCATCATACAACATAGCCGTACGGCATTCCTCCCTCACTAAGTCGGCTACACCCGTCAAAAAGTGACTCATTTCATCCCTTGGATTAGAAACTAGGGAAGGTGCATACCTAGACAAAGTTGAAAACCTCAAAGAGTATTCCTGAACAATCATATTGCCTTGCTTGGGCTTGATAAACTGTTCTACTTTCACTTCCCTCCTCTCACGGGGAAAGTACTTTCCAAGAAAAGCTTCCTTGAATTCTTCCCACTCAATAGGACCCGATTCCACCGTTCTATTGTCCTTCCATTGAGTGTACAAAATTTGAGACACATCTCTCAATTTATAAGAAGACAACTCCACCTTCTCCCTAGATGTAACCCCCATAGCACTCAAAACTTTGTACACACCATCAAGAAATTCTTGGGGATCCTCATTCACCTTAGAGTCAAGAAAAATTGGAGGATTCAACCTCACAAAGTCTCTCAACCTAGATGACATAGTGCTCTCCATAGCATTACCCCTAGGCACCATGTTCTGGTTAGCTTGAGCCTTTACGGCTCAGGCTAAAGCAAGCAAAGCCTCTCCAATCATCCTATTAGACAACTCCGGCACCTCATCACCTCCTTCCACATTAGGGTCATGATCACCTTGAGGAGGCACTTGAGCACCTTGGACACGTTGCCCATCTTGAAGCACTTGCTCAACTTGCTCAACATGAGGAGGAACTTTCTCATCAACCCTTCCCTCTTCCATCCTTCTAGCGGCCATACTTCTAGTAGTCATCTCCTGAAAACACAATAAAACTCATAAGAAGGATAATCATAACATAACTCTACCGCACGAACATAGGAGTAGAAATAAAGGGAAACACTATCATCGTATATCCTCTCGCCCATAGATGTGTCGCGACTCACAACGATGGTCAAGACTCTACTAGATGTGACTTTTCGAGACTTTTTGATACCTAAGACTACTTGCATTAACCTATGCTATGATACCAAGCTTGTCACATCCCTAAACCAGACCCTAGAATTTAGGGTGCAATCTTGGATTGCGACCGGTGTATTCGACCTCTTTGAGGTCTCATACAAGCCTCTCGTATCATTCATCGCATATACATAATGAAAAGTAGCGCGGAATTAAAACTTTTCGTAAAACAATATAGAAGTCTTTAAACTCTTTCTTATATGTAGAAATAGGAAAACACTAAGTCTCGATCATCATCTTAAGACACGATAATACTTGGGACACGGCCCATACGAATTGAAAAAATACTACTAATATTCTATTACAAAACTTCATAAAATGACATATATGCCCTCGAGTCAAATGAGGACATACTTCAACTCTTCATGAACGATCTTCTAAGTCCAAGTCTTCTCTTCTCAAAAGCTCTTCACCTACCAAGAACTATATATAGAAAGTAAAGCATGGAATTAGTACAACCACATGTACTAAATATGGCATTATGCATAAAAATTATGAAAATGGACTTTATTGGAAATATGCATCTTTTCATTTTATAAATCATATTTTAATCATAATAACAACATTTAGCAACTTAGAACCACGCAAGATAATATTAATCAAAAATATCAATTTCTAAGATCACTTTACAGTGAACTATATTCACTGTACAGTGAATTATTCACTGTTACAATCAAATTCTTTCACTTCTCCTTTTAATGACTTCTAGCATGTAATTTCCTCACTTAAAGTCATCCTAAGATTCACTTAAGTCACAAAAAGAGAGACCGCCCATACACCCTCTCTAGATGTGCCTAAACAACCCTTAAGTTCACTCATAATGAGTCGCATACACACTTACAAAGCATCATAAACATCAATGTAAGATTCTTCTACCAAAGGTGATTCTAAGTCTCACTTGAGTGAATTGTGAAGCAACCGCCCATACAATCTCTTACACACACACTCAAGAGATCCAATAGACTCCCTAGGATAGAATCATTCTAACTAAACACACCAACACATAGATGATAGGACACTCTCCTTCCAAAGGCTATCCGAAAGACCTACTTAAGTAAATCAAGAAGATAACGTCCATGATTGACCTCTTCAAGATTACCTAAATAGACCTTGAGACTACCTAAGGCTTATATCACGTCAACAAAACCAAACATCTTCCCTAACTAGAGTCATTCTCAAGACTTCCATAGATAAGCTATGAAGATATCATCCTTTATGCCCTCTTCACAATTTAACTAAAGAATCTATAAGCCACTCTAGATTAGATACTTATTCACTTACATACTCCATAACATAAGTCATTAGTTCATTAATCCATTAATTCCTTAAGAGACTCATACAATACATAAGGACATTCAAGTAATGGTCTTAGAGAAGACCTAGGAACTCCAAATAACACCATCAAAGTCTATTGTGCAATGTCTAAGTAGCGTCCCATACCACCACCTAAACCTCATAAACTTATCAAATGCCTATAGATATTGCATATGATAATAATAGGCAATAACCGACATACACCATGGTAGCAAAGCATGGAATCCGAAGTTCTATCCTACTTCGATGAGGTGTTCTACTTGCCAATGGTAGAACATAGAGATCCCATGTACGCACATGGTTAAGGAATATGAAGGGTGTTCTTTGTATTCTAGTCTCATACTTAACTAGAACTACTTCCCTTTAAAATACTCACTCGGTGCTAGCCATAGTTCTAATAGATCAATTTACATTAAGGTTCATACAAATGGGTCCCATATCATGTTCATGACCCAATTACATTTACTCTACCATAGCAAGGTCCATTTGGGCTATCTCACTATGGCGACAAGAAGCTCATCGCGACTTTTTTAATGTATGATATGATGCTATTCCAGCCAATCAACCTTAAGTCCATCACTCATTACATGAAGAATACCATTACGGCTAACTACTTCACAATTCATAACCTGACCACTTAGTTCAAGGTTCCACATAAATGACCTTTGTATTATCATGCAAGGTCTCGCCTATATTCATTTATTCAATACTATGAACCTTTAGGTTCCTAAGTCAAGACATCACATATTCACATAAGCATCAAGTAAGGGACACAAGTCTACCTAAACAAGACACAACATACTTCCATTTAACACATAAAGCCTACCTTCTTTTAGACTCTTAGGAATGACCCTTAACCTTATCAAGTCAACATTTCATTACCTTAGCATTATCAACTTAGCCATTGTAGACTCATATAGCCAAATTAGGAATAACCATGTAACAATTCTAAGACTACAAACTTAACACATCGTCAAAGCACAACATGATTACCTAGATAGTATCAATAGTCTAACACATGCTTTCACATATAGGTAAATATGATTATAAATCATCAAATCAACTTTACAAATAGCCATATAAGTTCAAGTGGTGCCGACAAGGCCATGATCATCAATGTACTAGAAATAAACGCCGACAAGGCCACATCAATTCACATAACACCGCCACCAAAGGTGGACCAAACAAATCATAACATAATTGAAGTAAAATTAACGTTGAATAAGAATAAATAGGGCAGCGTACCACCACTTCATCATCATCTCTTCAAAACAATACCAAATCACCCAATTCCACATCATAAGGCCCTTACTCATGGCCATGAACATCAATTCAATACATTATTATAGAAATCAATGAAATCTAAACTAATTCAACATAGATTCAACAATCCAATACTAATTTTATAACAATTGAACACAATTCTTACATCAATAGAAAGCCCATAAATAACTACACATGTATTCATCACCATTAAGCCAATATCAAGTAACCCATAATTTAGTCAAAATCTTAGGTTAATCAATTTCATGGGTTCATAGGTAATTTAGGTTAAAATTATCAATACAACATCAATATAATTAATAATAGACGTTTGAAAACCTTTAATGCAAGAACCGTCGATGGGTTCAGAGACTTGACAAGTCTCTATTCCTTCCACCAGGCCAAGTCTACATCGACGACACCCATTGATGGGGCGTCAACAGGCCTACGAGCCATCGACTGCTCCTGTCGTTTGGGGTCTGCCTCGGACAGCCTTGCCAACAGGTTTGGGTCCTTCCTTAAGGACCCTTGGATGGTCCTTGGGGATAATTTCCTGGAAGTTTCCAACCCAAACATGATCTTATATGAGTTTAACACCTCTCACATTAATTTCATCCAAAACGAACACCTAAAACTCGATGAAACATGCGTAGACACACAAGGTCGATTCAAGGAATATCTTTCGAACGACATGAACGTTCTTGGACGTTTGACCTCCAAACTCCATGAAACTCAACACACTAACTATACATGCTATAATAACTCATTTAAGGACCTTACACCATCATGAATCACACATAAACACATAAAACCACATATGAGGCATTTAGGTGACTTAGTCGTCAAACGTCTTAGTCATCTCTTGTCGTTTGACTTCCAACACACCTAATACTTTAACTACTGCCTCTAAACCACATAATAAAATTATTAAGGACCTTAGACCACCATTACCAACATGTTAGGCTCTAGTTAACCTAAGTCATTTTTGGGCTCTTACATTCAAAGCTCATCAATGGAGGTTTTGAAGAGAGTAAATGGAGAGCTTTTGATTTTCAACTTGAGAGTTGAGGGTTTTGTTTTGATTGGTGAATTTTGAGTAAAATGTAATGAAAAACCGTTTATAATAAATACCCAAAGTACCCAAAACACCCCTACATAATTTGGACCTTTTAATTAAGTCTTATTTTACTTTAAAACAGCGTGACCAAATCTGGGACATGGCTACGCATAGCGAGGTCACCTCCAAATCTTGGTTATGGAATTTAATTTGAGGCAGAATGGTTGGTGAGAAGCCCACATCAAAAGGCAAACTTTTTGCCTTTTGAGTTTCAAAGGCGCGACGCGCCAGCAGCTCTAAAAAGGGGCTGCGTGCACGCTGCCTTGACAGCATCCTTGCCAAACCTTGGGTACTCCTCAAGGACCCTTTTTCGGTCCTTGGTGAGTCGTGTCGGGACATTTTGGACCCTAAACTCAATCAATAAGACACTTGGGTCACCTCCACTGATTTTAAACTCTAAACAACACATAAAAACACATACAACATAGAAGGACACACTAGCACACACAAGACCAGTTTCCGGACGTCTTGGTCGTCCTTTGACGTTTATCTTGGAAACTCATTAAAACTGACTTCAAGGCTGAATTACATAAGTTTAACAAGTTATTAACTCAAGAAACTTAATGTGAAGCTCTAATTTATCCAAGTTATTCTTGATAGTCATTACAATCTCCCTTAGTTAGAAAACATTCATCCTCGAAAGACACTAAAACAATTTTAAGGACTTAATGGCTCAACTAGCAACTCACAACACACATAATTATAATTAATACTTCATTGTCGATGCACAAAACTTAAAAGGAACACCAAATTCATATAATCATACACTCTTAGCAACACAAGCAATTAGGAACTATTTCCACAATTCATAGTACACACACACTTCATCATTTTCATTACATTGTAGAGAAACTACCTTGTCAAACTTGGAACATGCTTATCATTTCATTAAATGGTCCAATATGCAATCACTTTCAAACCAGACATACGCATAACAATCATGACCACTCATATGGCAAATAAGAAAATTTACTAGATGCACATTAACATGAGAGATACATAGATCAATTACAAATTTTATCACAATATTATCAAGAGCATGAACCATATTATCAGAAAAGGTACTCATAACATAAGGAGACATGCAACTCATACTAATATGTAAGACTCGAAAGAATAACAAAACCACTAAGAGTTTTTTTCTCAAGCTTGAAATAAGAATAGAGGGAAAGGTAAGGAAATCAACCACCTTACTACTCAACTCATTCTCCCACACTTGGGGTAAATCCATCTAAGAACAAATCAAAACATCCATAAGGAACTATAACTCACCGGGGCATTTTTTCAGGATTAGCTCTTTTGTAAGTTTGTAGCATATAGAAACGGTTCTTCTTGTGACCATTAAGATTCGGACCATCGAAAGGAGCCTGGTTGGTCTCCTTCCCGTTTTCCTTGAGGTTTGGACAATCTTTCATCTTATGACCCTTATTTCCACATCCAAAACATCCATCCGTATCAACAAGACACTTACCCAAATGTTGCTTTCCACATGTAGTACATCTGTATCTCTCAACAAAAGGGCCACCTCCACTCCCTCCTTGAGAATATGGGTTGGACACCCTATCCTTGCTCATCATGGAGGAGTCTTGATTATAATACCACTTCTTACACATAGGTTGACTTGATTCATCCGGCCTAGCCCTCTTCCCATCTCTATTCATCTTCGTAAGCTTGATCTTGTAACAACCCTAAAAATGAATAAGATAAATGCTTAAGGGGTCAAGAATGCTTGCGATTAGACCAAGGTTCACACAGATTGATACGCGTAGAACCAGACCTCAGAACCCTTACTACGGCCAAGCCAACTAACTTGGGTAGTTAGTTGATCTTGAAAAGGTTGGAACCACCCATGTAACGCTCTCGAAAATGAAAATTTAATTGAAGGAGTCTTTACCGGACTTAAAAAGAAGAAATTTTAAGTTTTGAGGGTTCATGGGTAAAATGGTCTTTTCTAGGCCAAGGGTAATATTGTAATTACCCTAAGGAATTAATTAATTAATTAATTTAATAAAAGAGTCGGATAGTGTAGGGTCGACCCGAAATGACCCATTTCGCAAGGGTTACTCCACCCGAGTTCGAGCCCCATTGGAAGCAACAAATTGATGATTTATTTATTATTTAAAATCTGATTTTTTGTAAGGGAAAAATGGTCCTTTCATTTATAATTAATTAAATCAGATTTTAAGTATTAAGGAGAGCCTAAATTGACTAAGTCATTATCTAATCCTAAGCAACTTTACACGTTTCACTCTCTCACGTCTATCATATTTTCACGTTCAACTCTCTTGTTTTCTCTCTGCCTAACAAACGTACAAGAACAGAAAATATATCAAAGTTCTTCACACTTGAAGAACACAAACGAAAATTTTAAGAAAAACAAGCTAACCAAAAATGTTAAGGCAAAGAGAAGATTCCGTCAAGTTGGTGGTGAAACTTGAGGAGGCTTGGACTGATTTTTGGAGAGGGTTTTGGGCAGCAACTTCAACGTTTGAACATCAATTATGGTATGGGTTTCTTCTCTCTTGGTCCCTTTCCCAAGATACCCCTCAAGATTCAAGATATTCACTCCAAAAACTAGGGTTGTTTTCCCCGTTGCATGTCGCTGTCACTAGCTCCCAAATGATTCGTAGGTTGGGTCTTGTTTGCTGGTAGATTTAGGTATGTGTCATGTTCTTGTGTTGAATGTGAATATGTTTATGTACGTGAAATCACGAAAAATAACAACCAATGTGTGATCGAAATTATGTGCAAGCATGTTACTGTGACAAGGGTCTCGTCTTGATGCCCAAAATTTGATAAAGTTGTAGTTGTGATTTTAAGTACATAAATTTATAAGAAAAATCGTGATTTTCATTTAAGGAAATGTGGTTGATTTAATAACAATCTTTTATCCAAATAAACCTATGAAAGATGCGCCTAAAAATGTGTTAAAATGGTATATGAATACACCCTATGAATCAAGTGAAAACTTTGATAAAAATGAATTGAAAAATGACCAAAATTTCCAGCAACTATGCAATGTTAATTTAGTTTAAAGTTTAATAGAGAAATCTGGAAATTTAATGAGTTTTAAAAGGGTGAGGCCACCAGTATTCGAACCTGTGACCTCACCCGTGTAGCTACTGTAATTTGCGGAAAAAAAAGAGATGAAAAATGGGGCTGGGGGGAATCGAACTCGGGCTACTGGTTGGGAAAGGAGAGGAAATAATTTAAGTAAATAAATGGGAGGCGTGGGAATAGAACCCACGACCTCCAGGCTGCGAATGAGAGAAGAGAAAATTAAAGAAAAAGAAGATGTGAGGCGTGGGAATCGAACCCACGACCTCACGGCTGGAAAGGGGAGGAGCGAAATAAATAAGAAAATAAGTGAGGCTGTGGGGGCTCGATCCCACAACCTCACTGCCAAACGCCTAGCCTAGGGGAGTTCTAATTTAAAATAAAAATAGGAGGTTGTGGGGGTTTGAACCCACAACCTCACAGCCCCTAGCGAATTTAAATTAAAATAAGGAGGCTGTGGGGGTTCGAACCCACAACCTCCCAATTTCCAACGAAAATTAAGAATAATAAAAGAGGCTGTGGGGGTTTGATCCCACAACCTCTTCATTTGGGATAAAAGGGGCAATGAGATGTTAATGAAAAATAAAAAGGGGTTTTGGGGGTTCGAACCCACAACCCTTCGGCCAAACTAAGAGGAAAACCAAGGAGAAAACTAAGATAGAATGTTAATGTTGGGGTTCGATCTAGAGTCACAATGTCTTGAAGATTAAAAATAAAATCAATGAAAAATGTAAATGTTATCCAAGTGATTCGAACTTGGGTTTCCTTGCCCAAACTTCCGTATTGATACATAAGTCATACGTGAACAAAATATCCAAGAATAATGCTACCTACTTAGATCAAAATAAAGATCTTGGCATATATACAAGATACATAAGTTTTGTACTACATAATCTTAGGAATGTATGAATCACTTAACGAATTATGAATGAAGCCTCATGGCTTGTGTTTATAGACTCATAAGTCTAGCATACGTTTTAAAGAAGTGAACCTAAGATGTATGTAATGAAAGGATGTAACCCTAGAAGGGTTAAGTATGAGTGTGAAACACTCTAAATGGCCTAGTGCATTGGCATACGATGAAATGATTATTATGTAATAAAATGACGAAACCCTAAAAGGGTTAAGTAAGAGTGTGAAACACACAAATGGCCAAATATATTGGCATATGATGAAATGAACATTCACGTAAAATGGGGTGAGTAATTATGAAGAGTAAATGTGCTAATGTTAATGAATGTGGTGACAACATGATATGGGGCTAATGTAAAAGATGAGAACAGTCTCAAATGAGCCTAAATAAATGTTACCAAAACATACTCACCTATGAGAGTGTAAAGTTAATGAAGAGACCAGTCTCTATGAACATTCTAATAAAAATATTGAGATTAACACACTTAATACTAATGATGAGATGAGAAATCATCTATTGAGCTATGATGTCCTCATACTAGAAGCCAGCTTCTACGATGTATGAGTTGAATGTAATGGAACTCTATACTGAGCACCGATAGACTAGCTATGAGCGGTGATGCCTTTTTTCGGGAAGGGCGGAGGTTCACGTAACTCTCATGAGATGAGACTGTCCAGCTTGCCGAGTATGGGTCTCCTTATATCTCCTGGTCTACGAACCTATACTGCCAATATAGGTATTTGGCGGGGTTTAATTCCCATGTACGCTAGCATGTTTTGGGTCACCTTGGCTGGTGATTCCACCTCTTTTCGGTGTGGGTGAGACATTGGATTTCATGATGCTCACATGATCTTTGTCGGTTAAAGTTAATGTTCCCAATGAATGAATGAGGCCAGCCTCAAGTGATGCATATAATGGAATGAACGATACCAAAGGTATTAGGATAGGATAATCAAGAGGTGAGGTAGTCTCAAGTAATGACACTAAGTTGTTCTTGATCATTGCACAGCAAACCCGACGAAAGTCTTAAACTACATCCTAGGTATAGCTGGTGTTCACACTGGCCTATGAACAAAATGAAATGAAGTACGTATGAATGAATGAAGCAGACTCTGTGTTTGCTAATGAAGACTCCCTAGTTGTGGTCCCAAATGTTGAGCCCTCATTTTGGAAAGTCTTAATGTTAAGTCCATGATTCCAAGGTATCATGGCATATGAATGAATGTTATAAAAGATGTTATGTGCTATATGTAGTATGATATGTGCTATGTGTAAGATGTTATGTGCTGTGTGCAATATGATGGTTATGATGATGCACGTTACTCTCATGGCATGACTTTCCTAATCCAAATTTGGAAAGTTCACTAACTTTCCTAATCCCATTTTGGCAAGTCCACTGACTTGACTTTCCATAATGATGTTGTTAGGAAAGAGCTATTCTTTATCATGCATGTCCTTGGAGTGTGCTTGCATATACCCATTCTTAGTACAAGTGTGTACTAACCCTATACAACTCTACAATTTTAGGTGCAGGCACAGGTAGACGCTAGAGCTATAGGTTGACGCTGAAGCTATCCGGACGTCGAGCATTCATCCAGACTTGGTAGGCCCTCATGGTTTCGAGGATGCTGCCATTTATATTCTTGCTTAGTTTTAGAGTTGAGTTAGTAGAGCATGTTCCACTAGCTTTTCTTTTCGGTTTTATTCAAACATTGTATTGGTGCCATTTTGGCAAGTACATCATTATTACTATGTTAGACTATTTCTTTCATTTGATAATCTTGATATTAGATGGTTGATGGTGAATAATTATGTAATAATTAGAATGTTTAATAAGTATGTTAAGAAACAAAAAGTTTCAAATTTTCTGCTAAATATTAACCTAGATGAAGTAAGAATGACGTATGTAGGCTTGTCTGCGACGAGGTCAACGACGCCGATCTCGTCTGGGGTCTAGATTCCGGTCATGACAAAGTTGGTATTAGAGCACTAGGTTACATTCAGAAAATAATAAGTTCACATCAACCACATTGAGTAGTTTCTAAGTCATGGTAGTGAAGTGCACCACTATCCTGGATTAGAGACTAAATGATGCGTAGGAAAATTTTCCTTCTTCTGATCTTATCGTGCTTTTCCTAATGTCTGATTTCTTGGTGTTATGAGCGTATCTAACATCAATTCTTGTTGCTTTCAGAGAATGAATACTAGGAGAACCATTGTTCAGAGGAGAGGAGGTGCAGCTGCTGGGAACAATCAGGTTCCACCCCAGGCTCCAGCTGAAGGAGTGGATATGCCAGTTAACCCAGCTGGGTTGACTGTTGCTGAGGTGAGGGCATCTCTGGCCCAGATGGCATAGGCCATTACTATGCAGGCCCAGTCTATGACTGCGCAGGTCAACCGGCAAGATATTCAGATGGATAACCCACCGGTTCGTAGCATGGATGACAGGCTGAGAGACTTTACGAGGATGAATCATCCTATTTTCACAGGGTCCAAGACTTCAGAGGATCCCCAGGAGTTTGTGGATGATGTGCATAAGAATTTCGTGGCTATGGGGGCCACAGATGCTTAGAAGGCTGAGCTGACTTCCTATCAGCTCAAGGATGTGGCACAGACTTGGTGCAAGATGTGGCAGGATAGCCGAGCTTTGGGCGGAGTTCCAGTCACTTGGGAGCTGTTTAAGACAGCCTTTCTGGAGAGATTCTTTCCCAGAGAAATGAGGGAGGCCAAGGTTGAGGAGTTCATCAACCTTAAGCAGGGATCTATGACAGTCACGGAGTATTCCCTAAAGTTTGTTAAGCTATCCAGGTATGCTACTTTCCTTAATATCTAACAGCAAGGATGAGATGAGTACTGAACTTTGTTAAATTATCCAGGTATGCTACTTCCCTTGTGTCTAACAGCAGGGATGAGATGAGCAGGTTCCTCACTGGAATCAATGGAGATCTGGAGGAGGAGTGTCGGACTGCGATGCTCCATGATAATATGGACCTCTCCAAGTTGATGGTGCATATACAGCAGGTAGAGGACAGCCGCAAAAAGAGGGGTATTCGTGATGCTAGGAGGCCTAAGCCTCAAGATCAGGCAGGTCCTAGCAATGGAGTCCACAGAAACAAATTTGGCATCCGTGAGCAGCCCAGGTTCAAGAAGGGGCAACAGAGTTCTGGGAACTCTAACTCTCAGAGGAGTACAGCACCTAGAGGAGGCAGACCTGAGCCTAAGAGTGGCAATGGAGGTGAGATGCAGCGTCCTAAGAAGAACTGTGCTAAGTTTGGCCGAGCTCACAGTGGAGAGTGTAGACAGGGCACTAATGCCTGCTTTGATTGCGGTAAGAGTGGGCACATGGTTAGAGACTGCCCACAGAACAGAGGTCAGGCTGGAGGTAATGCTCAGCCTAGGCCTAACCCACAGGGTGCAGCAGCAGCCGAGACTCTTAAGAGGAACAACTTCTATGCCCTGAAGGGCAGGGAGGAGCAGGAGAAGTCAGCCGATGTGGTCACAGGTATGCTGCAAGTATTCTCACCTTCTGTTTATGCTTTACTTGATCTAGGGTCTACGCTTTCCTTTGTAACTCCTTTGCTTGATCTCACTTTTGAGATATTGCCTGAAGTTCTGCATGATCCTATAGTGGTTAGTACACCTTTAGGAGAAAATGTAAGAACTGATATAGTATACAAGGATTGCCCAATAATGATAAGTGGTAAGACTATGTGTGAAGACTTGGTTGAGTTACCCATGCATGATTTTGTTGTTATTCTTGGCATGAAGTGGCTTCACAGTTGTTATGCTTGCTTGGACTGTCGTAGTAGAGTGTTGAGATTTCGTTTCCCTAATGAGGA
The DNA here is from genome assembly GCA_016801875.1 of Solanum sitiens. Classification (NCBI taxonomy): domain Eukaryota; kingdom Viridiplantae; phylum Streptophyta; class Magnoliopsida; order Solanales; family Solanaceae; genus Solanum; species Solanum sitiens. The sequence continues at coordinate 2,980,737 of JABWTJ010000053.1, forward strand.
GGAGCTAGTCTGGGAGGGGTACAACTCGAGTCGTCCTAACCTCTTGATTTCTAACCTTAAGGCCAATAAAATGATGTCCAAGGGGTTGTTGTGTCATCTTGTGAGTGTTAATGATTTAGATCATGACATTCCTTCCATAGACTCAGTGCCTGTAGTGAATGAGTTCCTAGATGTATTTCCTGATGATTTGCCTGGAGTCCCTCCCCCTCGAGAGATTGATTTTGGTATCGACTTAGAACCCGATACTAAACCAATTTCAATTCCTCCTTACAGAATGGCCCCAGCTGAACTCAAAGAGTTGAAGCTGCAGTTAAAAGATCTCACTGACAAGGGTTTCATTCAGCCGAGCATATCCCCTTGGGGCACTCCAGTGTTGTTTGTGAAAAAGAAAGATGGAACCCTTAGAATGTGTATCGATTATCGGCAGCTCAACAAAGTCACTATAAAGAATAAGTATCCACTTCCTAGAATAGATGATTTGTTTGATCAGCTCCAAGGGTCTAGTTTCTTCTCTAAGATTGATCTTCGTTCAGGGTATCATAAGCTTAGGGTTAGGGATGGAGATATCCCAAAGACAACCTTTCGTACCCGTTATGGTCACTATGAGTTCTTAGTCATGTCATTTGGTCATACGAATGCACCTGCTGCATTTATGGACCTCATGAACCGAGTCTTCCGTGGATACCTTGACTCATTCGTCATAGTATTCATTGATGACATTCTCATCTACTCTAGGACCAAGGAAGAGCATGAACAACATTTGAGACTAACCTTGCAGGTACTTAGACACATCAGCTGTATGCCAAATTCAACAAGTGTGAATTTTGGCTTAGATCAGTGACCTTCCTGGGTCATGTTGTCTTCGATCAGGGCGTGGAGGTGGATCCCAGGAAGACTGAGGCTGTGATGAACTAGCCAAAGCCTCTTACTCCCACTGACATCCGTAGATTTTTGGGATTGGCTGGTTACTACCGAAGGTTTGTGGAGGGCTTTTCTTCCATTGATGCCCCATTGACAGCTTTGACTAAGAAGAAAGCCAAGTTTGAGTGGACGGAGACTTGTGAGAGGAGTTTCCAGGAGCTCAAGGACAGACTCACTTTAGCCCCGGTGCTTACTTTGCCTAAGGGTGGTGAGAATTACACTGTTTATTGTGATGCATCTAGGGTGGGTTTGGGTTGTGTTCTTATGCAGGTTGGTAAGGTGATAGCCTTTGCATCCAGACAACTCAAGGTTCATATGAAGAATTATCCCACTCATGACCTGGAGTTGGCAGCTGTGGTGTTTGCACTGAAGCTGTGGAGGCACTACTTGTATAGAGTGAATGTGGATGTATTCACAGACCACAAGAGTCTCCAGTACGTGTTCACACAGTGGGAGTTGAATCTACGTCAGCGGAGATGGTTGGAGCTGTTGAAGGATTAATACATGAATGTTCACTACCATCCAGGTAAGGCTAATGTTGTAGCTGATGCTTTGAGAAGGATGAGCATGGGAAGTACAGCCCACGTTGAGGATAAGAAGAAGGAATTGGTGAAAGATGTACACAGACTGGCTAGACTGGGTGTGCGACTGGTTGACTCTACTAGTGGGGATGTTTCAGTTCATCCTAGTTATGAATTATCCTTGGTAGTTGAAGTCAAGCAGGGTCAGCATCTAGATCCTGTGTTGATGGAGCTGAAGGACTCAGTGTTGATGAATATGAATGAGTTTTTCGCTTTGGGAGGTGATGGCATACTTAGATATCAGGACAGGCTGTGTGTACCAGATGTGGATGATTTGCAGACCAGAATTGTTGCAGAGGCCCATGGTTCCAAATATTCCATACATCCAGGTTCCACCAAGATGTATCATGATCTTAAGCAGATTTATTGGTGGGATGGCATGAAGAAGGACATTGCAGAATATGTCGCCAAGTGTTCTAATTGTCAGCAGGTTAAGGCAGAGCATCTTAAGCCTGGCGATCTGACTCAGATTATTGAGGTTCCGACTTGGAAGTGGGAGGCCATTAATATGGACTTCGTGGTTGGTCTTCCGAGGACTAGGAGGCAGCATGACTCAATAGGGTTATTATGGACAGATTGACTATGTCTGCCCACTTTATCCCTGTGAAGTCTACTTACAGAGCCGAGGATTATGCGAGACTCTACATTGAAGAGATTGTGAGATAGCATGGAATTCCTTTGTCTATCATTTCAGATAGAGGATCCCAGTTTACTTCACATTTCTGTGGATCTTTCCAGAAAAGCTTGGGCACGCAGGTAAAGCTTAGTACTGCTTTTCATCCTCAGACTGATGGGCAGGCAGAGCGCACCATTCAGACATTGGAGAATATGTTGAGAGCGTGTGTGATTGACTTCAGAGGTAGCTGGGATGACCATCTGCCATTGATAGAGTTCTCATATAATAATAGCTATCACTCCAGCATTGGGATGGCACCGTTTGAGGAACTGTATGGTAGGAGGTGTAGATCTCCAGTTGTGTAGTTCAAGGTTGGAGAGTCATCCATTTTGGGTCCAGAGATCATTCATGAGGCCTTAGAGAAGGTCAGAGTGATTAGGAACAGGTTGTCTACTGCTTATAGTTGGCAGAAGTCATATGCAGATAACAGAAAATGTCCCTCAGAGTTTGATGTTGGTTACCAGGTCTATCTGAAGATATAACCTATGAAGGGGGTAATGATATTTGGCAGGAAGGGGAAGCTGAGTCCGAGGTATGTTGGGCCATATGAGATCCTACAGCGTGTGGGTGAGGTGTCCTATGAGTTAGCATTGCCTGCGAAGCTAGCTTCTGTTCATCCAGTCTTTCATGTTTCTATGTTGAACAAGTGCCTAGGTGATCCAGCATCGATTCTACCTGTGGAAGGTTTGGGGGTTGATGAACACTTGTCTTATGAGGAGGTACCTGTTGAGATCTTAGACAGACAGGTCAAACAGCTGAGGAACAAGGAGATTGCCACAGTGAAGGTATTGTGGAGAAATCATCTTGTTGAGGGTGCTACGTGGGAGGCTGAGGCCGACATGAGATCCCGCTACCCTCATCTTTTCAGCTCTTGAGGTTAGACTTGCTACTCCTAAGTTTATGTTTCCTTATCTCTCAATGTTTTGTTGCTATTGCTTGACTGTGCATAGTGATTATGTTATGATCTGACTGCCATTACGACATATAGTGGTAGTGTCATTCGGGGACGAATGTTCCTAAGGGGGGGATAATGTAACAACCCTAAAAATGAATAAGATAAATGCTTAAGGTGTCAAGAATGCTTGCGATTAGACCAAGGTTCACATGGATTGATACGCATAGAACCAGACCTCAGAACCCTTACTATGGCCAAGCCAACTAACGTGGGGAGTTAGTTGATCTTGAAAATGTTGGAACCAACCATGTAAGGCTCTCAAAAACGAAGCTTTAATCGAAGGAGTCTTTACCAGACTTAAAAAGAAGAAATTTTAAGTTATGAGGGTTCAGGGGTAAAATGGTCTTTTCCAGGCCAAGGATAATATTGTAATTACCCTAAGGAATTAATTAATTAATTAATTAATTTAATAAAAGAGCCAGATAGGGTAGGATCGACTCGAAATGACCCATTTCGCAAGGGTCACTCCACCCGAGTTCGAGCCCCATTGGAAGCAACAAATTGATGATTTATTTATTATTTAAAATCTGATTTTTTGTAAGGGTAAAATGGTCCTTTCATGTATAATTAATTAAATCAGATTTTAAGTATTAAGGACAGTCCTAAATTGACTAAGTCATCATCTAATACTAAACAACTTCACACGTTTCACTCTCTCACGTCTATCATATTTTCACGTTCAACTCTCTTGTTTTCTCTCTGCCAAACAAACGTACAAGAACAGAAAATATATCAAAGTTCTTCACACTTGAACAACACACACGAAAATTTTAAGGAAAACAAGCTAACCAAAAACGTTAAGGCAAAGAGAAGATTCCGTCGAGTTGGTGGTGAAACTTGGACTGATTTTTAGAGAGGGTTTTGTGCAGCAACTTCAATGTTTGAACATCAATTAAGGTATGGTTTCTTCTCTCTAGGTGCCTTTCCCAAGAGACCCCTTAAGATTCAAGATATTCACTCCGAAAACTAGGGTTGTTTTCCCCGTTGCATGTCCCTGTCACTAGCTCCCAAATGATTCGTAGGTTGCGTTTTGTTTGTTGGTAGATTTAGGTATGTGTGATGTTCTTGTGTTGAATGTGAATATGTTTATGTACGTGAAATCACGAAAAATGAAAACAAATGTGTGATCGAAATTATGTGCAGGTGTGTGCAAGCATGTTAGTGTGACAAGGCTCTTGACTTGATGCCCAAAATTTGATAAAGTTGTGGTTGTGATTTTAAGTACATAAATTTATAAGAAAAATCATGATGTTCATTTAAGGAAATGTGGTTGATTGAATAACAATCTTTTAGCCAAATAAACCTTTGAAAGATGCGCCTAAAAATGTGTTAAAATGGTATATGAATACACCCTATGAATCAAGTGAAAACGTTGATAAAAATGAATTGAAAAATGACCAAAAATTCCAGCAACTATGCAATGTTAATTTAGGCTAAAGTTTAATAGAGAAATCTGGAAATTTAAATGAGTTTTAAAAGGGTGAGGCCACCAGGATTCGAACCTGTGACCTCACCCGTGTAGCTACTGTAATTTGCGGAAAAAAAAGAGATGCAAAATGGGGATGGGGGGAATCGAACTCGAGCTACTGGTTGGGAAAGGAGAGGAAATAATTTAAGTAAATAAATGGGAGGCATGGGAATCGAACCCACGACCTCCAGGCTGCGAATGAGAGAAGAGAAAATTAAAGAAAAAGAAGATGCGAGGCGTGGAAATCGAACCCACGACCTCAAGGCTGGAAAGGAGAGGAGCGAAATAAATAAGAAAATAAGTGAGGCTGTGGGGGCTCGATCCCACAACCTCACTGCCAAACTCCTAGCCTAGAGGAGTTTTAATTAGAAATAAAAATAGGAGGTTGTGGGGCCTAGCGAATTTAAATTAAAATAAGGAGGCTGTGGGGGTTCGAACCCACAACCTCCCAATTCCCAGCGAAAATTAAGAATAAATAAAAGAGGCTGTGGGGGTTTGATCCCACAACCTCTATGTTTGGAAGTAAAGGGGCAATGAGATATTAATGAAAAATAAAAAGGGGTTGTGGGGGTTCGAACCCACAACCCTTCGGCCAAACTAAGAGCAAAACCAAGGAGCAAACTAAGGATAGAATGTTAATGTTGGGGTTCGATCTAGAGTCCCAATGTCATGAAGATTAAAAATAAAATCAATGAAAAATGTAAATGTTATCCAAGTGATTCGGACTTGGGTTTCCTTGTCCAAACTTCCGTATTGATACATAAGTCATACGTGAACAAAATATCCAAGAATAATGCCACCTACTTAGATCGAAATCAAGATCTTGCCATATATACAAGATACATAAGTCTTGTACTACATAATCTTAGGAATGTATGAATCACTTAACGAATTATGAATGAAGCCTCATGGCTTGTGTGTATAGACTCATAAGTCTAGCATACGTTTTAAAGAAGTGAACCTAAGATATATGTAATGAAAGGATGTAACCCTAGAAGGGTTAAGTATGAGTGTGAAACACACTAAATGGCCTAGTGCATTGGCATACGATGAAATGATTATTATATAATGAAATGACGAAACCCTTGAAGGGTTAAGTAAGAGTGTGAAACACACAAATGGCCAAATATATTGGCATATGATGAAATGAACATTCACGTAAAATGGGGTGAGTTTCTTTGTCTTATTAGTGCAGGTGTTCGTCAACGATGAAAGCCGCTGAACTTCAGACTCGAGTGGAGAAAGAGGGCTAGGCCCTCGGAGGGCTTTCAGGGACTGGGGAAGTTAGCTGGGCTGGTTCCCTGTCCCCGATATGTAACGAAAAGATTGATGGGTTTACCGCATTCATTCATGAAAGCACTAGCCTCTCTCTGGTGGGCCTTTACCTTTCAAATAGAAGAGGGGGCTAGTCGCAGCAGGAGAAACACCCCTAAACCCCTGAGATCACTCGACCCCAACCGGTCAATCTCCTGTCATTGCTATCTCGTGCGCGAAGGGTTTCTCATGCTTCCCAAACATCACGCATTTTTTAGGTCATTAATTGTGAAGAGTAAATGTGCTAATGTTAATGAATGTGGTGACAACATGATATGAGGCTAATGTAAAAGATGAGAACAGTCTCAAATGAGCCTAAATAAATGTTACCAAAACGTACTCACCTATGAGAGTGTAAAGTTAATGAAAGACCAGTCTCTATGAACACTCTAATGAAAGTATTGAGATTAACACACTTAATACTAATGATGAGATAAGAAATCATCTGTTGAGCTATGATGTCCTCATACTAGAAGCCTGCTTCCACGACGTATGATTTGAATGTAATGGAACTTTATACTGAGCACCGATAGACTAGGTATGAGCGGTGATACCTTCTTTTGGGAAGGGCGGAGGTTCAAGTAACTCTCATGAGATGAGACTGTCCGGCTTGCCAGGTATGGGTCTCCTTATATCTCCTGGTCTTCCAACCTATATTGCCAATATAGGGATCTGGCGGGGTTAAATTCCCATGTATGCTAGCATGTTTTGGGTCACCTTGGCTAGTGATTCCACCTCTTTTCAGTGTGGGTGAGACACTGGATTTCATGATGCTCACATGATATATGTCGGTTAAAGTTAACGTTCCCAATGAATGAATGATGCCAGCCTCAAATGATGCACATAACGAAATGAACGATACCAAATGTGTTAGGATAGGATAATCAAGAGGTCAGCTAGAGTCAAGTAATGACACTAGGTTGTTCTTGATCATTGTACAACAAACACGATGAAAGTCTTAAATTACATCCTAGGTATAGCTGGTGTTCACACTGGCCTATGAACGAAATGAAATGAAGTACGTATGAATGAATGAAGCAGACTCTGTGTTTGCTAATAAAGACTCCCTATTTGAGGTCCCATATGTTGAGCCCTCATTTTGGAAAGTCTTAATGTTAAGTCCATGATTCCAAGGTCTCATGGCATATGAATGAACGTTATAAAAGATGTTATGTGCTATATACAGTATGATATGTGCTATGTGTAAGATGTTATGTGATGTGTGCAATATGATGGTTATGATGATGCATGTTACTCTCATGGAATGACTTTCCTAATCCAAATTTGAAAAGTTCACTAACTTTCCTAATCCCATTTTTGCAAGTCCACTGACTTGACATTCCATAATGATGTTGTTAGGAAAGAGCTATTCTTTCTCATGCATGTCCTTGGTGTGTGATTGCATATACCCATACTTAGTACAAGTGTGTACTAACCCTATACAACTCTACAATTTTAGGTGCAGGCACAGGTGGACGCTAGAGCTACAGGTTGACGCTGAAGCTATCCTAACGTTGAGCATTCATCTGGACTTGGTAGGCCCTCATGCTTTCGAGGAGGCTGCCATTTATATTCTAGATTAGTCTTAGAGTTGAGCTAGTGGAGCATGTTCCACTAGCATTTCTTTCCTATTTTATTCAGACATTGTATTGGTGCCTTTTTGGCAAGTACATCTTTATTACTATGTTAGACTATTTCTTTCATTTGATAATCTTGATATTAGATGGTTGATGGTGAACAATTATGTAATAATTAGAATGTTTAATAAGTATGTTAAGAAACAAAAGTTTCAAATTTTTCGCTAAAAATTAACCTAGATGAAGTAAGAATGACGTATGTAGGCTTTTCTGCGACCTCTGAGAGGTCAACGACGCTGGTCTCGTTTGGGGTCTAGATTCCGGTCATGACAGATCTCCTGAATATGTTGGGCATACACCATGAGTCTAGAGATAACCATATCATGATGGATCACTGTTGTATGACAGTCTTCTTCAACCAAACTAGACACCCCATCACAAAGTTATTCATTCTAGCCCTAGAGTTGGATACCAAGGTTGTGGCATACTTAGGCAGTTGGCTGAACTTCAGAGAGTATTCCTTCACACTCCCCTTGACGGAGGTTCATGAATTCCACTAATTCTTTATCCCTCAACTACAAGGGGATAAACCTATCAATAAAGGTTGTCTTAAACACTCCCCGATCAACCGGGAACGCCCTTCCAGGTCTCTCATCCCTCCATTGCTCAAACCTTACTTGTGAAACATGTTTTAGTTGATAGGTGATTAGTTCTACTTTTTCCCTAGATGTTACGCCCATAAAATGTACCACCTTAAACACCTCATCAATGAAGCCTAGTGGATCCTCATCCACCTTAGTGCCATGACACTACACCATTTTAGGTCTACGGCCACACTAAATATGTACAACACCTATAAAGTGTTGCCTAAATACTTTTGCGGACACTTTTAAATGGTAGCCCAAGTTTTTAAATTTTTGCTACACTAATATTAGCAACACTTCTAAAGTGTACTCTTTAATGGGATAAGCTACACTTTATAAGTGTTGTTATGATTGGCAACAACTATTTACATAAATGGTCACACTTTTAAAGTGTGCTATTTTTATAATTGTAAAAATAACACATTACAAATGTGGCCTTAGTGTTTTCACAAAAAATTTATATTCCCTCCAACTTTTTAACATTGAATGTTATTCTCCCTCCCATTTTTATTGGGCAAAAAAAATTTAGCTAAAGAACAAAAAACTAAAGCTTCAGCTGAAGCTTCCATTTTCAGCTGAAGACAGCATTTGCAAAAACTGAAGAACATGATTGAAGAACTTTAGTTGAAGAACACGTTTTTCAGCTGAAAAACTGAAGAGCAATACATTTTCTCTGAAGTTGATCTGAAGAAGATTATTTTCCTCTCACAGATTCATTGTTGAAGATTGAAGAGCTGAAGAACACGATTTTCATCAATGATTCCTCGGTAAAGAGATGTTCCATCAGATTTCCTGTTGAAAATTTAAAGAAAATGTTTCACAAATCATCTTTCCTCATGTCCTAAAGCTTTAGGGTTGTTGCAATAGAGTATATCAGGTCAGAGAATTTATCTTCAAAAGTCTAAATTCTAGCTTTAAGATTTTGATATTTTTGTGTGTGAGTCAAAATTTTAAGTTAGGGTTTTTAAGTTCTTGTGTTGTTGATACGAATATTGTTGATTTTTGGGAGTTTAGCTTGTAGTTGTATTACGTATAAATGGGTTGATATCTTTGATACTCTAGTTTTTTCTGTTGAATGTTGAATGTACCAGCTTAAGCTAACTCGCCTTTATCTGAAGAACTGAGCTAAAGCTAAGTCGTCTTTCTTAGAAGAACTGAAGTATTGAAGGTGGAGATACCAATGATATTTTGTCCCTAATAAAGATTTCGTCAAGTATAAGTAGCTACTCTACAGGAATTTCGATAGGTTTTAATGCCTCTTTTAATCTGTTGTCACTGTTTTTTTAGTCTTCCTGAGTTCATGGTTGTGCTCACCTTAAGCTTGGTTTGTTACATTGTTAACTACAATGATTCTGTCTTGTCTTTATTTGCTGGAACAATTTTCTTATTTTTGACTATATGTCTTGAAGTGTCAAGAAGTCATTTCGTTGTTTCTCTAGTGCATTTTCAAGTATAGATCAGAAACATGAGTTCAATATTTCTTAGTCTTTTTGAGATCACCTCGTAGTATAAAGTTGTTAAACTTTCTTCGTAGTTTGATTAGTTGTACTATATTTAAAATGAATCATATGCCTTAAAGATAGGAGATATAGGAAATAGTTTTCAAGTCTAGAAGGGTGGAGAGGGAGTAGTATCTTGTGAGTGTATTGTGCAAGAGATGGACATTACAGTTATGACAAATAGGCAATTTCTTCCTATAAAGGAATCTTGTAACAAACTAATAGTAATAGAGTTTAACTTCTTTGCACAGACAGTGAATAGTTTCTTATGATTTACAATAACAAGTAACGGTGTATGTCAAGTTTGATTGGTGACATAAAAAATACAGTATATTACCTGCTATTACTGGTAAAACTACTGATAGCATAACATGCTTTAAATGTTAGTGTATATAACTTAAATCCTTAGTAAAAAAATTGTTTCTACGTATTTAATTGCTTTATTTCTTTTTCTACTTTCAAGTTGAGGATTATGCTTTCTCCCTTTTCTGCTAACTGTTGCTAGCAATAACAGAATAGAAGTAGAAGATTTGTTTTTGTAATATGGTTAACCTGTTGAGTTTTGGATATTTTTGAAAGTGAGGCTTGCTTAATCTATGTTTCAGAAGAATTAGGAGAAACCGGTGCAAACTAGATGGAGAGAAAGCTTTGGATGATGCCAAAGCCTATCCTATTTGATGAGTTAGATGCAAAATATTAGCAAATAGCTAGTAACTTTCAAATTTCATTACATGTCAAGTTCTTGCATACGAATTAAAAGTAAATAGAACTGTAAAGACAGTCTATGGTCAAGTTCTATAAGACTGAAATTTTATTATACCAGTGATTTCATATGACCTAATGATCATTCATAACTGTATAGCCTGCCAAGCAACTAGTTTTATGCTCAAAAGACCTAAAATGTTTCCATCTTTGCAAGCTCAAAGTTCTTGCATTTCCTATTAATGAAGTTAACAACTTCAATATCAACCTTTTCCTCACTAACTTTATGTTTCTCCTTCCTACCGAATTCAATTGTTCTGTCACGCTCCACAAAGTGGGATTTCTTTTGAGCTTCAGGGGGAGGAGACCCATGGTGGTATCCACTAACACTTTTTCTCTGTGACTTCAGTTGATCGGATGCCTTGCCCTTTAATCAATGTCAAAAAGTGGATATTCCAGTTAGTAGTTAACACGAATAAGCCTAATGAAGAGCTTAAAATACATTTTATTCTATTATTATTTTTGAAGAATAAACATGTTGTAATTTGTACTCTTCCAAGTTTGAAACTTGTGACCATATCTGTAGGACTAGATTCTATTCAGCTTCCTGATGAAACTAGATAAAAAAGTAGTTTTACCAGATAAGAATCAATAACATGAAACAATGTTCTTCTTTTCTTCCCATTCCTAATCATAGAGAACCTCCTCCCATTTTAACTATGCTGATTGGACTCTCCAAAAATGTTGTCACACCCATCTCACATCCTCCAAAAATACACTACTTTTGGAGGATTAGACGCGCACTTGACAATATTTTTGAAGAGTTCTAACAACATAGCTTTGATGTTTAAAACATAACATTGCCGATATACGTTCATAATGACAATACTATTCTAAGTTTCTGGTGTCCTAAGAACTCATTTTTTGACCCCTTTGATTGAAGGAAAGCATCTCACTAATATATTCTGTTAACTTTCTTTAATGAGAAATTTTAGCTACTAAGACACTATTATATCTATGTGGAAAAGAAAAGGTTGTGTAAATAATGTTTACAGATCTCTCAATCTTCATATTTGAGTTTCACTAGGTAAGCCTACTTTGTCTGACAAAGTGAACTAAAAATCTTCTTTTAAGACAATGCATTTTCATCTATCTCTTGTGGTTCTGTTCCTCTTTAATCTGAATTTGTCATACATACATAAAGCTCACACTTCTGCTCCTTCGCATGTTTTAACTCTTCCAGTTGAGGACTTATTTTAAAAAAGAGATATTTGGGGCTGTCTTTAGCATTTCCCAAAGATTTGTTCTCGGATCAGTGAAAGCTCTTTCTTATATAACAAACTCTTACTGAAAACATAATAACATCATTAAAGACCTTTACTCTTAGACCTAGTGTTGAGTCTACTAGAACTAGATTACATGTTGGTGGTTGGTATTGTGGTTCTTTATCTCACACTCTTTCTACCCTTGGGTTAGAGGTATTGCTTAGCTGTAACTTCTTGTACTTAGTCATGATTTTCTTCTTTAAAAGTGAATTCAAAAGCTCTAATTAGATGATCCACGCTATGTTACTTACCTAGTACTTATTTTTATATTTGTTTTATGGTTTGAAGGTTGATCCACGCTGATCTTACCTACGACTTGTACCAGTTCCATGGATCAGATGAAATGATTGACAACAACGTTGGGAAAGATCACTTGACAAACATATCATGTGCTAATGAGCTAATCATCCCATTTTGGTATATTGAGGTCACTTTATTCTCCATGTCTTTTTATGCAAACATGAATATATAACTTGTTAAATGTCTTTAATTTAGAGGACACATAGTAGAGATAAGATATTAAAACTAGGTTCTCTCACTTTAAGGACATGAATAACTCACCAAGTATGTAAAAGAATATAGAATTAAAATAAGTGATAAAGACAACAATTAATATTATCCATTTCCTTTATCAAATTATGTGAAAGTTTATGCTTTGTCACGATAGATTTTGGACATGATATCCATTTCCTTTATACAACTAATGTCATAGTGACGGTCACCATATCATTAGTTATCTAGATAGTAATTGAGCAATGCAATATTGTGAATTGATATTCTATATACACTCTGAAGAATGATCATGTAGATGGCTGGAATGCCTTGGTCTATACAGTTTTAGATGACTAAAAAGAGTGCAGGTCCAAATGCTTTGGTCTAGACTGTTTTGCATGACTCAAGAAAAAATTCAGATTTTGTTCTTATAGAAGCTTGTAAAATCCACCAGTAACTACATTTGTAGCCTAAGAAATTTGGTCAAGTTTGTGTAAAAAGTTGTTTTCAAATGGATAAGCATGCAATATTTGAAAATTATGTCTCTCTGTTGATTTTTTCTAGTCACCTTTGTTGACTTCGTGTTCTATGGATGTGGAAATACTTGGTCTCCGTTGATGTGGTATTTAGTGGACTTTGTACTTCATAAACTAGGACTAAATAAGGAATTATTGCTCCACAAGCTTGTTGGAATTTAGTGGTAGTTCTAACCATGTTTTTTCTGAACACTATGGGTACTACTAGGTTTAATGAAAAATCAATGTTGAAGAAACACATAATGAAGTACTTGCTGAATTTCAGAAAATGCTTTAAACAATTGTTTACTTATATGATCTTGAGTTTCTTATGCTATAGCTTTTGGTATTGAATTAGATTCAAGTATCATTTTGGTGTTGAATTAGATTCAAAATACATTTCTGTTTTGGTGTTTTGATGTGCTTACTCGGCCGCACGGTTTAAAACATAAGAAGATATATCCTCAACCTTTATGCTTTAGAAATATAGTTAATGAATGTGTAAGAGAACTAGAAAGGTAAACAAAACATATAGGATGTAGATAAAAGATAAACACACTTAGAAAACTATAATAAATAAAAGGTAAAGCTTAACCAAAAGTAGCATCAGGGAATGCAAACTGATTTCAAAAACAGAGTGAGTCTTCTATAAATCATCTAACAGAGTTCCCTCCTATGGATACTTATGGGGAATAAAGAAGTTCTTGAGTAAATTTTTGCCGCTAATGGAGGTTTAATATCATCATTCTGATGCATTAATTATTTTGCACGCAAAATATATAATAAAATGATGTTAATTTGTCGTTAGCCATAAGTTTTCTTATCACATGTCTAATTAGTGTTTGGTAAGCAAGTTTAAGATGATGTAACAAAGGACAATTCCATTATAAGGGTTGCCAAATTTAGATTAAACATTCAGCAACTTGGTTTAGTGTGTGTATAACTCAACACTGTTTCACTGAAAGTTATTTTCTTGCTACTCATCTACTTGACCTCTTGAATACCCTTGAACTATATATGATGCATAGTGATTTTATTGATTGGGTTAGGGTATTGCAGTTCTCCAGTTTACATTCAATGGTGAAATGACAAATTCCTACTGAAATCTTAATAACATGATAACAGTTGTAACAAACACTACACTCACAGAACATTCACCATAAAAGGGAAGGATAAAAAATGTTTCTCCATGTATCATTGATACAACAGTTCAGAAATTCTCTATACATTAGTGATACAAGAGTTTCTATAGTTTGTTCTGTATCACTAATACAACAATTCTCTTTGTATCTGTTGTTGTGTCAATGATATAGAGAAAATTTAAAAACCTGTTGTGTTACTTATATAGTGTGAAATTTGATAGGTTGTATTACTAAGACAACAAATATAAAAAATTATAGTATTACTAATACAAAGCGACTTTCATAAGTTGTTGATCGACTATCTATTATAGGATCATAGGAATGTTTGCTTGAATATTTAAACATGTTATTATATGTTTGATACTTCTTTGATTGGGTGTGCACAAGAATGAGATTTTAAAATATTCGACTTAGTTTTGTGAAACTCTAAAAGCTCTTAAGCTTTGAATTCAATCACAAAACTTTAACTTTGAATCATTTGAATTCTATTTAATTTTTTTCTTTCTTAATTGTGTCTATCCTATTGATTTTACTTATTTTTTCCTTGGTAATATCATCAACATTAAAAAAACATTTGTGGAGAATTTAAGGTTTGATTTGGCATAGCGAAAGTGTGATGACTAGGTAAGAAACTTCTATCATATCATAACACATGATTCTAATAACTTACTCATGACTTTTAAAACTTATTTGTGATATAGTTAATGATTGCTACTCAAAGAATAAATATTGATATCTTCTTTTAGGAATTCACATATCGGATCCAAGGATTGGATGAATTTAGCAAATTATAGCAAAGAGTATATTGATGGCGTTTAGTCATTTCTAGATTTTACTTACTCTTAGGGAGATCCTCAAGGAGATGAAATTCGGTGTCAATGTGCAAAATGTTGTAATATTCGTTGGACTCTATGGAATGTCGTGTATGATCATCTAATACGCTATGGATTCATTAAAGGCTATACTAGATGGAACAATCATGGGGAATGGGATATCAAGTTTAATGTTGATGATGATATGAATTACTCGCGTGATGATATTGATGGATTTTTGAATGATCAATTTAGAGATGTTGCACAGGTTGAAGGAGTTTATGATTGTCCAGAAGAAGATGACAAGAAATTTTATAACTTAGTTGAAGAGGAAAACCAAGAATTATATCCTGGTTGTATAGGTTTCTCTTAATTATCATTCACACTTTGTTTATATTTGTTGACATGTCTACATGTATGGAGAAATGAATCATTCACTTCTATTTTAGAGTTGTTAAAATAGGCGATGTATGAGTTGAACATTCCTCCGTCTTAAAATAAAGACAAGTCTATGGTGAAGAATCTTGGTCTTGATTATGAGAAAATTGATGCATGTCCCAATGATTGCATGTTGTTCAGGAATGATCATAAGGATGATGAAGTTTTTCATACGTGTGGAGCTTCACGATATATTCAATCTCCTAAAGTTTATAGTGATGTTGAGCCATCAAAAAAATAACATCAAGTTTTAGTAAAGACTTTGAGGCACTTTCCATTAATTCATAGACTCAAAAGCCTATTTATATGCTCAAATACGACAAATTCTTTGAGGTGGTATGAAGAGGACCGTTCTAAAGATGGAAATTTAAGGCATACCGCTGATGGTCTAGCATGGAAAGACTTTGATAGGCTGCATCCAGATTTCGCACTAGATTGTTGCAATGTGAGACTTGGCTTGTCAAGTGATGGATTCAATCCATTTCGAACCATGAGTATATCACATAGCACATGGCCAGTTATGTTGATGGTGTATATTTTGCCGCCTTGGATGTGCATGAAATCTGAATATTCTATACTTTTTTTACTTATACCACGGCCGCGATCACCTGGAAATGACATTGACATTTACTTACAACCATTGATAGATGAGTTAAAATTATTATGGTATTATGAGGTTGAAACATATGATGCTTCAAGAAATGAAACTTTCCAAATGCGGGAAGTTCTTATGTAGACAATCAGTGACTTTCGTGCATATGATATGTTATTTGGTTGGAGTACAAAAGGAATGTTTTCTTGCTCTTGATGTAACTATTGCACTAATTCTCCCCATCTTAAACATAGTCGGAAAATGTGTTATATGGATCATCATATTTTTCTACCCATGGATCATCCATGGAGATCAAACAAAAGATCTTTCAATGGAAAAATTGAACACAGACGTCCTCCTCCTTCCTTAAAGGGAACTGATATGCTTAATAACTTACATGATTTTGAAAATGTGTTTGGGAAGAAGAGAAAGAGATCAAATGATGGCCCATGGAACAAAAAAGGTCAATTTTTTTTTGAATTACCTTACTGGCAGCACAACTCTTTGTTCCACAACTTTGATGTAATACACATAGAGAAGAACATAGTGGATAGCATACTTGGAACTCTTTATGTTACTTTTGGGAAAACAAAGGATCATGCAAAAGCCCAGTATGATTTGAAAGATATGGGAATTAAGAAGAACCTTCATCCAAAATATACAAAATATAGTAAGAGAACAATGTTTGCTAAGACGTGCTTCTCAATGGCAAATGAAAACAAATCAATCTTCTGTGGAGTTTTAAATACAACCAAGCTACCTGATGGTAGTAGCTCCAATATATCTAGGTGTGTGCACTTGGATGAAAGAAAAGTGTCTAATTATAAAACACATGATGCTCATTTCATGTTACATTACTTGCTTCCAATACCAATTAAAATCATTCTTCCTGATCATGTGGTTATTCCTTTGATTTGTCTAAGTTCCTTCTTCCATCATGTCACGACCGGGGTCTAGACCCTAGTTGAAACAGGCGTCGTTGACCTCTCATAGGTCGCAGACAAGCCTACATACGTCATCATTACATTAGGTTAATTTTAGCGGAAAATTTAAAACTTTTGTTTGCTTTGAAGCATACATAGACTTCATAGTAAGAATTGCAATATATCACATCAGTTCACCACAACCATCTAATAATGAGATATTCAAATGAAGGAAATAGTTCATAACTGCAAAATTATAAAGTTGCCAAAATGGCACCAATACAACGTTTGAAATAAGTAAGAAAGAAACGCAAGTGGAACACTCTCCACTAGCTCATGCCTACGTCTAATCTTGAATATAAAAGATAAGCATCCTCGAAAGCATGAGGGCCTACCAAGTCCGGATGAATGCTCCACGTTCGAATAGCTTCAACGTAGTCTCGTAAGCTCTAGTGTCCACCTGCACCTGCACCTAAAAGTAGAGTATTGTATGGGATTAGTACACACTTGTACTAAGTATGGGTGTATGCAAGTACACACAAAGGACATGCATGATTAAAGAAAGCTCTCTCCTAACGATATGAATTATGGAAAGCCCAGTCAGTTGGACTTGCCAAATCGGATTAGGAAAGTCATGCTATGAGAGTAACATGCATCATCATTCTTTTCATATTGCACACAGCATATAACATATTTCATATAGCACATACATGTACCACATATCACTCGTTCATATGCCATGAGACCTTGGAATCATGGACTTAACATTAGGACTTCCCAAACATATGGGACCTCAACTAGGGAGCCTTCTTTAGCAAACACAGAGTCTGTTTCCTTCATTCATACATACTTCACTTTCATTCGTTTCATTCATTCATTGGCTGGTACAAACACCAGCTATACCTAGGATGTAGTTTAAGACTCTCATCGGGTTCACTGTGCAATGATCAAGAACGACCTAGTGTCATTACTTGAGTCCAGTTCACCTCTTGATTATCCTAACCAAACACCTTTGGTATCATTCATTTCATTTTGTGCATTACTGAGGCTGGCCTCATTCTTTCTTTGGGAAATTTAACTTTAACTGACATAAATCATGTGAGCTCCATGAAATCCAGTGTCTACCCCACACCGAAAAGAGGTGGAATCACCGGCCAAAGTGAAACCAAAACATGCTAGCGTATATAGGGAATTGAACCCTGCTAGATCCCTATGTTGGCTGCATAGGTTCAAAGACTAGGAGATATAAGGAGACCCATACGCGCCTAAACGGACAGTCTCATCTCATGAGATATACACGAACCTCTGCCTTCCCGAAAGAAGGAATCGCGACTCATAGCTAGCCTATCGGTGCTCCGTATAAAGTTCCATTACATTTATCTCACACATCATAGAAGCTGGCTTCTAGCATGAGGGCATCATTGCTCATTAGATGATTTCTCATCTCATCATTAGTATTAAGTGTGTATTAATCTCAATACTTTCATTAGAGTGTTTCTTAGAGACTGGTCTCTTCGTTAACTTTACACTCTCATAGGTTAGTACGTTATTGGTAACACTTACTTAGGCTCATCTGAGATTGATCTCATCTTTCTCATTATCCTCTTATCATATTGTCACCACATTCATTAACTTTAGCATATTAGCTCATCATAATTACTCACCCTTTTTACGTGAATGTTCATTTCATTATATGCCAATGCACTTGGCCTTTTAGTGTGTTTCACACTCTTACTTAACCCTCCTGGGGTCACATCAATTCATCACATACATCTTAGGTTCACTTACTTTTAACGTACGCTGAACTTATGAATCCATACGTACAATCCATGAGGCTTCATTCATATTTCGTCTAAGTGACTTATACTTACCCAAGATTATATGGTACAAGACTTATGTATCTTGTAAGTATGCCAAGGTCTCAATTTCTATTCCTATAGGCAGCATTCATTAAATATTTAATCACGTAAGACTTATGTATCAATACGTAATTGGGCAAGGGAACCCGATTTCGAATCCCTTGTATAATACTTAGTCTTTTTAATTTATTTATTTTTTGATTTAGAATTCTCGGCTTGGAGACCCGAGATCGAATCCCCACACCTACACTTCCTTTCTTTCTTTTCTTCACTTTGTCTTAAACATCTCGTCTTGGGGACCCAATATCGAATACCCCCGACCACATTCCTTTATTTTTCTTTCTTTCCTTAATTCTTCCTTTTAGACCGAGAGGATGTGGGATCGATCCCCCACAACCTCATTTTTCTTTTATTTTCTCCTAACTTCCTTATCTATCCGAGAGGTTGTGGGTTCAATCCCCACAAACCTTATTTTATTTATCTTCCCTTTTTCTTTTGTTTCTTCACCAGCCTTACCCCATTTCGAATCCCCCTCACCTCACTTTAAATATTAAATTTTTTAGTAGCCTTCATATAGTGAGATCTCGGGTTCAATCCTTGATGACTTACGTATTTAAAAAAAATCTCCAATTCTTTAAGTAACTTAGCCGAAACCAAATTTCCAGCAAGTTTGGAAATTTGATCACGCTTTCCAGTCCATTTCCTCAACATTTTATATGGTAGATTTTAGGACAATTCATTGGACATTTCGTACGTTTATTTTGTGCATTTTTGTGGCTACATTTGATCAAGAGGTTTCACTTCAAGTAATTGCATACAAAACACAAGAATTTAACATACATATTACACACTTCAACCCGTGACCAAAGTCACGGTATACACAATGCACACACACGTTTAACACATAGTTTTGGAAAGTATGTTTACTACTCACATAAATCCAAACATACATAAATGAACAAAATCATCACGAAAACAAATCACATCCCTAAATTCTACCATCAAAACATACCCAACCTACAAAATCGATGGGAGCTAGTTACAGGGACATGCAACGGGGAACATTCCTAGTTTTCAGATTAGAATTCGACTGAATCCTAGGGGTCTCCTGGGAAAGGGACCAAGAGGAAAAAAACACATACCTTTTGTTGATCAACACCCTCCAAATCTGCTCCAATGGCATCCAACTCCCACGACACCAAAGCCTCAGCACAAAACTTCAAGCACAACCCGTCAAGAACAATGTTTTTGCTTTTCATTTTTCGTTTGGTTTTTCTTTTGAGTTTTAGCGTTCATGTTCTTCAAGAGTGATGAACTTTTGATTTTGTTCTTTTAATGATAATGAACGTGAGAATGAGAGTAAATAGGCATGATAAAGACAGTGGAGAATCGTGAGAATGAGAGTGGAGAGATGTTATAGTAAGCTTAGGAGTAGGAGTCTTAGTTGAATACTTAGTCAAACTAGGACTCCTTGCCATTTATTATTAAAAATCTGATTTTTTAAAGGCTAAGGTGAAATGACTAATCATGCCCTTACTTAAATCAGATAATGAATATAAATTAATTAGATTTAACATTGCATCCACCAAGGATCGAACCCGGGTGAAGCTTTACTTGCGAAAAGGGTCAATTTCGGCCAACCCTACCCGAATTGTCCACCTTTTTATATTAATTAATTAATTAAATACTTAGGGTAATTACAATACTACCCCTAGACCCTCCAAACATAACATTACCCCTTTCAAGTCCGGTTAAGACTCATCCGGGTGAATCTTAATATTCGGGTGCCCTACATGGCTGGACCCAACCTTGCCTAGCTCAAATAACTCACCAAATTAGTTGGCTTGGCTTGTGCATAGGTTCTGAGGTCTGGTTCCACGCGCATCAAGCCGTGTGTACCCAGTATAATATAGGCATTCTAGGTACATTTTGGTATTACTTAGCATAATCATTTTCGGGTTGTTACACATAATTTGTGTCAAAAAGTAATCACATTGGAGGAACTCGATTGCATAGAAGTAGAGATCATAGAAACAGTAAATCAATTGGAGCGAATTTTTCCTCCTTCATTTTTTGATATCATGATTCATTTGCCTATTCATTTGGCGAATGAAGTAAGATTAGGAGGTCCAGTTCAAAATCGAGGATGTATTCCACTGAAAGAAAAATGGGTATGTTCAAATCATTCCTTCGCCATAGGCGTTTTCAAGAAGGTTGCATCGTATAGACACGAGTGGCAATAGATTGCATGAATTTATTCTCCAAATATGTGCACCTGGGTGTGCATACCATATTTAACAGAAGTGCGCGAAATAATGATAAATGTGATCAAAGTGATGCAGAAACTGTGAGTTTGTTTTCTAACAAAGGAGTTCCTTTAGGAGCAAAGAAAACTGATCCAATCATTTTAGATGACAAGTCACTAAGTCAGGCACATGCATACTTATTGGGAAATTGTGACGATGTTAAAGAATATATTAGGTACCTTAATTTGCATGTAGTATTCTTTTTGTATGATTAATTTTTAACTTATTTTATTTATTATTTTAACAAAAAAAGTATATGATGTGTAGAGAGCATGAGCAAGAGGTTAATAATAAGTCACGAAGATATAAATGGAGCAAAGTCAAGAATCATTGACAAAACTTCTCTCAATGGTTTGAAAGTCATGCTTTGAAAGAGGATGTTCCTGTTGATAAAACAATTATCTAGAGGACCAAATTCTGTTGGAAAAAGATATTCTGGATATCTCATTAGTGGATATAGATTCCATGTTAGGCAGCGTGATGCAAGGATTAAAACATGAAATAGTGGTGTTACACTAATTGCCTCAAATACAAGCTTTGCAAGCTCAAAGGATAAAAATCTGATTGCTGCAGATTTGACTTATTATGGCAGAATAATTGATATTGTTGAATTAGACTATTACTGCAATTTTAAGGTTGTTCTATTTAAGTGTGATTGGTATGAGGTTCAAAATGATGCTTATGGCCTTACTTATGTCTATTTAAACAAGAGATGCTCTCATGAAAAACCTTTTGTGCTTGCATCTAAAGTACACCAATGCTTCTATGTGCAAGATCTATATGATCATGATAAACATTATGTCATGAAGACTGTTCCGAGAGAGTTGATTAACATGGGTAATGAAGTTTAATCTAATATCCCACAAAGTTATGAAAATGAGCCATCTGAACATTTGATGGGACCATATATACCAAAAGATAATGGTGAAGTACTCTTAACAAGGACTGATGTACTAGAAACAATTATTGATTTGCCTTCGGAGGAAT
Organism: Solanum sitiens; assembly: GCA_016801875.1. Classification (NCBI taxonomy): domain Eukaryota; kingdom Viridiplantae; phylum Streptophyta; class Magnoliopsida; order Solanales; family Solanaceae; genus Solanum; species Solanum sitiens. Next base: position 3,002,465 of record JABWTJ010000053.1, read on the forward strand.
ATGTCACTCAACAAATTGAAGTCGAGTATGAAGAGAAGTTTGAACATGAGTCTGCATATGAGTTTGAAGACGAGCCTGAAAATGACTATGAAGATGAGTTTTCATATGTATTTGAAGACGAGTCTGAATATTAGAAGAATATGAGTCTGAAACCGAGTCTGAAGAAGAGTTTGAAGATGACACACCATGAGTTTCACTATTGTTGTGATGCATGTCTTTGTAATCTAATTGTTATTTTGGTCCAAACACATTAATATATGTAATATGTGGAATTGAAGACTAGATCACGACAATGTTTATTCTGTTGAAATTTTTCATGCGCTCGATTGTTGTTCAGTTATGTAATTTATGTTGGCTTCTTATCTGATTATTATTTTATTGAGGTACTTGTACTTCTAGCTGATTATTGCTCTATTTGGATTTTAATTATTTATATACTTATTTGTTTCCTTTTATTATCAGGGAGTAGGCATTAGATGCAGAACAATGAGCTCTGTAGTTTGAACGAGCTTCTGGTTTTGTCGATATCCCGAGTTTGTCGCTCTGAGAGAGGTACAACTCTTTACTTTTAAGTAATTTAAGTAATAAGAAGCTATCCAGTTTTGGAGTTGAACTTGCAGAATGTTTTTTCTGTAATTCCCCTGAACTTAACACTATTGAACACATTTTCAACTATGGAAGTTTTGCCAGAAAGGTCTGGGGTTCTTAGTTGTTTCCCTGGGTATCCAAAAGTATGATAATTCTCTTAAATACATGGTGATGAGATGGTGGAACACTGTGCACAGAAATGAGTCTGTTTGGTTGTTTCACAATTGCTTAGTTGATATTATTTATGTTAGCTTCTTATCTGAATATTATTTTAATGATAAACATGTACTTCTAGTTGATTATCATTTTCTTAGTTGTTGTGCAGTAATTGAAGCCAAACTCCTTTACTATATATGCTGCAGATGAACTTCTTCAGTCAACATTTACCCTAAGGTACTATTATGTCTGTATGTGACAGAGAAGGGCCATCAGAAGCCTTTGAGAAAGATTGTTGTGCTGATTTGGTTATAACTGTCGTTTTCCTAAATAAAAGACATAGCCATATTTCTGACTTGTCTTGTTTTTCTAGACGCAGACACATTAACTATACTTCGCTCCAAAAGTTATCCTCTACATCATAAAAGGCCATAAATTAATCATCTTCAGACTTTTTTTGTAAATCAATAAAGAGGATTTTACAGAATAAAGGGAATTAATGACTTAACAGTCTTTGCTTACACTTTTGAATCTCAATAAACACTTAACATGCATACATTACTGTTTTGAAAATGAGTTATGTAATGAGTTAGAATATAATTTGCAAGTAATACACTTAGTGACCTTTTGTTTTTCCCGCAAAAGCTCTGTAAGAATAAGGTATGCCTCTTAAGGAATAATATTGTGGGTACCGAAATTGCACTTATGTCTCCATTAACAAAAGTTATGTAAGCACCAGGTTATGTCCTAGAAGGCATAGTTTGTCAACTCCACCTCGGATTGTAAGAGATCCTATCATGATAGAAGAAACCCAAAATAGTCCATATTCTTTGAACTTGAGATCAAAATGATCGTATCTCTCTTGCATGGAGCATCAATAGTCGTCATTTTCTAACAAATTGGTACACTCATGTGAAAGAAATATGATCATTTTGATCCTCCATCCAAAGATAATGGACTATGTCCATCTTTTTCTCCTTACCATGTAGTGAAATAGAAATGATAACATCACTGAAAACTACAACAAACCCTCCACGACAGAGTGCAATCTCTAAAGGAGATTAGGGACAACCTTTAAAGATAGTTCATGAAGCTCCTTGTCTATACATCCAAGTTCCCCATCTATCTGCTTAAACGTCTTCTCCGTTCTACGTGTTAGTGCTTGTCGCCGTTGTAGTAAACTTTCCATGCTAAATACTTCATCGATATGCAGTAAACGATTTTCAAGCTAGCCTATTTCAATGCCACTTAACTTTAGATCCCAGATATGTTGCTTATCAACATTGAACTAATCCTTTGACAAGTTCATAATTGTAGTATTATCAAGAAAGTAGACTAACTCTGCCAATGTTTCAAAATACACTGACTGAAGTATGTTACTTGAGACTTTATAGCCTCCCTAATGAACATGCTCGTCACCACGACTAGTTCCTTCGTAGGGAATCTAACTCGGGTTTATATATAAAATTGTGGTTCTAGGTAAAGTATTCTAAGTGTATTCTGGCTCTAGTAAAGTATTATGACTGGTTGTACATGTTATAGGATCAATTTACTTGTGGCTCAAAGGATATTGTTCCTGTACAGGCCATAGACTCAGTTTATAGTACTGCCAGTTCTTGAAACTCAACTGCTACAATATTATATAGTACTGCAAACTTTGGAAATCAACTACTGCAATCTCCTAAAATAAGCTATCCATCTGTCAACCTTATATCAAAATTATATTGCTGTTACTTATTTCACTTAAAGAACCTTATTATTGTGTAGGTTTTACTTACTACAGGGAAAGAAATACAAGAAATTAATGCAAAGCGAGAAGAATGAATCAATCAACAATACTAAGGGTTCGAATCCAAACAAAGCTTAAAGTACATTGCAGAATCCGGATGTATATATGCAATAGTGATCAAGTGCTGAATTGGACAACAAATTCAATATTAAGAGAGAACAACTTGCAAATGAATGCAATGAAAGAGCTAAGAAAAAGCAGGCACAATACAACATAAATGAAAGAATTATGAGGATTTCATTCCACAACATAGAAAAAGTAAATTGCTCGATCACAAATCAGTAATTCAATCGTCTTGAACGGAAGAACTTAGACTCACGTATAATTGCAGGGGAAGGACAAACTAAACAGAGGTTATTTCAATCTGAAGGGTCCATTCAAGATAAAGGAATTAAACTTCCTAAAATAACTCTAGGTTCCAAACGTCATTCAAGGAAGGTGTTACTTCTTCAGTATATGTGATTGGAACAACACTAGGTAATGGAGAGGTACAACATTATAATGAGGATCTACTGAACTTCAACCAGGTGAATAGGAAGTTGGTTCAACCAGCCACTAGTATAGGTCAATTTCTGGATAATCAACATATACACAATGAACATGATATTCTCGATCTACCAAATTGCAAGAAGGTAAAGATGAAGCCGATCATACCAGCTAGTACTCTTGATAAGTCTCTAAAAAATCAATGGATACACATAGATAATGAAATTAAACATGATAACCACATAAAAACTCATGTCGAATTTATGCATACTCCTATTATTAATGAACACAACAAAGGATTGGATGATCTTGTGGATCAATAAGAACTTGGTGGAGATGAATGTGATGTGAAAGAGGAAATTGGCATTCATTGTAGTACAAAAGGTATCTCTTAAACCTTGTAAGATTTAGTACTTTTTATAAAAGAAATATCTTATTTCCTGTTTGTTGCATTTATCTAAAAATATCAAAGCCAAATAATGTTCGAGGTCAAACAACATGTAAGGATATTGACGCACAAAATTTGGAAGAAAGAAATGAGGTGACATTTTACAAAGGACAAGCGGTGGCACTAATGTCACACCCCGAGCTACCCCCGAGACGCAGACATGGAACCTAGGACCACAAGTGATCCCAAGCTAACCCTGCTGGCATGATCATGAGCATACTAAAGAATATAAACTGTTGCGGAAGCTAAATCATACTTAAACTAAAAAGATGAGGAATACCCATATTCTATAACTGAGATATTTAAAAACAATGAGTTTAATACAAAGAAAATATTAACTCAACGCTAAGCTGAAATTAACTATATTTGAAAATAGTCTCTAAACTGGACTAGAAATACTGGGAAAAGCCCTAGCTAAATCTAGCAAAAACTGAAACTAAATGACCAAAAGACTGAAATGAAACGCATGACTGTTGTCCCTGGAGAATGAGGACTCACCTCTGAATCTGCTGAACTGGAGATCAGAAATCAATCTATGCGTGATCTGGATGCTGAGAACCTGAACCTACATCACGAGATGATGTAGCTCACGTATGCATCAGTACTTGAAAGGTACTAAGCATGTAGGATGGAATAAAGCTGAAATAAAACATAACTGAACAAGCACAAAAACAAGTATAGAAATCTGAATATGATATACTGAATTCTGAGCAAACTGGATGCAGTGACCAATTTATAACATGTTGAAACTTAATACTGAGTATACTAATCAATGGTCAATGCAAGAGAGTCTGACTGAACTATGGGACCTGCTAATAATCGATAATAAAACCACATGAGCTAAATGTGGAGTCCGATGTATATGCATCATCGAGATTACCCAATATACCTTGCCAGAGGTATAAAGGCATGCTGGCGTGATCACTAAACTGATTGCCCATAGAGAGGACTTACAACCTACTTGGTTAGTACTTTTGGGACTAATTGGGTATGTTAAACCCTAGTCCAACTCGGTATTATGTTACTCCCATTGATTTATGTAGTTAACTGATTATGTCTGAATTTCTGTAAATACTGGATAGCTCAAACCTGAACATGCAAACTGGAAATGCAACACTTAATTTGATAATGATGCAAAACAGAAGCATGTATAACTGCTTAACTGAAATATCTGACCTAGCATGTGTAATTCAAGAACTAAAGAAATACATAGCTAGGGTTCTGAAATTCATGAAATAATATGAGTTATAACATTATAATCTGATTTGGAACATATATTTTAACTAAATCATGAAGTTCTGCTGTAATTTTAGGAACCCTAAGTTTAATCATTATAAGAGAATCAAGAACTAACTGAATACTAGGGACCAATGGGTGAAAGGAACCCACTAGTGAAATCCCACATATCTGGTGATGAAATTCACGGAAAAACACTTTGGTTTTGGGGCTGGAACAGGTGGAACCTTGTTGCGTTCTTGAACTAGGGTTCTTGACCTTTTTCTCCTTTCTTGCTTCTAATTTTTCTATGTTTGATTAATGATTTGACTTAGGTAAGTTTTATTTATGTTTCTAGGCTTAAACTGTCTAAAATCTGATGATTTAGGGTAAAAACGACGTATCTTAGAGTTTAAATAAAGTGGGAAAAGACCAAAAGACCCCTTGGTAAGCTGCTGTCGGACCAAACGACGACCTGGACACATGGTCCGTCGTTCAATCGACGGTCGGTCGTTTGGTCCGTAGGTTGTTTCTGTTCGATAGGCCTTTACTAAAATGGGCATAAATTTTTCTCGGAGCTTCGATTTTAGCAAGGTTGGTGGATATGGAAAGCTAATTCAATTATCTATCTTTTGGTAAGTCATAGGACACCTAATTCATTTTGTGCAAAGAGTAGTTATCATCTGAAGTTGACCCAACTTCATTTCCCCTTTAACTGCATTCGAATTCCCACCTACGGACCATGCTGGTCACCATGGTCCTTGTCATATAGTGGCTGAAAGGGGGTGTCGATCGACGGGCATGGACTACGGACCGTAGGTCCGTCCGTCGATCACGACTTAACCAATTTTTTTCCGAGCTGAATTTTGGGAGTCTCTGATCCCATCGACGGATGTGCAGGATGGTCCGTCGATGTCCACGTTGGTTACCCCTACAGATTTTTCTGAAAAACTAATTTTTGGTCTGTTTGGATACGGGTTGTTACATTATCTCCCCTTGGGAACATTCGTCTTCGAATAAAGACTAAACTAACTGAAATAGAGGGAGAAAGCTGCAAACCCTACTACTAAACATTGAGAACTGAGTTTCTAAGTTAATTGAGTTCCGAGAACATGCAAAAATGCTAAAAATGCAAGTACAAACTAAGGGAACATGTTTCTACGACTGAATTCACGCATGAATGACTGGAAACTGAAGAGGAATTATTACCTCAAGCTGTAATTGAATCGGAAGGAAAGAGGTGAGGATACTTGACTTTCATGGCTGCTTCTGCTTCACAAGTAGCTCCCTCTACGGACTGACTCCTCCACAAAACCTTGACTGAAGTGACTTTTTTATTTCTCAACCTTCTAACCTGACGGTCAAGAATCTCAACTGGTACATCCTCATAAGAAATACTATCTTTCACCGCCACACTCTCTAATGGCACTATAGAGGCTACACTTCTTCAAGTGTGAGATGTGGAAGACCGGATGCACTGCTGCTACGTCTGCTCGCAACTCTAACTCATATGCCACCTTCCCAATCCTTTTCATGATATTGTAAGGGCCTACATATCTAGTACTGAGCTTCCTTTTCTTGCCAAATCTCATCCCCCCTTTCATAGGTTACACTTTAAGGAAAACTCAATCCTCAACTTGGAACTCTAGTCCCCTTCTCCTTAGATTTACATAGGATTTCTGACGAGTTTGGGCTGTCTTAAGTCAATATCTAATGAGTTTAACTTTCTCCATAACATAAAGGACTGAATCTGGCCCTATCAAAGCTGCTTCACCTACTTCAAACCACGCAATAGGAGATCTACATCTACGCCCATATAGTGCCTCACAAGGGGCCATTTGAATGCTGGAATGGTAGCTATTATTGTAGGCGAACTCAATAAGAGGAAGGTGATAATCCCAACTACCTTTAAAGTTGATCACACAAGCTCTCAACATATCCTCTAGGGTCTGAATTGTACGCTCTGCTTGTCCATCCGTTTGTGGATGAAATGATGTGCTAAGGTTAACTTGAGTACCAAGACCCTTCTGAAATGACTTCCAAAAATAATAGGTAAACTGAGGAACTCTATATGAGATGATAGACAAAGGAACCCCATACAATATCACAATTTCATTAATGTAAAGCTTGACATAGTCCTCTGTCTAATCTGTAGTCTTGATCGCCAAAAAGCGAGAAGACTTGGTCATCCTATCGACTATTACCCAAATGGAGACATGCTCTTTGCGAGTACGCGGTAACCATATGATGAAATCCATATTGATCACTTCCCACTTCCAAGTAGAAATGTCAATCTCTTGAGTCATACCCCGTGGTTTTTGATGTTCTACCTTGACTTGCTGGAAATTAGGGCACTTACTCACAAAGTCTGCTATATCCCTCTTCATGCCACTCCACCAATAGACTTCCCGCAGATTGCGGTACATCTTAGTGGCACTGGATGATTAGAATACCTAGAGTTATGGGCTTCTGAAAGAATATGTTGTCTCAACTCGCCCACATCAGGAACACACAATCTACCCTGATAGCGAAGTACACTATCTCCCCCTTGGGAGAAAACCTCCACTCTGTGATTGTGGACTGCACCTTTAAGTTCAAGCAAGATTGAATCACTGTCTTGCTTTTCATTAACCTTCACTACCAAAGAAGATTCTTACTTATTCTGAACTGTTACACCATTTTCTGATATGCTCATAAGGAGAACTCCCAAGCGAGTAAGCCTGTGAACATCCTTCAGTATCTCCTTCATTTCTTCCTCAACATGGGCTACACTACCCATAGATAATCTGCTAAGAGCATATGCTACTACATTCGCCTTACCAGGATGGTAATGCACACGCATATAATAATCCTTAAGGAACTCAAGTCATATCCTCTGGCGAAGATTCAACTTTTTATGGGTGAACACATAGTGAAGGCTCTTATGATCAGTGAACATATCTACATGAACACCATACAAGTAGTTTCTCCATTTCTTGAGTGCAAACACCACTGCTGCAAGCTCGAGGTCATGAGTTGGATAGTTCTTCTCATGCACCTTAAGTTATCTACAAGCATAAGCTATAACCTTATCTTGTTGCATCAACACACAACCAAGGCCAACTCTGGATGCATCGCAATAGATCACATAACCATATGAACCCTCTAGTAGAGTCAATACAGGAGCTGTAGTAAATCTAGTTTTCAATTCTACAAAGCTTTTCTCACAATAATCTGACCATTGGAACTTGACCATCTTCTGAGTCAACCTAGTCAATGGTCATGCTATGGATGAAAATCCTTCCACGAACCTTTTGTAATAACCCGCTAGACCTAAGAAACTTCTGATATATGTAGCAGATGTAGGTCAGGGCCATTGTTTCACTCCTTTCATCTTCTGTGAATCCACTCGAATCCCTTCGGTAGATAAAATGTGACCAAGAAAAGCAACGGACTTCAACCAGAACTGACATTTGCTAAACTTAACGAATAACTGGCGATCTTTGAGAGTTTGCAGAACAACTCTCAAATGACTTGCATGTTCTTCCTCATTCCTAGAGTAAATGAGGATATTATCAATAAAGACGATAACGAACAAGTCCAAGTACTGTTTGAACACTATGTTCATCAAATCCATGAAAACTGCAGGAGCATTGGTTAGTCAAAATGACATAACAACAAATTCATAATAATCATACCGAGTTCTGAAGGTTGTTTTTGGAATGTCACTATCTCTGACTCTGAGCTGATGATAACCCGATCTGAGGTCTATCTTTGAGAAATGGCTAGCACTCTGAAGTTGGTCAAACAAGTCATCAATACTGGGGATGGAATACTTATTCTTGATTGTGACCTTGTTCAACTATCTATCTGAGAGAACCATCTTTCTTCTTAACGAACAACACTGGTGCACCCCATGGTGAAATACTAGGCCTGGTGAAACCCTTATATAGGAGGTCTTTCAACTGATCTTCATTTCCTTAAGCTCTGCTGGAGCCATTCTTTAAGGAGGAATAAAAATAGGCTGGGTATCTCGAAGGAGATCAATTCCAAAGTCGATTTCTCTTTTGGGAGGGACTCCGGAAAGATCTTCTGGAAACATTTTTGGAAACTCATTGACTACTGGAACTGACTCAATAGTTGGGGTTTCAGATCTAGAGTCCTTAAACCGAACTAGATGATAGAGATAACCCATAGAAATAACCTTTCTGGCCTTAAGGTAAGAAATAAATGGACCCATAGGCGCTAAGCTACTATCCTTCCATTCTAAGATTGGTTCATCTGGATACTGAAAATGAAAAATCCTAGTTCTACAATAGACTGAGGCATAACATGAATATAACCAATCCATGCCTAAAATGACATCGAAATCTACCATTTCTAACTCTACTCGATCTGCTGAGGTGACTTTCTAAGAGACTTTGACAGGGAAATTTCTGTATACCCGTCTAGCTATAACTGGGTCACCGACTGGAGTAGAGACTGAGAAAGGTTCTGAGAGAGTTTATGGATTGACACTGAATTGGACTGCTATGTAAGGAGTTACAAAATAAAGAGTAGCCCCTGGATCTAACAATGCATAAACATCATGGTCAAAGACACATAACGTACAAGCGACTACATAAGGAGAACCTTCCTGATCCTGGCGAGCCTAAAGAGCATACAACCTGTTCTGGCGCTGACCTCCACCTGTACTAGATGAGTTACCCTGCTGAGTCGGGTGACTTGCTGGTGGTACTTAATTTGTAGACTGAGCTCTACCATTACCACCTTTTTGACCCTGTCTAGAATGAAAGTCCCTAAGCCTGTGACCAGACTGACCGCACCCAAAAATATCCCTCTTTCCCTAAGAGACACTCGCCCGGATGGATCTTACCACACTTATGTCAAGTGGGGTAAGTCTTGGTGCCTGAAACGCTTCCCTCAGACTTAGAGCCTGGGGATCAACCCTTCTGGTCATACCTGTTCTTGGAGGATGGAATACTAGATGATGAAGGGGGTGGAGCTAAAAACTTCTGCTGACTCTACGAGCGATTTCCACCACCCAATTTCTGCTGAGAATAGTCATAGTTCCCAGTCGTGGCCTTTTTATTTTCCTTAGCATGTTCCCTAAGCTTATCACCCTGAACCTGCTGAGCATGATTCATAAGCCTAGAGATGTTCATATCTCCAAGTAACATAGAATTTCTGCACTCAGTCTTCACCAAATCCGACATTCCATACAAAAACTTATTCATATGCGCCCTGGAGTCAGCAACCATGTGAGGAGAATACATGGAGAGTTCGTTAAACTTCAGCCCATACTCTTGGACCGTCATGTTTCCTTGCCTCAAGTTCATGAACTCCTGAGCCTTTGCTTCTCTCAACTCTATTGGGAAAAACGTGTCGAGAAAAGTCTCACTAAAAAAATCCCAAGTGATAGGAGCTGCATTTGCACCCCTATTATCCTTCCACTGAGTGTACCAGATATGAGTAACATCCTTCTACTGGTATGATGCCAACTCAACTCGATCATTCCTAGTGACTGGCATTACCTCAAAGATCTTCTTGATCTCATCCAAGAAATTCTGAGGATCCTCATTAGTCTGTGATCTTAAGAACTCAGGAGGAATAATCCTAACAAAGTCACGGACCCTTGCTGCTGCTGATCCACCTTTTTCATTCACACGAGCATGAACCAGATTGTTCTTGTTGGTCATACTCTGAGCCAACATCTGTATAGCATTTCGGAACTTGGCATTGGAGACTTCCTAATCTGGGACTTGAGAAGATGCATTTGCATTCTTGACATTCCCATTCCTAGCGTTAGCTCTACGAGGAGGCATGATCTAAAATGTAAGACGTCAATTTCAAATGGAATAAGATCATACCTTACGCACGATAAGAGTAACAACAAAGTGAATTTTTCCTAAAACACTTCATAGCCTCCCTCTCATAAGATGTAGTTCACTTCACATCCATTAAAAAGACTCTACTTAGTGTGGCTTTTTAGATATCCTAAGACTCTTAAACCTAGTGCTCTGATACCAAGTTTTGTCACTCCCCGAGCTACCCCCGAGACGCGGACACGAAACCTAGGACCACAAGTTATACCAAGCTAACCCTTCTGGCATGATCATGAGCATACTAAAGAATATAAACTATTGCGGAATCTAAATCATACTTAAACTGAAAAAATGGGGAATACCCATATTCTATAACTGAGATATTTGAAAACAATGAGTTTAATACAAAGAAAATATTAACTCAACGCTAAGCTGAAACTAACTAGGTCTGAAAATAGCCTCTAAACAGGACAAGAAATACTGGGACAAGCCCCAGCTAAATCTAGCAAAAACTAAAACTAAATGACTAAAAGACTGAAATGAAACTCATGACTGTTGTCCTCGGAGAATGAGGACTCACCACTAAATCTACTGAACTGGAGATCGGAAATCGATCTATGCGTGATCTGGATGCTAAGAACCTGAACCTACATAAAGAGAATATGTAGTGCATGTATGCGTTAGTACTTGAAAGGTACTGAGCATCTAGGATGGAATAAAGCAAAAATAGAACATAACTGAACAAGCACAAAAACAAATATAGAAATCTGAACATGATATACTGAATTCTGAGCTAACTGGATGTAGTGACCATTTATAACATGCTGAAACTTAATATTGAGTATACGAATAAATGGTCAATGCAAGAGAGTCTGACTAAACTGTGGGACGTACTAATAACCGATAATAAAACCACATGAGCTAAATGTGGAGTCCGATGTATGTGCCCCCTCGAGAGGACCCAATATACCCTGCCAGAGTATAAAGGCATGCTGGCGTGATCACTAAACTGATTGCCCACAGAGGGGACTTACAACCTACTTGTCTAGTAGTTCTGGGACTAATTTGGTATGCTAAACCTTAGTCCAACTCGTTATTATATAACTCCCACTGATTTATGTAGTTAACTGATTATATCTGAATTTCTGTGAATACTGGATAACTCAAACAGAACATGTAAACTGGGAATGCAACACTTAATCTGATTTTTCTATGTTTCATTAATGATTTGACTTAGGTAAGTTTTAGTTATGTTTGTAGGCTTAAACTGACTAAAATCTGATTATTTAGGGTCAAACCAACATATCTTAGAGTTTAAACAAAGTGGGAAAAGACCAAAAGACCCCTTGGTAAGTTGCTGTCGGACCAAACGATGACTTGGACTGACGGTCCATCGTTCAATCGATGGTCCGTAGTTTGGTCTGTAGTTGGGTCTGTTCAACAGGACTTTACTAAAACGGGCATAACTTTTTACTCAGAGCTCTGATTTTAGCAAGGTTGTTGGCTATGGAAAAATAATTCAATTATCTATCCTTTGATATGTAATGGGACACCTAATTATTTTTGTTCTAAGAGTTATGATCATTTGAAGTTGACCCAACTATATTTCCCCCTTAAGTGCCTGTGAATTCCCACCTACAGTCAGACCTACGGACAGTGGGTCCACATATGGACCGTTGTAACATTTTGAAATATCGAGGTCATGTGATAAGACTTAAATGAACTCCTTAGGATCTAAACCAGTGTTCCTAGCCAATTAGGCATATTTAGAGTCTTTGAAGTGGTGTTGGAACCGAAACTCTTAAACGTCCGGCAAATTGGTTCATAGAGGGCTAGAGTGTCCTTTTGATTTAACCTAGTTAAAGAGTCGGAATTTGGTAAACGGTTGTAACTATAGGTGTAAAATATTGTGTGGGATGGTATCATGTTGGAAAAGGCAGGGGACGACTCCCCAAGGACCAAACAAGGACCCTCGAGGAGGACCCTTGAAGCAGCAGGGCATGACGGACCCCATGACGGGGCGTCACAGGCGCGACGGGGCATCGAGGCCTCCGTCGTGCCAGCCTTAGCGCTTGGACTTTTCCTCCGCCTGCACAAGTCTCTGACCAGCATGACGGATGTGCAGGACGGAGGGAAGCCAGTCCGTCACGGCCACTACGGTTCGTCGTCGTGGAACCGTCGTGCGCTTGGGGAGAAAGCCTCCTGCCTGCACAAGTCTCTGACCAACTTGACGGATGTGCAGGACGGAGGGATGTCAGTCCGTCACGCCCACGACGGACCGTCGTCGGGGATCCGTCGTGGAAGGTCTGTGGCAGTTTTGGAAAAGTTACTTTTTAGTTAGTTAATTAATTAAGTGTCTTAGGGGTAATTAGGGGTTTAAGAGAGACTAATTAAGTGACTTAAGACCCTACTATAAATATCCCAACCCTCATTAGCCTAATCATTCTCTCAAAAACAAAACTCTCTTCCTTCTCTCTACTTTCTCTCTCTATTGGAAGACTTCATTGGAGATCAACTTGGGGAGATCATTGGGGGCTGGATTAGCACGAAATTCACCATCAAAACGTCATCAAACCTTAAGGTATGGGATCTAATTCACCTTTGAGATTCTTTCCTCAAAGGGTTCCTTCAAAGGTTTTTCCAAAAAGTTGAGTTTCTTATGGGTTTCATCCAAATCCGAATTTGATCATGTGAATTGAGTTAATTATGTATTCTTTGGGTTAGAATGAATAGATTATCATGAATTGTAACTTGATTATGGCGAATTAATGTAGTTTGATCTAGATTGTGGGTGATGTACCCTAACCCTTAACCCTAAATGTAGAATTGATATGGATTAGGTTGAGTTTGATAGAATTGATCTCCTAATTAGTTAAATGGTCTTTAATGATTGTCATTGCATTGATTATGGGTCGATTATGATGAATTGAAGTTCTTCACACCTATGTTCTTGAATATTGAATCTAAGTTAAGAAGATACACTTGAGATTATGTTACTAAGCTTTGATGTAGTATTGCTTCATAGTATAGTGCTTCTCCTTGATTAGTTCTTGTGATTTATTATTGAATTACATTGACATGATGATCTAAGATTGGTTGATCTATGGGTAAATGGTATGGTCCTTTATTGATGGACAGGGAGGAGTATTGGTAAGTCTTGATGATCCTAGCCTTTACTTCAAATTATGGTTAATTGTCATCAAGTGATAATGTTATGTTGAAGTATGCTTTGATTGATGTGATAAGTTGATATGATACATGAATTGATATGCTTAGGTTGGTTGTGAGGTTGCGGTGTAATGTAATATAGGGAAGTTGTATGATGTGCCCTATTATGATGAGATGTACGAAGGTTGACTTCACCTATATGAATTGTTAATGAAAGGACTAATTCTCATACAATTCTTATTGAGCTACAATGATGGTTATGCAAAGGGCTTGACCCTACTATCTAACTGAGTTAAGATGGTTAATAAAGGTTAAAGACTCGTCTATAAAAGGGAACTTAGCTTAGCACCGAGTGAGCTTGTATGTGAGGGGTGACACTTTCTTGTAAAAAGGAAGGCAGGGTTCATTACGGTCCTCACGGGGTGGATAGCCTCATGACCCGAGTAGGGTGTAGAGTTGATATGTCCGTGGTTCTTTCCCCCAAGCTCCATTAACTATGTTGCCACCATAGGATACTAGCTAGTGGATCCACCTAGATAGCTATGTTCACGTTAGGTTCTACCTTGACCGGTAGACCACCTTCCATCGGTGTAAGGTTTCATGACACCGGATTCCACATTCGATTATATGGTCTATGTCGGTTAAGGCAAATGTTCCCAAAACTAAATGAATGAATAAGGTATAGGCTAATCAAAGTAACTTGAGAGGTTGGCTATAGCTTAGGTAGGGGTATGGGACTCTACCTACGCCTTGCACTAGTTTGCCTTGATAGGAACTTTGAGAGGTCAATATTATACATGTAAAGCGATAGTATGATGTAAATGGTTTGCATGTTGAGTAACATGCTTATGAATATAATGTTGTTGTCCTTGCTTGAAGAAGGATGTATCATGACATGAAGAGTATGTTGGTAAGTAAATTGCTAATTGTAGTCTTGGTAGGTTACTTGATTGAGTAGGAGATATGGTAATTTTACTTGATCATTGCACTTGTGACTTATTGAAGGTTATCATTAGTATGCTTTGCTTTGCTATGGTTTAATTGCATATGTAGTCTATTATGTTTTCATAAATGTCCCTTTTTAAATATATATTGGTAATTGTATATGAGATTCCATACTTAGTACATGTGGAGTACTAATCCCTTTTCTTTCCCTTTTCCCAAACATTTTAGGTTCGGGTCGTTGAGCTTGATCCAAATTGCTAGGAAGGAAGACTTGGGTATTTTGCCATCCAAGTGGTAGGTCCTCACTCTCTCGAGGACGTGGCCGATATCTCTCTTTTATGATGTGTAGTTACTATGATTCTATGTTGACTCTATTATTCTCTTGAGACGATGTAGTAGACAGCCTATATGCGGCTTCTTTCATTTGATGTAGGGCTATGCCCAAGACTTATTGTAATCGATAGATGGTTTATGAGATGAGACAGTTTTATGACTATTATTTTCTAAATATATAAGTGTATGAAATAAAAGTAGAAGACTAAGTAATCTTCGTATATGAACAAGTCTATGTATACTTGATATATATAATTATGTGTATGTAGAGGTCTATGTAAACCTCCGAGTAGTTTTAGATAAAAAGTTTTAAATTATTTCTGATTTTTAGTCGATGAATGCTATGACGAAGCTAAGAGGCTTGTCTTAGTCCTCCGAGAGGACGACGATGCCAGTTACGTCTTGGGGGTAAACCCGGATGTGACAAACTTGGTATCAGAGCATGAGGTTGAATATCCTTGATGTTAACGTCTCTCTCTCAACCACGTTATTTAAGTTTGTATTCATAATTGTGAAGCACGCCACACTTATGAATAGGAACTTATTTGATGATTAGGAATCATTCTCATTGTTGGAAATCCATATCGTGCCCCTAGAATGTACGTCGTATATGCTTTCGCCTGAACCTTGTGTTTTGGTTATAGGAGATGAATACTAGAAGAAATGCGGCTCGAAGACTTGAGGAAGAGATGGCTGCTGCGGGAATTCCTCGTGACGAACCTGCTCCTCCTCTTGAAGAGGTTGCTATTGATGACCAGGTTCCTGCTGATCCTCCACCGATGACAGAAGCTCAGATGAGAGCTATTATTGCTCAAATGGCTCAAGCCATGACTACTCAAGCTCAAGCCGCAACCGTGCAAGCCCAAGCTATGAGTGCTCAAGCCAATAGGGATTTGGCACCTAGAGTCCATGAACAGACTATGGCCTCCAGACTTAGGGATTTCACTCGAATGAATCCTCCTGTCTTTTATGGGTTGAAGGTTGATGAAGACCCTCAGGAATTTATTGATGAGGTTCACAAGATTTTGTGTGCTATGGGGTTGTCATCTAGCGAGAATACCGAGTTGGCCTCATACCAACTCAAGAAAGTCGCTCAGATATGGTATGCGCAATGGAAGGACAACAGGCCACTTGGAAGTGGGTTAGTGATGTGGGAGTTATTCAAAGGGGCCTTCATTGATCGGTTCTTCCCTAGAGAGATGAGGGAAACGAAGGTGGTGGAATTTATCAATCTCCGCCAAGGAACGATGGGTGTTCATGAGTATTCTCTGAAATTTACTCAATTGGCCAAATATGCTCCGTCTTTGGTCTCCGATCCTAGAGACGAAATGAGTCGATATGTGATAGGTATATCGAACGACTTACAAGAGGAGTGTCAATCGGCTATGCTACATGATAACATGAATATTGGTCGTCTCATGGTGCATGCAAGAAGGGTGGAGGAGGCTAGAGCAAAAAGGAAGGATAAGGATAAGGACTCAAGAAGGACAAGGTCTTATGAGAGTGAAACTGCTAAAGATAGGTTGGGAATTCAAGACAGGCATAGATTCAAGAAGCGGTTCTCAAACCACGTTCCATCCAAATTTCCCAAGGTTAGGGATGGGAAGGTTCCTAGTCCAAGAGCTCAAAAAGGAAAAAGTGGAAATTCGCCCAATAAGAATCCAACTTGTAAGGAATGTGGGAAGAAGCATTTAGGAGTTTGCCTCCTAGGTTCGGACAAGTGCTTTGGTTGTGGAAACATTGGTCACAAGGTGCGGGATTGTACAAATGCTAAGGGACAAGAGAGGGGTGGTCAGTCAAGTGGTTCAAATGATGTTCCCAAAAAGAACCGTTTTTATGCTCTTCGTTCGAGAGATGACCAAGAGGCCTCTCCCGATGTGGTGAGTGGTATGTTACAAATCTTTGCCATTGATGTGTATGCATTACTTGATCCGGGTGCTACTTTGTCTTTCGTTACTCCATTAGTAGCTAAGAAGTTTAGTACATTACCCGATGTTTTGCATGAAGCTATTTTGGTGTCTACTCCGGTTGGTGAATCAGTGGTAGCAAAAAGGGTCTATCGAAATTGTCCTATTTCAATGCCTCATAGAGTTTCTCATATTGATCTAGTTGAGCTAGACATGTTTGATTTTGATGTCATATTAGGTATGGACTGGTTGCATGCTAGTTTCGCTTCCATCGATTGTAGGACCAAAATTGTGAGGTTTTGTTTCCCAAATGAACCCGTTATTGAGTGGAAGGGTGGAAATTCTCTTCCTAGAGGTCGTTTCATAACATGCCTAAAGGCGTGTAAAATGATCTCGAAGGGGTGTCTCTACCATATTGTGAGAGTCCAAGAAGTGGATTCCG
Organism: Solanum sitiens; assembly: GCA_016801875.1. NCBI lineage: Eukaryota > Viridiplantae > Streptophyta > Magnoliopsida > Solanales > Solanaceae > Solanum > Solanum sitiens. The sequence goes on from JABWTJ010000053.1 coordinate 3,019,746, forward strand.
AAGTTCCTCCTATAGAGTCAGTCCCAGTGGTGAGTGAATTTACGGAGGTCTTTCCTGATGACCTTCCTGGCATTCCTCCCGAATGGGAAATCGATTTCGGTATCGATTTGCTACCGGAAACAAATCCTATCTCTATTCCTCCTTATAGAATGGCTCCGGCCGAGTTAAAGGAATTGAAGGTACAACTTAAAGATTTGCTAGACAAGGGCTTTATAAGGCCTAGCATTTCTCCATGGGGTGCTCTGGTCTTGTTCGTGAAAAAGAAGGATGGGTCCTTGAGAATGTGTATTGACTACCGACAACTCAACAAGGTTACTATCAAGAACAAGTATCCTCTTCCTCGGATTGATGATTTATTTGATCAACTCCAAAGAGCGAGTTACTTCTCAAAGATTGATTTGAGGTCAGGGTACCACCAGCTTAGAGTGAGAAATGAAGATATTCCAAAGACAGCTTATCGGACTCGATATGGGCATTATGAGTTCGTGGTTATGTCTTTTGGTCTCACAAATGCTCCAGCGGCGTTTATGGATCTGATAAACAGAGTGTTTCGAAATTTCCTTGATTCATTCATTATTGTATTTATCGATGATATCTTGGTGAATTCAAAAAATGAGGTTGACCACAGGGATCATCTAAGGGTAGAATTGCAAACCCTTAGAGAACATAAATTGTTCGCCAAGTATAGCAAGTGCGAGTTTTGGCTGAGGTCGGTGGCATTTCTTGGGCACATTATCTCTAGTGAGGGAGTTGAGGTAGACCCAAGGAAGACAGATGCAGTAAGAAAATGGCCTAGACCCTTGACCCCAACTGACATTAGGAGTTTCTTGGGTCTAGCGGGTTATTATCGAAGGTTCGTAGAAGGCTTTTCATCCATTGCATCTCCTTTGACTTCATTGACTCAAAAAGGTAAAAAGTTTGAATGGTCAGAGGCATGCGAGAGGAGTTTTCAATTATTCAAGGATAGGCTTACTTCCGCTCCGGTGTTAACTTTACCGGAAGGATCTAAAGGGTTCATTGTGTATTGTGATGCATCCCGCGTAGGTTTGGGGTGTGTGCTTATGCAAAATGGGAAGGTGATTGCCTATGCTTCGCGGCAACTTAAGGTGCATGAGAGAAATTATCCTACTCATGACCTTGAGTTAGCGACCGTGGTGTTTGCTTTAAAAATATGGAGACACTACTTGTATGGTGTTCATGTGGATGTTTTCACTGATCATAAGAGCCTTCAATATGTGTTTACCCAAAAAGATTTGAATCTTCGACAAAGAAGGTGGTTAGAGTTGTTGAAAGATTATGATATGAGTGTTCTATATCATCCCGGCAAGGCAAATGTGGTGGCGGATGCTTTAAGTCGTATGACTATGGGTAGTGTGTCTCATATCGAAGAAGACAAGAAAGATCTAGTAAAAGATGTTCATCGTTTGACTAGATTGGGAGTGCGATTGGTGAGTTCGCTAAATGGAGGTGCCACGGTTCATCATAGCTCCGAGTCATCATTGGTGGTTGAGGTGAAGTCCAAACAACACCTTGATCAACTATTGATGGAGTTAAAGGAATCGGTTCTTGGCAAGACGAACGAGTCATTCTCCTTAGGAGAAGACAGTGTATTGAGGTATCAAGGGAGGTTGTGTGTTCCTGATGTGGATGGATTGAGGGATCGGATCCTTGATGAAGCCCATGGATCCCACTATTCCATCCATCCCGGTTCTACAAAGATGTATCATGACCTTCGAGAAATATATTGGTGGGAAGGTTTGAAGAAGGATATAGCGGAATTTGTTGCTAAATGTCCGAATTGTCAACAAGTGAAGGCGGAACATCAAAAGCCGGGTGGCTTACTACAGGAGATCCAAATTCCTACTTGGAAGTGGGAAGACATTAATATGGATTTCGTAGTAGGGTTGCCTCGGACTCAAAAGTCATTTGATTCTATATGGGTGATTGTTGATAGATTGACTAAGTCCGCTCACTTTATCCCCGTCAAATCTACGTATTCGGCGGAAGATTATGCGAAGATTTTCATAGATGAGATTGTGTGTCGTCATGGTATTCCGTTATCCATCATTTCGGATAGAGGTGCACAATTCACATCTAGATTTTGGAAGTCATTTCAAAAAGGTTTGGGTACTAAAGTGAAATTAAGTACCGCCTTCCATCCTCAAACGGATGGTCAAGCGGAACGCACGATTCAAACTCTTGAGGATATGCTTAGAGCTTGCATCATTGATTTTAAAGGGAGTTGGGATAAGCATTTGCCGTTGGTGGAGTTTGCATATAATAATAGTTTCCATTCGTCCATCTCCATGGCTCCCTATGAAGCCTTGTATGGAAGGAGGTGTAGGTCTCCTATAGGATGGTTTGAAGTAGGTGAGTCATCGATATTCGGTCCCGACTTGATTTACAAGACATTGGAGAATGTACATATCATAAGAAATAGGTTGCAAACAGCCTATAGTCGACAAAAGTCCTATGCCGATAATAGAAGAAGGGACTTGGAGTTTGAAGAGGGTGAGAAGGTGTATTTAAAAATCTCTCCTATGAAGGGAGTGGTAAGATTTGGCAAGAAAGGGAAGTTGAGCCCTCGATATGTAGGCCCTTATGAGATTTTGGAAAGGGTTGGTAAAGTTGCCTATCGTTTAAGATTACCTGATGAGCTGGCTTTGGTTCATCCGGTTTTCCATGTCTCCATGTTAAAGAAGTGTGTCGGGAATCCCGAGTCAATTCTTCCTCTTGAAGGCCTCGGAGTCAAGGATAACCTCTCTTATGAGGAGGTTCCGGTTCAAATCCTTGATAGGCAAGTGAAAAAGTTGAGGAACAAAGAGGTAGCTTCCGTAAAGGTGTTATGGAGGAACCACCTAGTAGAGGGTGCAACATGGGAGGCGGAGGCCGACATAAAAACCCGTTATCCTCATCTTTTTGATGTTTAAGGTTAGTATCTCTCTCTAATGATATAAATGCGTTAGATATTGTGAATCTCTGTTGTTTTTGTGAAACTTAGCAAAACTCCTAGTTATGGAGACTTCTAAAAATGGAGTCACTTTAAGGTGACCTTAGACAAATTGGAAGTTGTCTTGTTTCTTGCATATTTGAGTCAAGTTTTGTGATTTAGGTATGGTTAATCCTTGCTGATATTGTATTGAGCATATTGATAAAATGAACTTTGTACTATTTGAATTGAGTGATAAATGATTGAGCTCATGCCTGTATGAAAAGGAGAAAAACCTCATGAGGAAATGTTGAGATCATGTATGGTAAATTGATGTTTTGAAGTATTTTTATGAAATAATATAGTTCATGCTACGGAATATTGTGAATTGGTGGAGCTGCTAGTCTTGAGTCTACTCCCTCTTTTTAAGAGTGTTTGGTGTCATTCGGGGACGAATGTTCCTAAGGGGGGATAATTTAACATTTTGAAATATCGAGGTCATGTGATAAGACTTAAATGAACTCCTTAGGATCTAAACCAGTGTTCCTAGCCAATTAGGCATATTTAGAGTCTTTGAAGTGGTGTTGGAACCGAAACTCTTAAACGTCCGGCAAATTGGTTCATAAGAGGGCTAGAGTGTCCTTTTGATTTAACCTAGTTAAAGAGTCAGAATTTGGTAAACGGTTGTAACTATAGGTGTAAAATATTGTGTGGGATGGTATCATGTTGGAAAAGGCAGGGGACGACTCCCCAAGGACCAAACAAGGACCCTCGAGGAGGACCCTTGAAGCAGCAGGGCATGACGGACCCCATGACGGGGCGTCACAGGCGCGACGGGGCGTCGAGGCCTCCGTCGTGCCAGCCTTAGCGCTTGGACTTTTCCTCCGCCTGCACAAGTCTCTGACCAGCGTGACGGATGTGCAGGACGGAGGGAAGCCAGTCCGTCACGGCCACTACGGTTCGTCGTCGTGGAACCGTCGTGCGCTTGGGGAGAAAGCCTCCTCCTGCACAAGTCTCTGACCAACGTGACGGATGTGCAGGACGGAGGGATGTCAGTCCGTCACGCCCACGACGGACCGTCGTCGGGGATCCGTCGTGGAAGGTTTGTGGCAGTTTTGGAAAAGTTACTTTTTAGTTAGTTAATTAATTAAGTGTCTTAGGGGTAATTAGGGGTTTAAGAGAGACTAATTAAGTGACTTAAGACCCTACTATAAATATCCCAACCCTCATTAGCCTAATCATTCTCTCAAAAACAAAACTCTCTTCCTTCTCTCTACTTTCTCTCTCTATTGGAAGACTTCATTGGAGATCAACTTGGGGAGATCATTGGGGGATGGATTAGCACGAAATTCACCATCAAAACATCATCAAACCTTAAGGTATGGGATCTAATTCACCTTTGAGATTCTTTCCTCAAAGGGTTCCTTCAAAGCTTTTTCCAAAAAGTTGAGTTTCTTATGGGTTTCATCCAAATCCGAATTTGATCATGTGAATTGAGTTAATTATGTATTCTTTGGGTTAGAATGAATAGATTATCATGAATTGTAACTTGATTATGGCGAATTAATGTAGTTTGGTCTAGATTGTGGGTGATGTACCCTAACCCTTAACCCTAAATGTAGAATTGATATGGATTAGGTTGAGTTTGATAGAATTGATCTCCTAATTAGTTAAATGGTCTTTAATGATTGTCATTGCATTGATTATGGGTCGATTATGATGAATTGAAGTTCTTCACACCTATGTTCTTGAATATTGAATCTAAGTTAAGAAGATACACTTGAGATTATGTTACTAAGCTTTGATGTAGTATTGCTTCATAGTATAGTGCTTCTCCTTGATTAGTTCTTGTGATTTATTATTGAATTACATTGACGTGATGGTCTAAGATTGGTTGATCTATGGGTAAATGGTATGGTCCTTTATTGATGGACTAGGGAGGAGTATTGCTAAGTCTTGATGATCCTAGCCTTTACTTCAAATTATGGTTAATTGTCATCAAGTGATAATGTTATGTTGAAGTATGCTTTGATTGATGTGATAAGTTGATATGATACATGAATTGATATGCTTAGGTTGGTTGTGAGGTTGTGGTGTAATGTAATATAGGGAAGTTATATGATGTGCCCTATTATGATGAGTTGTACGAAGTTTGACTTCAGCTATATGAATTGCTAATGAAAGGACTAATTCTCATACAATTCTTATTGAGCTACAATGATGGTTGTGCAAAGGGATTGACCCTACTATCTAACTGAGTTAAGATGGTTAATAAAGGTTAAAGACTCGTCTATAAAAGGGAACTTAGCTTAGCACCGAGTGAGCTTGTATGTGAGGGGTGACACTTTCTTGTAAAAAGGAAGGCAGGGTTCATTACGGTCATCACGGGGTCGATAGCCTCATGACCCGAGTAGGGTGTAGAGTTGATATGTCTGTGGTTCTTTCCCCCAAGCTCCATTAACTATGTTGCCACCATAGGATACTAGCTAGTGGATCCACCTAGATAGCTATGTTCACGTTAGGTTCTACCTTGGCCGGTAGACCACCTTCCATCGGTGTAAGGTTTCATGACACCGGATTCCACATTCGATTATGTGGTCTATGTCGGTTAAGGCAAATGTTCCCTAAACTAAATGAATGAATAAGGTATAGGCTAATCAAAGTAACTTGAGAGGTTGGCTATAGCTTAGGTAGGGGTATGGGACTCTACCTATGCCTTGCACTAGTTTGTCAATATTATACATGTAAAGCGATGGCATGATATAAATGGTTTGTATGTTGAGTAACATGCTTATGAATATAATGTTGTTGTCCTTGCTTGAAGAAGGATGTACATGACATGAAGAGTATGTTGGTAAGTAAATTGCTAATTGTAGTCTTGGTAGGTTACTTGATTGAGTAGGAGATATGGTAATTTTACTTGATCATTGCACTTGTGACTTATTGAAGGTTATCATTAGTATGCTTTGCTTTGCTATGGTTTAATTGCATATGTAGTCCATTATGTTTTCATAAATGTCCCTTTTTAAATATATTTGATTGGTAATTGTATATGAGATTCCATACTTAGTACATGTGGAGTACTAATCCCTTTTCTTTCCCTTTTCCCAAACATTTTAGGTTTGGGTCGTTGAGCTTGATCCAAATTGCTAAGAAGGAAGACTTGGGTATTTTGCCATCCAAGTGGTAGGTCCTCACTCTCTCAAGGACGTGGCCGATATCTCTCTTTTATGATGTGTAGTTACTATGATTCTATGTTGACTCTATTATTCTCTTGAGACGATGTAGTAGACAGCCTATATACGGCTTCTTTCATTTGATGTAGGGCTATGCCCAAGACTTATTGTAATCGATAGATGGTTTATGAGATGAGACAGTTTTATGACTATTATTTTCTAAATATATAAGTGTATGAAATAAAAGTAGAAGACTAAGTAATCTTCGTATATGAACAAGTCTATGTATACTTGATATATATAGTTATGTGTATGTAGAGGTCTATGTAAACCTCCGAGTAGTTTTAGATAAAAAGTTTTAAATTCTTTCTGATTTTTAGTCGATGAATGCTATGACGAAGCTAAAAGGCTTGTCTTAGTCCTCCGAGAGGACGACGATGCCGGTTACGTCTTGGGGGTAAACCCGAATGTGACAACCGTGCTGGTCAACGTGGTCCTTGTCAGAGAGTGGCTGAAATGGGGTGTCGATCGACGGTCATGGACTACGGACCGCGGTCTGACCTACGGACCGTAGGTCCGTCCGTCCATCAAGACTTAACTAATTTTTTTCCGCACTGAATTTTGGGAGTCTCTGATACCATCGACGGATGTGCAGGACGGACCGTGCGTCAGGATACGGTCCGTCGTTGGGCACGTTGGTTGCACCTGCAGATTTTTCTAAAAAACTGATTTTTGGTCTGTTTTGGATACGGGGTGTTACAACTAATTAATAAGATAGTTTCACAATTAAGCAACTTTATAGGAACAATTGCCAGGAATCCTAGATTCATCAGCTTGATGTACACTAGTTGGCATGTGGTGCCAAAGTATACTAAAAAGCGCATGTTGGAATATATCAATGTAAGAACAATAACTCTTGAGATTACATATTTTATTATTTGTTTTTACTTACTAAAGTTAAATATATTTTATTTTGCATATATGAAATTTCTAATTCCTATAGAAGGAAAGAAGTGTGTGATGACTGGTTTTCATGATAGTTGGAGGCGACACAAAAAAAATAAAAAGAATTTTTTTGATAAAAACAGTACCCTTGAGGATCTGCTAGCAAAGCATCCTGATGGCATTCCAGGGAATCAATTCCGCCAGTTGATCGAGTATTGGAAACACTTATTTATTCAAGTAAGGCTAAAATAGTACATTTCTACTCATCGGCATATTTTGCATCATATCTTTTTTTTATTTGTCCATTCAATTATTTCTCTTTATTTAATAATAGGCCATATGCGAGATGAATTCTCAAAACAGGAAAAAACAAATGTGGAGGCATCAAATGGGACCTATAAAATTTTCTAGAGTACGCCTGGCATTGGTAATACTTAGCTGACATTTCTTCAAAAATTTGAATTTCATTTTTTTATACTTTATTATAACATACTTATACTTTTTTAATTTCTTTTGTTATAATCTGTAGCGTCCAGACGAAGACAACAACAAAGAACCATCAAAGCCTGAAATGTTTATTGCAACTCGTACTAAGACGGGAAAGGTAATCCCGGATGATACCCAAGTTGCAATGGTAAGTTTCTTAAAGAGAATTAGTAGTGAATTTGATTCAGAATTAAAATTTGTATATCGTGGGGAGTTTGACACCATTGAATTTTATCACGTATGTCTTCTTCTTCTTTTTCTTGTGCAAGTGCGAGGAGATATCAATTCTTTGTCGATATTGCTAAATTGTTTTCTAGAAAAAATTGTCAGATTTTTTAGTTCTTGATCTCTATCATAGGAATGGAAATGAAATAGTAGTTAAAATTCACTATGGATGCATATTTTATTCAACAGGATGAACTTCAGAGTCGCCAAAATTCTGGGGAAACAACTGATGATGCATTTAGGGTAGTGTTTGGAAAGGAGCATCCTGCTCGACTTAGGTGCTATGGTAGATCAGTGATAACAAGTTGTTTGAAGAAAGATGAGGAAATTAACAATCTAAAACAAAAGCAAGCCAATGAAATCACTTCTCTAAAGGAAGTATTGAGGGAACAAATGCGACATTTATTCACTCAATTGCTGCAAAACAACCCTGGATTGAATTTTCAAGATATATCAGGGTGTGTTAGATCTAACCTTGCTTCACCTATTGATGCAAGTAGCGCACAAGCTAGAAGAGGCACAAATCTTCCATATTCTTCGGGGTCAGCTCGTGATTCGGTTCTTCAAAAGATAGTTTGTATTAAACATTCTATGTTAATAGTGTGTATATTGTTTTTATTCTAGTTGATTTGGTGTTCTAGGTAAAAAACAATTGAACTTATTTTACTATCTTGAATCTTTGAAAGTTCAGTCTGTACTTTGTTTTAGTTGTATGAGTGTTGTATTTTGTTGAATGAGGACTCTAGTGATTTTGGGTTGTAGTTGTGTACTTTTCCCCCCTGTTTTTTTAATGCTTTGAACTTTAAACGTGGATGGACCTAGAAGTTGCAGTATTGAATGAAAGGTTGAAGTGGTTCAGGAAAAAAGCTTTTGGGGTGTTGTGGGGTTGATTGTAGGTATTGATGTGAGGCGAGTCGCATAACTTTTCCTATAATAATGGTAACAGTATAACATTACCTTTTGGTAGTGACTAGAAAATGGAACTGATCACTAGCCTGTGATGGTTCTCTTCTCTGACAAATATAAATTTGCTTAGATGGTTTGACATTTTAACTTTTATTCTACTATTCTATAAAAGGAAGTTTATTAGGTGAACCAGGAAGGACATCAATATGCCTGCCTTGCAACAATAAGGGCAAACTGGTAATCTGAGATTACCCAAGTAAGTCCCAGATAATTTCATCTTCTGCCGCGTGTTCATACTCTTATGTATATTTCTTTAGAAGATGTGATTTATGTTCCTTCGTCTACTAATTTCTTCTCATATTTTCATGATCCTTCGTCCATTGATTTTAGTTAATACTTAACTTTGGATTTCTTCTGATGTGCACTGACTTTGTCCCACTTTAGTCATACTGATTCTTCCTATTTTGGAAATAAATCAATCGATGCTTTCAAAGCTTTCCCAGTTTTCATACCTTAATTACTATTGATTCATAATCATGGAAAGTGAATATGTCCTAACTAGAAAATGAGGACATACAGTTACTTGTATTTGATTCTTGCGAGTTGCGGCTGCTTGATTTCTTTGTGAAGAAAAAGGTATGTGAAAGTAGTATTCAAGATTAAAAGTTTATGAACTGTTATACCAATTTCAAACTTAAGTCAGAGTCACAGTTTATCTCTATAAATTAAACGAATTACTCATAATCTTAATTATTGCTTCACTGAGTAGAGTTGAACAACAACTTAAGGTTATACACGCTTTACTGCTTAAGTTAATATTATACTCAAATTGTTGCATTACAACAACATAAGGTGGATGCTTATTTCAGGACAAAGCTTCTCTGTGAGCTATTGAAGTTAGGAAGTATCTTCAATTTCTCGACTAAACTTATTTTTGTATTAATGAATTGTGTAGTTGGGAAAGCCTGGCAACAACTCATTAGCTTTTTAATAACAAATGAAGAAGTGTTCAACTTGAGTAATTTATATTGACTTTGTAATAACCAACTGTATTCAAATGAAGGAAGTGTTCAACTTAAGTAACCTACTATTGCTTTAACAACATCAACATAGCTGCTTAGTGCCAATAAAATGTTAACTGAGGGAAATTTAGACTTCGACTATTAGATTATTGTCTGTCTTTAATTTAATCTGTCATGTTTTCTTATTGCTGTTCAATTTAGACTTTGACAATTAGTATTTACTTTCATTTGCTCAGCATTAAGTTTAGCCTGCAATGCTTCAATTTGTATTGAGTGAAATACTCAGCAGTTAGCCTGCAATGTTTCAATTTGTTCAGCCTTAAGTTCCCCAATTTGATAGGATATGTTGTTAGCTTTCCGAAACAGGTTGTTGATACCTTGGATTTGATATTTAGTAGTTCCAGTTCCTGTCCCAGCCCTTCTATAAGAGTAGTAGGGAAAGTTAGTTCAGACAGATTTAAGTTGAGGCAAAAAAATGCAAGGAAAGTTGCTGACCCTGACTTGTAGCATTAACCTGAGAACTGTCTGGAACTTGCTGTTTATTCTGAATGTGAATAATTTTTTTATCCGTATTTTTTTAATTTTGATTTCCGTTCTTCTTGATTGTTTGGTTATCCTGCATAGTGCTGAAATATATATGTTAGCTACTAATTGTTTGAACTTCACTGTAACAAATGGGCCTGTAAGCTTTCCGCTTTTGAGTATGCGATTCTTCATCAGCTGGCTTCTTGTTATTTTCTTGTTTTTGATGATGCTGGTATTGTGAACTGGTGTTTCCCTTTGTTTTTGGTGCTGCTGCCATTTGTAGGTTTCTTTTATCTTGTTTGCCTTGTTCCATTGTGTTTTTGTTCTTCCTATCAGTCTCCAACTTTTTTTTTGAAAAAAAAAAAACCTTCTCTTTGCTTGATATCGAAGTGTGAATGTGAGAGCTAGTCAATGGAGTTGTTTCTTGATTAATGAAATCGGAAGCTCCAAGTTCCTGCCCAGTACAAACATGTAATGAGTGTCCTTTGTGTTTACAATACATGCAGTAATCCAGAATTTGCCTGCTGGTAAATGTTCTATATGATTTGCGCAAACACACATTTATATATTGATTTGGATCGGTTGGCTTACAGTGAACACTCTCCAATTATGCACTTCCTCATTTATTTCACTAACTTATAATTTTACTTTGAATGTGCAGGAAAATGCCGCTAATTTAATTGAAATTGCATGTGGCTAAAAGTAAACTTGATCAGTTGTAGTGAAAGATGAAGTGTTTTTGTACTATTTTCATATACGTTTGAATGCATTTGGTTTTTTGGAATTTATTGATATTAGAGATCTTTAAGCAATCACTTTCTATGTTTTGGATTTATAAGACATATTTCTTGAAGTTTATTTAAAAATATATAGCTTTGATTTAACTATTAGTTAATTTGTGCTTTAGGTCATTTGCATATGTAATTATGTGATTATATATTGAATATATGCAATTCAAAAGCATTATTGTTGTAGGACGTCCAATGTTAAAAGTACGCTTTATAAGTGTTGCTCAAGATGAGATATAAAGTTACGCTTTATAAGTGTTGCTCTAGATGAGATATAAGTTATGCTTTATAAGTGTTGGTCTAGATGAGATATAAAGTTACATTTATAAGTGTTTTTTTAGATGAGATATAAAGTTACACTTTATAAGTGTTGCTCAAGATGATATAAAGTTACACTTTATAAGTGTTGCTCTAGATGAGATATAAAGTTACACATTATAATCCTTGCTCTAGATGATATATAAAAGGCAATACTTTATAAGTGTTGCTCTAGATGACCAATAAAAGGCAACACTTTTTAAGTGTTACCAATAACACTGCAAAGGCAACACTTTTAAGTGTAGTACCATAAAACATAGGTGTTGCTAATGCATATCTACAAAGAGTTCCCTTATACCTCTTTGGCAACGCTTTATAAGTGTATCCAAAGATGGAGACATTTAAAACGTGTTGCCTAATGTAAAAAGTTACGCTTGTTTTGGCTATACCCTAAAAAGAATTACTGAAAGTCCAAAAGTGTAACATTTTATCAAAGGCCACACTTTTTGCTAGTTTAGGCTACACTTTAGTGGGGGTGGCCGTAGGCCCAAAATGGTGTAGTGTGAAAAGTAGGAGGAGTCAACCTCATAAAGTCTCGGATTCTAGAAACGGGAGTACTTGCATTGGGGATCACTTGGGTTCCAACTCCTCGGTTAGCTTGGGCCGTCATGGCTTGAACTTGACTCGTCATGAGATGGGTCAAAGTTTGGAAAGCAGCCTTTATCTCTGCATTAGACATGTCCCCTTCCTCATTGGGAGCTTATGGACCTTGGGGAACTTGAGGGGTAACCTCCTCATTAACATTATCTTCTTGAGCCCTCCTTGCATTAGCCCCTCTCGTATTCATGTTCCTAAAATCACAATAATAGGATTAGGAACTCATAGAAATACACTCTAAGGAACGACTACCAGAATATCAAGGAAGTGTATTTTCTATCGTCTTGTAGCCTCTCACTCATAGATGTGTCATGACTCAATCCAATGAACAAGACTCTACTATATGTGGCTTGTGACACTTTGGACCCTATGAGAATCTCCATAACTTTATGCTTTGATACCAAGTTTGTAACGACACGGGAGTACCCCTAGGCGCCACATGGAATACATGACCTCTCGGAGGTCTTATACAAGCCTCTTTGCTTTCATTCATCACATAGGTATGAAAAGTAGTGCGGAATTAAAAAATTCACAACAAATTCAATAATAAACTCTTTTATAAAACCTAAGAAGAACTATGTATCGTCATCACAGACCATCTTAGACACATCTTATTATCATAGGGTCGCAACCCTTACATAGAAAAACTCATGTCTAATACAAAGTATTTAATAGAAAGAAAACTAGAAATAACATCCACATCCTCGAACATATGAGGACGTACCAAGAACCTTGAGAGTACAATCTACTTCCCATGCTCCAACTCTAAGATCCTCACTTCCTTCCACCTAAACTTGTAGAAATAGAGAAGAATATGTAGTTAGTAAAATTAAGCACTATGGCAATCATGCAAAAATATGCTTTAAAAAGGACATTTTAGTTGAAATATGCTTTTCTTGCTTTTTTGTGAAATCTTCATGATCCAAGTGTAAAGATATCATACAACTCAATCATTAATCATACAAGGTAATACTCCCATAATTCTCAACATAATACCATATTCATTAAGTAACTCACTAATCATTTAGACCCTCTATCCAACGTTACCCTAAGACCCACCCAGATAAGATATGAAGAGACCGCGAATACTACCTCTTCAATACACACCTAAGTGTTTCTTAAGACTACCAAATATAAGTATACTTTCTTTCCATCACAACTCAACAAGTTAAGATTTATTACTAAATATACTAGAGAAACATTCATGCGTTTAGGAACTTAACATAAAGACCATCCCCTAAGATAACTCCAAGTGACACTAGTGCAATGTGGAAGTGCAATGTGTATGTAGAATCCCATTCTACTACTCCCACTTAGTTCTCCTTCGGAACCACCCTAGACTAGGAGCATCACATTCAAACAAATCAAATAACCTTCATTAACATTAGACATAACAACAACATGATTCATTAACATTAGACATAAAGTTAACTTACTTCATTAATATCATATAGTAACCCATTCATTCATTAACATTACAAGGACACACCAAGACTCCCTTCAAATGTCTATTTGTGCAATGCATAGATGGCGTCCCATTCCATCACCTACCCTAAGTAGTACACCCATTGGAAGACCTAGTTCATTACATTCATTTGTGGAGGATAGATTTAACCGATATAGACAATGGGATCTTAACATGGAACCCCACTATTAACACTTACCGGAGGAGGGATCCCCACTTGCCTAAGGTAGGGTCATTCTTTTAGCCTTTACGTGGAACACCACTAGCTAGTCCTATGCGGGCGCATAGTTAAGGGATAAGGAGATTGCTTCTAAGTACTACATCTAAACTCACGAAGAGTACCCATCTTAAGACGTTACTTTTTGATACCATATATATACTCACGAGTAGTATCCACCCCTTTCTCAAATCCTCTTGGTGTTAAAAATCAATTCCCACGGAGTTTTTGACTTTCATTACATTCATTCGCTATAGGTTAATGGACTGCTACTAAGTACTACATCTCAACACACATAGAGTACTCATCCGAACCTATCATTAATTCATTGGACGCTCTTAGGAATATTGAGGTTGTTACTAGACACTACATCTCTAATCAGAAAGAGTGTCGACCCCAAAGTCCCCTATTCATTCGTTAGAATTCTATTGAGAAAAACCTTTCAATAGACCCATATTCATTATATTTTCATTAGCTTCATTCATTCATTTATTCATTGTGTGTGTATATGTGAGAAAATCTTTCGCATAACCACCATCAATAAAGACATTGTCTTCTAAACAATATCATGCTACATTCATCATAAAGCACACACAATCATACTTCTCATTAACATCATACTTGAATTAGTCATACTATTTTCCAGACTAACATGCATAACTTCATATCACACCTCCATACATAATAATCATAACATTAATTACTTCATGTTCAATGCCTTTAAATCCATAACACATATATATTCATATACATTAGCTAAACACCGCCAGCATAAGTGAAACATACCACACAAGACAAATTCAATAAGAACTAGAACAATTTAGATCACCTTACCCTTCATCCAAGCAATGATCACCTTTTTCTAAATACTCCAACAGTTCTTCATAATTAGGCATGGATAACAATAGATAACCATAATAAAACATAGTATCAACACAATTATAACAATATCCAATCACATTCATCAAACCCACTTCATAAGACAAAATTAGAGAATTAGGATGATCATGGGTCCATAGATTTTTTTATTATAAAACCTCCAATTAACATTGAAAAACTCATAATTCATCCATTTAAACCTTTTAATTCAATAACCCATGCTTAGAATTGGAAATAGGAATTTTTGGATTTTTGAGATCTTTTGAAAAGCCTTTGAATTGGCTCCTTTAATGATAGAAGAATGAAGGATGAAATCAACATACCTTAATGAAGTCCAATCCACGAAATTTGGGTTGAAAACTTGGAGAATTTGACCTTCTTACTTGGAGCTTCAAAGCTCATCAATGGATGTTTTGGAGAGAGAGAATGGAGAGGTTTTGATTTTCAACTTGAGGGTTTTGTTTTGATTGGTGAATTTTGGGTTAAAGTGACTCAAAAATCGTTTATAACAAATCCCCAATGTACCCAAAACACCCCTACACACTCTGGACCTTTTAATTAAGTCAAATTTGACTTTAAAAATACGCGACCAAAACTGGACATGGCTGCGCGTCCCCGGGCAACCTCTAAATCTTTGTTCTTGAATTTAATTTGAGGCAAAATGGTTAGTGACAAGACCGTATCGCAAGGAAAACTTTTTTCCTTTTGAAGGTCAAGGCCGCAACGCGCCAGAAGCTCCAAAAAGGGGTTGCTTTCACTCTGCCTTTGTAGCCCCCTTGCCAAACCTTGTGTCCTCCTCAAGGACCCTTTGGTTGGTCCTTGGAGAGTCGTGCCCGAACGTTTTGACCCTAAACTCAATCACTAAGACACTAGGGTGACTTCCACTGATGTTATACCCTAAACAACACACAAAAACATATACAACATACAAGGACACAGTACCACATGCAAGACTATTTTCTGGATGTCTTGGTCGTCCTTTGTCGTTTGACTTGGAAACTCTTTAAAATTGACTTCAAAGGATGAATTGCATAAGTTTAAAAATTTATTAACTCAATAAACTCATGTTAAGCTCTAATTTATCCTAGTTCATTTTGAGGGTCGTTACATGAATAGTCATGGAATACGAAGTTGCCATTAGATTCAACATCTCTATGTTCTCTTTTATCTCATGCAACACCCGATCTTTCTCATTAATCTTGTGAAGAATGAGGTAGAGAGCCTCTTCATGTCATACACCCTCATGCAACTTCATTTTTTTCATTTTTGAGGAGGAAGTGTTTTTTTTTTAACACTCACTTCTTACTTCATGAGTTTCATAGACCAATCATCGAGTTATTTCAACAAGTCATCCAAATCCTGGCACTTCCATGTTCCCTTGTTAACTTTAACCAAGTTATCAAGACGGTTGACCACTAGTCCATAGGGTCATTTTGTCAAACAACCTTAAGAAGGTTATTAGACACACATCATTTTTCGTGTCCAAGACCTTTATGAAAGCATTCCAGCAGCAATTTGTCCAGCAGTCGATGGATAGGGTACTACTCTAGTAGTACCTTAAACATTTCCCACATATTATTGAATCTCTATAGTTCCTTCAAAGGAGGTTTGAGTTGGGGAGAGAGAAACTAGAGAGAACTTGGAGCTAAGTGGGTTTTGGGATTTTAGAAGAATTAGGTTAGTTTAGTGACTAAGAGGACTTATATAGTCCTTAATTAACTAATTAAAACCGCCCCTAACCATTAATTAATTAACTATCTAATTAACTAATTACCCTAACTTAAACTAAAATTGGATAGTGAAGTGGGGTCTCAAATGACGAGACCGTGTCGATGCCTCGTCGTTCCAACCATGGACCCTACTGGTCAAATGTGGTTTGGATAAGAGGTTAGCTATGTTGGGCATTTGGAGTATTGGATAAGTGTTAACGAATGAAACCCAATGATGGAGCGTCGTTCAAATGATGGCTCGTCGTTTGGTCTCGTGGTTGCACACTGCCAATTAACACTTTTTGAGGGTCAATGGTTAGGGTGGTGCTTGGGGAGTCGTACCCAAACGTTTCAAACCTAAACACACTCTAATATGAATTCTAAAGCTTTTCACCAATTTTGACCTTTTTGGACTCTTAAAACCCCTTGAAATACACATAGGCACACTAGCTCAATTTCACTAGTCTCCGGATGTCATGGTCGTTTCTTGACGTTTTGATTCTAACCCTTCATAGTTAAGTTTATTTCCTTTGTTTAAGCTTATAAACACTGGTTTTAGGCATAGTTAACCTAGTGAGTCTCTAGACTAAGTCATGTCACTTACAGAGTGTTACAACCCCTGATCATCCTTACAACTGAAAAACTAGAAAGCAATATAAAAAGGAACCCTCCGAAAAGCAATGTGGCTAAACAAATGCCCCTTATTGCTAAACATGATCAACGAGGCACTAGATGTTGATCCTAGTTACCAATATTTGCATTATAAGATGATATCGGCCAACTGGCATTAGTACATTTAATGTAGGAGTATGCAAGTTGGAATGCTAAATATAACATAGGCTTGAAAAGAATCTGAAAGAAACACTTCCCTTGGTTTTAATAAACTTATGAATAACCCAACTAAATATGACGCAATAAAACACATGCAATATATAAAAAGTTCTATAAAAAAGTAGAAAGCAACTTACTTAGTTGAAGAATATGTGATAACAAACTCACATTTACTCATATAATAAAGTAATATAGTTTTTGCTAGAGTTTTTCTAACCGATAACCACCACTCTGAGCCTAAGTTGTGATATAGAGACTTACAAACGTTCTCAGAATTTTTCTTTAATTTGTCCTCATATAGGACGTCTTAACTAAATGGATCCTCTATTCAATTGTAAAAACCACTTAATGATTCATCTAAAAGTATGATCGCTTACACCACATGATGGCTACATGGTTTATGGCAACTTGTGTTATCTTACCTCGCGTCCCCATATTGGTGCTCAATACTACTCCCAAAATGTAATTAGCTCATATAATTTTTAAACAAAACTATTTCTTGGGTTTTGTGATAATTACTCAAAACTTGCTTAAAAGCGCTCTTGGAAATCGGTGTTTCCCTTTCATGATCAAATGTTGAAAACATAATAACTCTCGGCAATACTTAGTTCCCTTATATCTTTTGAGAAATGAAGTCACCTCTTTACTATTTGGTTAACGCAAAGCTTAATTCTTTAAACAACGTTAAAACTTTTGTGAATGACTTTTGAAAACATTATGAACTTCTCTTGACTTGATTCCTTACTTTTATACTTCACTCTGAACTTTCTTTTAATTGAATTATGGTTTCAAGGTTCATGATCTCATGTTTATTGATGATTTCATTATGTTTAGATGTACCTTACAGAATTGGAATCAACTAGAAAACATAGGTACGTTCCTAAGGAACTACTACAGAAAGATGGGGAAGAAATAGGAAGAACTAGCGTCCTTGGATCTATGAGTGAATTCAGAGATTAGTTTGGGGCGCTTTGGTTAGTACGGCGCCCCAGAGCTCAACATTCATATACCCTTTTTGGTCTCTTAGATGGGCGATGCCCCAGGCCCCCATCCATGTGCATATGACTTTTCTTCTTTGTTTTATCTCTAAACCCCCTATTTCAACTTCGTTCTGAACAAACTATACAATCAATATATGAAATATTCTAATCTAATTCACACGTAAAAGTCTTGATTCATATCAAACAACTCCTCAACAATTTCAACAAATCAAGAATTCTATAAAACTTCAACAAACCCATCAACAACTCAATTTCTAAGCTTTCAATAACTTATATTAGCTGAAGAAAATCATGATTGGTGTGTGGGTGAAATAAAAGAATGCTATGTTATATTACATACCTCGTAGGGATCACCCTTGATGAAATTTACAAGCGGTTCTTGAATGTTCTTGACGAATCTTGAACTTTCTTCTCCTTTGTCCTCTTTTCTCTTTTCTCCAAGACCTAACATGAATTTTAACTTTTCTAAATTCATCTAATTCTTACTATGCCTCAATTAAACTCATTAAAATGAATTAAAATAATTGGCTAACGAAATGTCCAAAATAACTATCCAAAATCAGGTTATAGATTTTTTCTATTTGAACAACACAACATCGGAAGGTCATATCTCACTCATACAAACTCAAAATTGTGAATATCAACGACACTGTAAAGATAATTCAATAATCTTTCCTACAATATTGCGAGGAAAAAAAACTAATTCATCATGACCTAGGAGTTATGATCATTTCTAGTTGACCAAAAAATCACACTTTACTTAAGTTAAACAAATTTCCAAATTTTCATTCTTTCCAAAAATGACTATTTCAATTTTTAACTTCTTTCTAGTTATTTCAATTTGCAAGATATTGCTATATATATCCCTTGGGAACATTCATCTTTGAATTATATTATTCTTAATAGGCTAAGAGAGTAACATAAAACATACAATTCAAACACCCAACAAGAACAGTGCAATGTCAATATGCCAACTTATAAATAAAATCTTAAGAATAGGATCAGTACCTTAATTTGGAACTTCTCCAGATTCGAAGAGATGTGTATATCTCTTGTTCACATCCTTATCATCTTCCAAAGTAGCATCTTCAATGGGTTTTTTCTCCAAAGGACATTG